>BMAV01025332.1:142964-167662 GCA_019973955.1 Trichonephila inaurata madagascariensis | reverse complement strand
ATATATATATATATATATATATATGCGTGTGTGTGTTGTCTATTCTATTAAATTCTGTAACACTAATTTGTCTGTGTTTTTGTCCGCTCGACCCTGCGCTTCTGTCTCTTTCGGGGCTAAGAGGTGCATCGAATCGGGGAATGTGTCGTTCGAAAAGGGGCAACCAGAGGAAGGCATCTTTACCATCCACTAACAACTTTATGGTCACTCATCCAGGTCAAACTATCATAGACAAAATATTGGTGAGCGTTTGAGCACTGCTTACTTCAGAGCAGCTACAGTTGGAAATGCCGTTAAAGGGTTTAAAAAAACGTGCGATTGAGACTCATAATCCTCTTGTGTTTAGCGAACATGACTTTGATGCTTTAAAAGCTACTGACCCTGATGTTGTTGGTGATGAAACTGAGAATAATAGTGCTAATCCTCAAACCCTAGTAGTAGAAAACCAACATATAAATCCTCCAAAAGAACCAGAACTTATGGCAAATGCTGATTACGATGCACTAAAGAAGCCTGTTAGTGTTTTTTATTTCAAACCATTGCCTAAAGCAACACAATGTAAGAAAAAAAAAGAAAACGCAAAGAAGGGAGCTCAAGCCTTCTTACAAGCACACCCATCAAAGAAATGTTAGAACAAAGGGAAAAGCAGAACAGGAAACTAAAGAAACAGAGAAGAGAAGCCCGTGAAGCTAAAAAGGGAGTATAAAAACTCAAACTAAGTTCCTGTAGGCCTCTATAAAATCCAAGCCAAATAGTCCAATTGCATCAACTTCAAAGGAGGGTGTTATAACATGTCCTGCTTGTGAAGAGGAATATTGTGACCCTCCAACAGAAGAATGGATCCATTGCTGTGAATGCCAAGAGTGGTGGCTTGAGGAATTTTTCAATTATGAAAACAGCGTTTTTATTTGTGTCTATTGTTAGCAGCGCAACTATAAACACTTCAACATTACGTTACAATGCATTATGCTTAGTTAGATACTTCGTAAGATGTAAAAACACACTTATCATTTGTTAAATCATGTAACATATTCAAAAGATAAAATCTGTTCAACCTTTCTCAGTGCTGTCATCTTGCCCCAAGGTTAAAGTCATCTTGCCCCAGTACTGGGGCAAGATGACAATTTGTTAAGGTTCTGAAAAAATAAAATTATCTTTTGTTGTTGTTTTTTTTTATTTGAAAAATTAAATGTAAAAATTATAATGTATTTAATACTACAAAGGACTACTCTTACACTTATGTAAAAATAATTTGTTTTATCCTTAAAAATAAATTAATAAACATCAAAATCTTGTAACATCGTCATCTTGCTCCGGTCTCCCCTACTCTTTTTATTGAATTCATTATGTACTATTTTTAATTAATTAATTATTATTTTTTATGAGTTAAGTTTGTTTTTGATTTGCTCTTCTATAAATTATAATATTAAACCAATTATTGAATTATGTTTTCAGTTTTATTATATAATTTCAAGTATGCTAATGAGTAAGTATTTTTAAATAGTCCAGTCCTAATCATGGGATTACAAAAACCTACAAGTGACGAAGACGACACCCGAGCTGAACACCAACTCTCCAAACTTTTCCACCCAGCCAACAGGAGGAAAGATTGAATGCGTATTAACCCCTCCACGCATGGCCGAAGCATCAGGAGTGATAACTCGATAGAAACTGCTTAGACCACGAGTTTGGCACCACTGCATCCAAATATTTTGGGTTAACACTGACAAAACTAATTCTAAAAAATACTATGAATGTCGCTGGTATCTTCTCCACTTGAATTTCATCTATTTTTTCTTATATAAACAACAATTGATAACTATTGTAAATACATCTGTAAGGAAACGTTAGTACTTTTTATCACGAAAACTAGTCACCAACTGGTGGCCGGCGATGTTTCTGTTGAGGCTCGAATGCCCTAAAGATCCGCCAAATAGAGAAGATGATGCGATTGAAAGTCATGACGTTGGTATAGTTTGAAAGTCTGGAGAATAAAATGTCATCGTCCACGTCCTTTGACTGGGATCCAAAGTGAAGAAAACCGTCTTCTGTGGGCAACATTAATCAATCAATCCCTAATAATTATGCATAAGACTAATAAAAAATGCTTAGTTACTTCCAAATTTAAGTTTTCAAAATTGGAAAAAACAAGAAATAGGGAGAGTCGCAATTTCATTTGTTACTTTAAATTATTATTTATTAACGTTACACTTCGAACCTATAGGATGGCTTCCAGCAAAGGACCTCGTAATTTTGAACCACGATCAAGGGATGAGGATGACACCTGGGCTCGTACATCACACTATACCAGACCAGTGAGTGAGAGAATATTTATGTCGCACTCGGAGCTACTCGAAAGCTTTTGGTGACGGACCCTGTAACTCTGAATCATGGTCAAGTGGCGACGACAACACCTGACTTCCACACCAATGGGAGGATGTTTGATCTCTCGACAGATCTTACGTGTATCGCTCCTCTACACGGCGGGTCTTCAGCCGTACTTGGCTCGAACTTATGACACCACGGCCGCGAGTCCGTAACCTTGACCACTAGGCTAACGCGTCCTACAACCGCACCAGAGTAAAGACTTTGAGCCTGGGTAAATTTAGCGTTCATCAACACAGCTTCACAAGAATTCTGTAATGGCACTCGGATTTGAATCCAATACGTCGCGGCTACGGATTCGAATTTTTTTCTTAAATATATCTGCGAATTATAGAATTTCTAAAATATCTAACTTTTTTAAGTCTTTATAACGTTTACAGCAGAATATATTGGCTTTGACAATTGTTTTGATTCTCACCTAATTGTTTGTCATGACTAATCACAAATTTCATGAAGATATTAGTAAATTTGTGATGGATTTGGATATTTTGTACCAAGGTTAAAAGGGCGTCAACCTCTCTCCACAACTGGAACTTCCCCCTCCTTTCGGAGCCAAATTCTGAGGCTACTTTGATACCTAGTTGCTTTTCTTGCGCAGAAGCCCATTATTCACAGCGTACGCGCTATCAATTGCGTAAGCGGACTGCTTGAACCAATACCGACCATGACCATGTGGGTATTGCGGACCTGTGTTGAGATAACGTTGCGCTTTTCTAGCATATAATTAATTCTCCATCACACAATTATATATATATATATATATATATAAATTGCAATATCTGCTAATATACTTAACATTTCTTTTTATAAAATATCCGGTATTTTCTGTTAAAGATAAATATAGACCGGACTTTAAAAATCAATGAAAAGCCGGACATGTCTAACAAATGCCAAACTGATGGTAATCCCTGAGTATAGCGGAAATACGCATCTGTTTTCGCACACAACTTTTCCAGTGTGATATCAGCCACTTTTATTTACATTCGATGTCACTCAATGTAGCCCAATTAGAAACCGAGCTCGATGGGCATTCGATTCCGGAGAACAGATCTCCACGGAAACGGGACAGACAAAAGCCTTTCCACACTGGGGCCCATTGTCATTCTAAGAACGACGTCAATTTGCACGCACCGCCAGGCGCGTGATGGACGCCGGACACAAAAGATGGCAAAGCGCGCGAGCGCCACGCGACCGCACGCCCCCGCGGATTTTTTTTCTCGGGTGTGGTCATCGTCGAGCATGCGCCAATAATGAAGGGGCGTGACAATATGGTACAGCGTCACCTGGCGTCATGACAGCGAAAGGCAGCGGATGTTTTTTCATGAATTGGTTGATGGGTGTGATTTCAATAGACAATGTCGAGTGAAGAGATTAGACATCTTTATTCCGGAAATGCTTTTGTTGTTTTCGGAGGAGATGAAGGGATTTGTTAGGACGAAAAAGATTAAAGCTGATAGGCTCGTTATTAACCCAGCACTTAACGCGCGAAAAAAAAATGACCTGAACTTCACGCGCAGGGTATCTTATACCCAAAAGAGTTTACATACTGTTTTTGCCGTAGAATTTGCATACAAAGGTGAAAAAGGAAGAAAGTAGGAAATACAATACGTTTATTACACTTTTCGCACGTAAATTTAGTTTTGATGTTCTTTTTATTAGGGCACTCAGTAAATTGTTCAGTTTTCGTCCTTCAGTCTTCGTCGCGAGTGAGTGCGATGTTTTCACTGGATCTTAATTTATTTTTTTTTAATTTCGTAGAAACATTGCTTGCTGGTTTCTACATTCTTTATATTCGTCTGTATATCTACACCCAAAACAATTCAGAAATCAACGTATGGTTCGATGTTTAGCAGGGGGTTTCTGACTACTTAACAAAATAACTTGCGCATTTACGGTCACAACGTTCAACAACACAAAAAATGTTGTCATACTCTAACGATTACATTTTCTTACCATTGAATAGGATGTGGTCATTTTATCAAGGCCGATAATTTCTCCCTCAGTTAAATTATCTGGATAGATTTCAGGTGAGGAATCATATATACTTGCTATTATACTCTTCTTCCTCATCCTCCCCGCAAAGAGACTTTCTTCATCCGAAAATACTCTGTTGTACTCTATTACCCTAAAATCGAGCGTGTAACGCGCACTTTTAACACAAAAAATATGATCGAAATTTAAGGGTGCGTGTTATACGCCGGGTATAAAAAAAAATGATGGTTTCGAAAATTAAAAAAAAAAAAAGAAAGAAAGAAAGATACAAGCATAAGAAAAATTAGTCTTCTACATAAATCGGAATACTGTTTATTTGAAAAAAGTGACATATACCTAATGGAATTTACAAAAAAAGAAAGGATTCTGATTCTAAAAGTATACAATTTTTTCAAAACCCTGGCAATAAATGGCTTAAAAACATATCACAGCATTGCACACGCACACTTCTTGTTCCTTTGTAAAATCCAGCAATTTTAACTTAATTTTCCAGGGTGCAATTTTTTAATTTTAATTTTTAAATTTAAATTTTTAATTTGCAATTTTCATTTAAATTATTAATTTCTTTTACTCTAATACTCAGTACCCCTAAAGACCCGCCGTGTAGGGCAGCGATGCACGTTAAATCTGTCGAGAGCTGAAACGTCCTCCCGTTGGTGTGGTGTGGTAGTTAGGAGAGGGGGTGCCCGCTCAGGTGTCGTCCACGTCACTTGACCATGGTTCAAAATGACGTGGTCCGTCGCCAAAAGCCCTCGTGTAGCTGAACAGTGCAACGTTAATATTCAATCAATCAATCAATTTACTCTAATACTTTAATCTCTCATGGGACACACACACACAAGCTCTATATATTAATGCTCAACACCCAATTTTTAAGATAGGGGATTAAGACCTCTTTTCGGAGATCATGTGCCTCATAGAACGTTCTACGGTTCCTTTGTAAAAGAAGGGGTGCGCGTTATAAGGCAGCTTGAAAGTATGGATGCGCGTTAAACGTCCGTGAGCGCCATACGCCGGATTTAACGGCAAATACTGTATCTATTTAATTATTTAAAGAATCTGACTGGTTTAACCCTTTAACGTTCAGTGGTTTCACACCGAAGCCACACATTAAACATTTTTTAAAAAACAAAATTTAAAATTTTTTTGTCCCAATAAGTATTGTTTTCAAATTTTTGTTCTTTTTCCTATCAATAGATGACAATATTACTGCTATATTTAACGATTGAAACCTTTTAAATAGAAAAATATTGACATCTCTTTAACTTTGGTAAATTCATTTAGCTTTAAAAAATATTAAAAAAATAGTTATTTTAAATTTTAGCATGAGGTTGTAAAAATGAAATTAAAATCTGTGGTTTCACTCCGAAACCCAACTCCAGTAAGGGACGGTAATCCCCAGGAACGGGTCACTTTCACATTCCTCGCCACCTCTCATAGTCAAAGCCACACATCTGCACCCCCCTCCCTCCAACCTCAATCGCATTCCTTGGGTACGTGTGAATAATTTTCCGGCACTTCTGCTGTCTCTCGCGACATGGGCCTGAATCCAACATCTGGAAGCTATAATTCCTAATGTGACATTTTCACTGAGTTTACTTCTGAGATTATCCTTGGCGCCACTGTACATTTCTACCAGTACCCATAATTGCTTACGCTTGTCCCGTCTGGGGTTATGCTGCTAAGACTAATATAAATATTTTAAATACTGTGCAAAATCCTTATATTCGAATGGTCGTAAAAGCTTGTCGCTATATGCGAAATGATTACATTAACAAAGCTCTAAAAATCAATAGTTTCAAAGCTCACATTCAAAAAGTTGCCATAAATTTCTTCAATAACTTGCAGTTTACAAGCAATGCAAATATGATTAATTTAGATGTTTATAACTGCAATGACAATATACCAAAAGGCCGAGAAGAATCCTTCTGGATTCCTACAACCCGCCTTAGGTACTTTATCCTCGCAATAATTATGTAATTATTGCACCCAAGTAAACTTTTAAATTTTTAATTTTTCTTCTTTTATTATTTTTCTATCTTTTACCCCACTGGACAAGCGTATTCCACTTTCTACTTTTTAAAATTTTACTTATCCCCATGGGCAGCCAGCCAGAGGCTATACTCACTTCCACCTCCAACCAATGAGAGAGCACCCACATAGCTCTCAGCCATGTATGAACAATCCACGTCTTGAAGATCACCTTAAGCCCCTTCTCCCGGATTCCACCGTCGCAGCCAATAGCCTGCATGCTACATCGCAGACTGTGTAATTCCACGAAAGTCAAGCCCCACTTCAAAGACTCTTAAAGATATGGGATTGAGGACTGTGTATCAGTCCAGATGCCCCCCAAAAATAGACTGCCATCCACTGCCATCCACAGTACATTTCTATTCAAATTGGCTACGTCAATACGATGGGGGGGGGCTCAACACAAAGGAGTTATAACTTGTAGTTTCCTTCCTATATATCGTTTGAACAGGTGTCTGTTAGTTGCGAAGAAAATAAGCAGTAGCTAATTCAAAAACATTCTCCGAGACAGTTCGCACGTGTGTTGTCAAAAACGTAACGGACACACCACGGGTGCCTTTTATGGAGACACAATGGTCCATTAGATCAAGTAGCTCCATACGTCAATATTGACATGTATAGATGGAGTGAGTTCTGCTAATGAGCTGAAGTTACAATATTTTTGGGCTATGAGCTCAAAGACAAGTTTTCCTTAGGCATTTTGTATTTGGGCGGTTCTCAGAGAAGACAGAAATATCAATCCATCGTTTTCTTGTATTTCTTAATATTGGTGATAAGATGTTTTAAGTACTTCGTGTAATTTCTGGTAATTTTTTTCAATGCCAAGAAAAGGATTAACCATTCCAGAAGCTCTGGAAGTATTTCACAACTTACCTTCTGATATTGAATCCGATGAATTATCGCTCAGTGAAGCAGAGGATGTTATGACTGCAAAGTCCTCTTCAAGTGAAAATACCGATATTGATGAGGAAAAAGATGACATAAGTGTGCCAGGACCATCCCGTATATTTAAAGTTACTTGGAAAAATAAAGCGTCTGTAAAGATCCGAAATATGCCTTTTACTGAACAAAGTGAGCCCTCAGATCAAATAATATCCCTTCAAGATCCTTCACCAGTAAACAGAAAATCAAAAAAAAAAAAAAAATGGTGGCACCGTATATTTTTTCATTTTTTTTAATATGACAATCGTCAATTCATATATTCTCTCGTCTCTGATGCACGGTGAGAAAACCCCATACTATAACAACTTGAAAAGTTTTCGTTTAGATTTAATTACAGGCCTTGTGTCAATAGGACATCAAAAATTTCCTGAAAAACGGTTTGCGTCTAATTCTTATTCTGGACCCATGAAACTGAAATCCAGGAAACATACAGTTTCTGTAAAGGACAGACTTAAAAATGTTGGCCACATTCCAACTAAATGCAAATCCAGAAGATGTGCTTATTGCTATACCAGAGCGAAACCTCACAGTACGAGATGATTGTGCTCTAACTGTGATGTCGGATTATGCATGATAGCAATAAGTAATGATAATGTGACACGTTTCGAAAAATTTAACAAGGACTGGAAATTATATCTTTTTTAAATTTTCTACATATATAACATTTTTAGTTATAAGTTTGAATTTAACTTCTTTTAATGATTGATTTGCGCTGTGTATGTGTATCAAGCTATCTAACAGTTATGTATATGTTTATATTATTTTTAGTATGTAATGCAAAATATATGTAATTTTATGTCCGAATTTGTATTAAAATTATAAAAGTGCAGAAAAATTTAAAAAAATAATTAAAAACTTATAAAATTATTTTTCTTTAATTAATTCCGTTAAAATATAAAAGTTTTATGGCCTTAAAATATTATAGATTTCTTTTTCTAAATAGTGTCTTTTGAATTGGTTAGTTTGAATAGGAAAAATGGACCGTTACTGTTCCGTGGTTTCACTGTGAAACTGCAAATCTCTCGAAATTGAAAAATGCTAAAAAAATTTTCTTTGTATATTTATGATCATTATCATGTCTAATAGTCATTTTTGAAGTTATTTTGTTAATTTTTCAAAGGGAATATGTAGTGAAAAAAGGGTTAATATCATCATTTTTATTTAAAAAATCGAAACTTATTTTTCAATCTACTTTTGTAGCCTGTTTAAAAAACTTTCTAAAAATGTCTTCATTTTAGGGGGTAGGTTCAGAATTTCGACCCCCAAACACATTTTTTACTTTTCCCATTTTTATAAAATATTAACTTTTATGCTTCTAATGGTGCAAAAAATTATCATTCTACGTGCAGTATAAAAGTATTTTTAATAATTTTTTGAAAATGTTTTACCACCTGTCGGAGTCCACCTGCCACGCTTACTCATACATAAACAAACTTTTTTCTGCTTTGTAAGCCCCCAATTTCACTAATTTTTTCATTATTATTTAAAATACTTTGAACGTGGCAACTTCTAGTAGAAGAAATGAAGTGAAGCAAATACTTGTTTACAATTTGAAATGTGCTGTGTGCATTCCGTTTTCAAAGTATTTAATTGCCTTTTTTCTCGCTCCATTTGCTAATATTCTGGACTTTTTTTTATATATTTGCTGGTAAGTTTTGCTTTTTAAAAAATTTTTTCTTACAGTGCCACGTTTCAAAAATAGAATTTTTAAGAAAAGAAGAAGAATTACTGGTTTGCATTCTCAGTCAAAGGTAAGTGAATCCATTAACAATTTGAATATTTCTGCTTCAGCCAAGAAGCTGAAATTCTGTATGGATTATAGCAATTTTCTTGGGAAAAATGGAAATATAAACAAAATTATAAATATATCACTTTATTGTCTGAAGCTAAAAAAAATATCTGTTGTATGTAAAGAATGCAAAAATCTCAGTTAAATTTTTAAGAAAAGTTCAAGGCTTGGCCACAGAATTTTCTGTTTCTTGCGAAACTTGGGAATTCAGCCAACCATTTCTAAATACTGATACATATATGGTTTCATGTAACGGAAGAGTGTGTAAGTATTATGAAGTCAATACCAGGCTTTCATATGCAATGAGATGTATTTGTAAAGGTAAGTCTTCTGCTAAAATTTTGTGTGGAGTTATGAATTTACCAACTCTGTCACAAAGATTTAATGAAAAGGAATCAGGATTAGACGCAGCCATAGAGACTGGGTACGGTGAGTATGCAAATTGCAGCTAAAGAAGCCAAAGATGTCAGCGGACATTCTGATATACCAGTTGCTATTGATGGTACTTGGCAAAAGCATGGGCATACGTCTTTGAATGGTGCTGTCATTGCAACAAGTGTTTATACCGGCGACGTGCGACGCTTCAATTTTATCATTTTGTAAGTGCCCCAACAAAATGCATAATGAGAACTGTAAGGCTAATCATTTTGGAAATAGTGGAAGTATGGAAGTTTCAGGAGCCATCGAAATCTTCCAACGCTCTGAAAGATTGCATGGTCTGCGATATACCAAATTTTTGGGAGATGGCGACTCCAGAGCGTATAAAGCAGTTAACGAGATGCAGCCGTATGGAGATACAGGTATTGAAAAACTGGAATGTGTTGGCTATGTCGAGAAAGGGATGGGGACTCAACTATGAGTTTTAAAACTAAAAATAAAAGGTAAGAAATTAAGTGACAAAAAAACATAGGGTGGTCGCAGTAGACTTACAGACTCTGAAATTGACAAATTACAGCGTGACTATGAATTGGCTATCAGAAACAATACTGATAGTATTAATTCAATGAAGCGAGCCATTTGGGCTACATATTTTCATAAAGCATCTACAGATGCATATCCACAACATGGTATGTGCCCAACAAACGAAGATAACTGGTGTGGGTATAACCGAGCAATTACAACAGGTGGAATATATAAACATAAGAACACCTTGCCATCAGAAGTGCTTGATTGTATGAAAGATGGGGATGTACAGGGAATTATCAACTCCTAACCTCCTTGCCAAATGCTTACATAAGACACAAAACTGTAAAGAGAGTGTAAACAACATGATTTGGTCACGGATATCGAAAAACGTTTTTGTGCAATTGGGCACATTAAAAACTGGAATACTGGAAGCTATTGCCTCCTATAATCAAGGTAACATCCCTAAATGTCATGTTCTTGCAACATTAGGTATATTTACAGGTTTTTACACAACTCGAGCAATCGAAGCAGCTGATCGGGAGAGACTCTACAAAAAGCAAATTATAACATTTTACAAAATTCTAGAGAAGCAAGAGTAAAAAGAAGGCATAAGAAATGTATATTAGAGGATACCTTAGCAGAAGAAAGAAAAAACCCAAGCTATGGAGCTGGTATGCACTAATTACAAGTAAGTTTTTTATTAAAATCCATTTTTCTCAAAACCAACATTTTTACTATATAAGAAACATTTGTTCCCAAACTACTGCATTTAACAGCTTATAACAGTGCTTCTCAAACTTTCAATACTGGCGCAGCCCTTTTCAAACACAATTTTTATCGCGCCCCCCTTATACATTAATAATGAACTTTGACGCTAAGGCTACAATCTTTTTTTATTATAAACCGTACAAATTAATAACATAAGTGTTAAATTTTGTATATGTTACTCTTTTAAGCAAAAATAAATAAATAAATTAAGTAATAGGATAATTATTATGTTATTTTTCCTTTCTCTAATTTCTAAATTGGAACATATCGCAAAATGCCGAGGCTGCTTAGAAGACAAAATATAGATATCGGCTAAATATAGAAAAAGAACTCAGAGGGTCAATTTCTAATCATAAGCATTCCTTTGAAAATCTTTGCTCTGCAAGACAAGCCCATGGAAGTCGCTAATACTTATTAAACTTGTTCTTAATTTAGTATTAATTAATTAGTTATAAAATACTCTGTGCAGCACACACTCACAAATACTGATACATTAAAAGTACACCGGCTGAAGTACGCGCTCTTTGCACGAGTTCATTTATAAGAAAATAAAACATTATTCATATAATCGCTGAATTGTAGGGAGAGTAAAGCCACGTGCGCGACAATGTTTTCAAAAATGTAAAATAATTTTTTTTAAATGATTGCTCAAATTATAATTAGTTTTAAGTGAACTATAATTTTAAGCCTTACAGAATTAGCATTTAGAATTGATGTTGAATAATGAACAATAACATAAAATTCCGATGAAGAATAATTGTGTTATTTTTAATATTTAAAGCGAAAAGACTTCAACATGTTTTAACCCTGGAGCAGGCACGCACTCGATACTAATGGTCGAGCGGGTTATTGAGTCACCGCATTCCTTTTTTATAATTATTTTTATAGTACAAAACAAAAATCATATTCCCAGTGAATAATTTAATTAAGAGAAAATATACTTACCTACTTTCAAGGACTTTTCAATTTTCTTTGATAATTTTAGGAAAAAATCCAAGAAAACTGAACTAAAATGTTTCAAATGTGCGTGACCTTAGAAAAAGACACAAATCACAGACACTTTTCGATAACATTACAGGAATGTTATTTGCACGCAAAACTGTCACATATTTTGTTCAAGTTATTGTAATTTTACAGTCCTTTGATGTGCGACAAATAGCATGTTGAACTTTTGCTTGCTTGTGTGTTTTTGAAAAGCAAAGTATGTCTTCATATTTTAGTTAATGGAATTCATTTGGTAGCATTTGAAAATGTTTCTTTCGGTTCATGTTTTCTTTTCATCGCTTTTCCCAAATTTACTTAAATATGCATTATTTCAGCAGGTTCATTACTTTTTTTTTATCAGTTTTAACATCTTTCAACTGAGATCAAAGATGCCCATTTCTTTAGATATATATATATATATATATTCTGATCATTTACCAAACCACAATAAGTCGTACAACAAGGCAATCAAAGTCACTAAGTTATTCATGGGGGGATGTAGCATGAACACAAAAAATATTTTGGAAAAAAAGTGATCGTACCGGGAACTCAGTCAAAACAAGTACCTTAAAATTGTAAAAAAACGTTTGTCACTCCCAAAAAAGAGGGAGATATGTGACAAATATATTTTAGTTTACGTTAAGATTGCCAAACAGGAGGATAGTGTCAGGGTCATTGGTAACAATGTAAACAGTTTTGCCAGAATTACCGATTTCGTGCACTCTGTGCTCGGTGTGACCGCTCCCGGATTAAAAGTGTATTTAATACTATATGGGTGTTCTAAAAAAATTGTGTAAAACGTTTTTCATTATGATTTATATGTTTGGGAATACTCATAAAAATAAATCTTGGCCAAGTAATCCTTCAAAGTGCTCTCAGTGCTTTTCCAAAAATCACAAAAATATTTTACAAGGAAAAAAGCGCAGCAGAAATAGTTTATTTGCAACTTCCCTAAATGAAAAAACAAATACATAAGAGAGAGAGAGAGCAGGGATGTAACTAACCGTACAAGTAAGTTCGAAGGTCAAACCGCAGCAAATACATTCTGCTGCCTACAGCTAATGTACAATATTTCAATAATTTAACAGTGATGAAGTTTTTATCTGCCTAAAATTTTTTTGATTATGGGTCCGGGTTTTGTTTTTTCTCTGAAAGAGTAATATTTTAAATTTGAAAAGAAAACGTAATAAAAAAATTTCTCATCATGGGATTACAGTAAATCAAATAAAATGGTTTTTATTTGGTTATAGTATCAAAGAGAGATAGCTAATGAGGTTTTGAAGTAGAAGCTTTTATTTTTTATGACGTAATATCGTAAATAATATATCAGTGTAAATGTGTATTTTTTTACTATGACAGAAAGTATTTTGTTTTATTTCATTCCAGTAAATAATTTTTTTAAAATCTTTTATTTTCGATATGCTCGCGTCCCCCAGGGGGGCGCGCCCCACAGTTTGAGAAACACTGGCTTATAACTTTGCATAATTAATAATTACACTCTATTATATACTTTAATCAATGGATTTTTAAAAAAAAATATATTCTGACTTAATTTATATCATTAAACATAATGAAATTTCACTGTTTTTGAAAGAAAAAAAACCCAAAAAAACAGATTTGTGCAAAAAATAATTTTTTAAGAAATAACTAGACATCTCTCTCTCTCCTATCAATAAAAACTGTGATTAAAGAATTTATTATGGTTCAAAAAGAATATTCAGTAAAAACTTGGAGATTTTTTTTCAAAAAATAGAATGTTTATAAAAATGTTCCTTAAAAATACCTATTTTTAACATTACTGAGATACAGATCCTGTTTCGTGAACCTACCTCCTTCTCTGGGTCAATTAGAATAAAAAGTTATAGCTGTTTTTTTTTTTTTTTTGAGGTAGTAAGCCCAATCGAAAACGGAAATTTAAATTCTAAGCCGGAAGTGTGAGTTTTTGGTTGTTTTTCACCCACAAAATACGACTTTTATTCATTTAAAATATTTTAACTAATTCTTTTCATGTTTAGTTCACTTTATTTCACTTTATAAATGTTTTAATATATATATATTTAGCTTCAAGAATGTGTGCAACAGTTAACTGATTGCAATGTTTGTTTTGATTTAAATAAGTTGCTATCTTTTTATCATTTGTGTGTTCAAAATTAAAGCTCTTTAGATCTTTTTTATTAATACTTTTACATAGAGTTGTGGCTATTTTTGATCAAATTAAAGCTATCATGCCAAAAACAAGATCAGTGAGGCCAAAAAAGAAGAGACTTCCAGACAGCAGAATTTGTTGGAGATAACTTTTGAATGAAAAAACACAACGGATCTTCCAAATTCAGTTATTATATCTATTAAAAAGACTTTTATGGAACTTTGCGATCAAAATCTCCCAAGAAAATTTCTTCACGGGAAAACTTAGAACTGCAATGAAAGTCTTAATAATGCCCCGTGTGGAGTATAATCCCGAAAGAGACCTATGTTGAGCTGCGAACACTCCGCTTAGGGATTTATATTGCAACAATATTTTTTAATTCTGAGTTTGCTGGTCTATTACCTCTACTTCAAAAGTTAGAAATGGAATTATAGGGCCAGAAATGAGAAGGGATAGTTTGGGTACCTCTACAAAACGAGAATTGTTGATTCAACGAGGCATTTTAAACCAGATAAGAAACTATCTGATAAAGAAAAGAAAGACCCTTAAAAAATGTACAAGTTTGAAGTATGAGGTTCAGGAAGGCACCATGTACAAACCTGGGATAGTTTTAATACCTTCCTAAATCTTTAAAAAGTTTTAATACAAATAGAAATGTTATTTTGCATTTTCTGAAGGATGTTATTTTTGTACATAATGGTTCATGGTAACCGTGATATCTCTTAAAGTAATTGAACTATTTTTATGAAATTATTTGAATTTTTCTTTGTATTATACTGAATGCTTTGTGCTAAAAACTAAGGTTAATTGTTCAATTAAGTTTTTTTCGTATATATATATGTAAAATTACATTAAAAAATAAGTTTTTTTAAAGAAAATTCTGGGTGTTTCTATTTTGAACAACGGTATTTCATAATTTTATAATAAACCTTGAGTTTTTTTATAACCTGCCTAACATATTCCTTTGATTTTGTTGATTTTCGGGAACAAAAAACAGAAAAAAATAATAAATAATTAGCATTAATTAATAAAATTAATTACACTGGGCTGCAATAAAAAAAATACAAGACATTGATATCTGAACTAAATGTATTTTTTGGTGATGATTTCAAAAATAATAATGAAAATATTCCATCACGTCACGTTTTTTTTTGAAAAATTTAAATTTACTTGGATTTTTATGCACATTTACCTAAAATTCTTTTACACCTTTGAATTTCTTCCCTCCGTGGCTGAATTTCAATCAACTTTTTTGTAACGTATAGAATACCACTCTGTGACATCTTTACTTTGCGCCTTCCTTCTCTACCTGTCACAATATTTCTCTACCAATAACGTCGCGCGAATCATTAACTTAGATCCTTCTATTGACTTGATAATTAGTCACTCATCTGGATTGGTTCTGAACGTAAGACGATGAAATTTTTGAACTTGGTTTCAATTTTTCTTTCATGTGCAATTTATTGTAGTGCATGCGCTGTGTAAGTGGGAGCCTCATTCCAGAAGCACTTTTAACAGTTGTGTGTGTGTGTGCGTTTCGTGAAACAGTTAGAGACGTTGCGGAAATGTGCCAGATGACTTTTGTTACATATACGGCGAATATAGTTTAATTAGAAATTGCATGAGTAGCATTACAGACCATGTAAAACAGCTTTATCTTGCGTACTTTGGCATGAAACTTGGAGACCAAGACAAATTATGGGCTTATCATAAAATCTGTGTAAAGTGCCTCGACGATATACGCTTCTGACTCAATGGAAAGAAAACTGCTGCACGATTCGGAGTTTCTATGACATAGAGGAAGCCGGGAAATCCACTCTGATGATTTGTTCCTGTCTTATATATAGATATAACCGCGAAAATCCAAATCTGATATCTTATCCTGATAATATTCCACATTGGCCATACATCTCATTTCTCATGGACCTAATATTCCAGTGCCTTTGCCTCCAACTGAGTTGCAAAAGATTTCCAGATATATCCGAATGATGAAGGATAAAGAATTTTAGATTTATATGACAGCAAAGGAAAAAGAAGCATGAGTTATTTTCAAAAATGTCGTCAGAAAGTTTCTTGGCGATTGCAAGGATCCTGACTGTAAAAGAATTGCAATGAATAAACTGGAGAAATTTCAAGAGTTCGGTTGTGTCCTGAGTGTGAAAATACATTTCCTTCACTCACATGTGGACTTTCCCCGAAAATTTAGGATGAATCAGTAAAGAGCAGGGGGGATAGGTTCCAACAAGGTATCAAAGATATGGAGCCCAAATATCAAGGAAGAATGGACAAAAACATGATAGCCGACTATTGTTGAATGTTAAACGAGATAGGCCCGAGATTAAATATAAAAGAACATCAAAAAGAAGTTTCAAAGGAGAAAATTTGTTTGCTTTGCTTTCTTGCGCATTTTAAAATATGCGTCAAACTTGTATGTACACAAGCACAATATTTGCTCCTCTTGGTCAATCGTCTATTTTATGTAAATACCTTAATAAAAAATTAAAATAGAATGTTGGTGATTTTCTTTTCAAAATTACACCATGATTGGTTATAAAATGTATAAATCTTAAAAGGAATTTCTTATTTTTCTCACAATCAAAGACAGCCTGTGAGATCTAGAAATAATGGATTTCATCTAATTGCTGAGAAATTAATTTGCCTCACCAAGAACCAATATTCATATAGATTTAACTGAATAAAAACCACTGTTGCCAAATTGCCCAGGCTAAATTGTTCAAGAGAATTCCTTTTCAAATAGAGTTTTAGCAAAAATATTGATATCGATTTTGCGAAAAATCCTGACGTGATGGGGAAAAATGAAAGTCATTTTCGAAAGCAGCACACTAAATAATACAAAAATAATTG
This sequence comes from Trichonephila inaurata madagascariensis, assembly GCA_019973955.1. Classification (NCBI taxonomy): domain Eukaryota; kingdom Metazoa; phylum Arthropoda; class Arachnida; order Araneae; family Nephilidae; genus Trichonephila; species Trichonephila inaurata. The sequence goes on along the minus strand of BMAV01025332.1, from coordinate 150,854 downwards.
AAAACATCTTTAGTACTTTTCCAAAACTTTAATTTTGTACGCCTGTGTAATTAATAACAAATACTTAATTAAATTTTAACTTTAACTCTATGCATAGGATTATACTCAATCGAAAAAAACCAAGGGCTTTGGGGGGTTCCGAACCCGAGGACTCTCCCCCCCCTTCCTTGTGTGTGTCATTGTAAAGCACAGTTTAACGTTAAAGAATTGTATTCCATCATAAATTTTATTTGTTTTTGTAATATATATATCGTTTAGAGTTGTGTTAGAGTGAAAGAGCAATTTTTTGTAATGTTTTGGTTCAAACTTCTTAATATTTTGAAAAATAATTTTTCAAAAAATTCTTTTTGCTGTATTTTGATAGTTTTACAACATATTTACTTAAAAAAACAACAATTAAATAACTATTTAAGTCATATTTTAGAAAATTGTGTCCGAACCTAGTCGGATACTTTAAATATTATATTTCTTCATCATAATTACAATAATATGCAATTGCATAAGAAAGATTTTAAAGCGTGCTCATGCATTTAGAGCTCTAACGCCGATTCACGCTCTGGGTATGCCATACCCGAAGAGGCGGTATCCAAAAATATACATTTAGAATTCGCCTACAAGTTAAGGCCCCTCAAAGGGTAGGAGTTTAAAGTCAGTTTCACGAGAAAATATTCATTTTACGAAAAAGGTTTAGATGGATTCTCGAAAAAAGTTAGAAGGTGGGTATGACATGCTCTGTGCGTGAAGTGCCGGGTTAAGTAGGGTAATAAATTGGTAGATCGGTTATTGTATAAAGGAGGGTTTGGCTTCTAGTTTGAGTCTTTCAAGAAATATATAAGGTTTATTAGACAGGAACTTTGTAATTTTGAATCCTATTCTCGATTCTGGAGTGCCAGAATTGTTTCTGTTGAGTTGCGAATTCGAGTGTTGAGGAGACACCAAACAACAGCCGTGTAAAAAGACTGATGCACATTAAATATGGTGTTGTATGGAAGTTCAGTAATTGGGGTATTACTAAATTAATTGTAATTAGTATTTGTAGTATTAGTATTGGGAACCGTGCGTGAAAATTACGGGATCCTCTGCAACATCTTTCGAGCTGCTTCGAAACGCGTCGCTAATGAGTTATCACTCAATGTTGGAGGTGGAAAAGAAAAGTAATGAATAATGCATGATTAATGAGAGAAATGAAGTAGGAAGTTGTAAGTCATAAGGGTTGAAGGTGAAAGTACGATGGATGAGAAAAAAGAATGAACGATGTTTGTTGTAAGCAAAAATTATACTTACGGTTTTCTATGATCATGTACACAGCTAAAAACACAATTAAAGGGAGGAACTATTTTTTTTTTTTAAAAAAAAGAACAAAATAATTAACGCTTGTACGGAAATAAAATATCAAACGATAACTAAGCTTTTCCCGCGGGGACACCTTTGCCGCGAATTGGCCTGTGACGTCGTAAGGCAGTGACGCTGTGATCGCCTTTGTGTAAAGCTCGCTGAGGCTTATAGTGTAAGGACCTTTCGAAAGGGCGTAGCTTAGCCCAATCCTTATTTTTTTGAATTACTTTGTTTACCCATCGTTGATAGTGCTAATCGCCACCATCTAGACAATGGCACAAGATAACGGATAATTGGAAGTCAGGTCAATCATAGGCTATTTGCCATAGGAACTTCAGGGTTTCGAGAAATGTGGAATTCCACTCTCTCTGGAAACAGTTCTCAGAAGAGATAAGAACAGTGGTCGTCTGACCTCGTCAAAACTGAAAAGGGGCAACAGCATCGACTGAAGACCGTTATTTGAGACTTTAAGTCAGAAAGGATCGGTCCGCAAAAGCGACGCAATTGTCTCTCCACCTGTATAGTGCAACATGTACATCCATTTCACGGATAACAGTTGCCCAGACACTTAAAGCAAGGGGCATGTATACTAGACACCTTGTAGTTTGCATTCCTTTGACCACAAACCACAAAAAAGGACCGTCTAGCATGATGCCGAGAACACCTGTCTTGGACAGTGTTGATTGTGGACGCGTCCCCTTCACTTATGAGTCACAATTCAGTCTGAACAGAGACTCGATACGTGTACTCATCCGGAGAAATCCCGGGAGTCGACTCTCTAACAGTGTCAAATGAGTGAGGGAATATTAACGTCGCACTGTTCAGCTACACGAGGGCTTTTGGCGACGGACCACTTAATTTTGAACCATGGTCAAGTGACGTGGACGACACCTGAGCTGGCATCCCCCTCTCCTAGCTGCCACACCACACCAACGGGAGGACGTTTGAGCTCTCAACAGATTTAACGTGCATTGCTCCCCTACACCGCAGGTCTTAAGTGGTACTGGGCTCGAACACGTGACAAGGCCAGCCACGATCCGATACCTTAACCACTCGGCTACCGTGGTCTCTAACAGTGTCGAAAAGGATCACTATAGTAGAGGTGGTCTGATGATCAGGGAAGGTATCATGGTAGGCGGGCATACCAACCTTCTTGTGTTTGATAGAGGTACTCTTACAGTTCAGAGGTACAAGGACGAGGTCCTTGCACCTATCTCAGATTTTTCTACGGAGCATAGGAACCAAATTTCTTCTTGGTGTACGTTAAGGCACGCCCTCATAGGGCTCAGTTGGAGGACGAATACCTCCAATCGGTGGATATTCAACGATTGGAGCGGCCTGCGATGTCCCCTGACCTTAATTCAATCGAACACATATGGGGCATCATAAGACGTTCGATTGCAGCTCGAAGACCAGCTCCAACGACCATCTATTAGCTCAAGAGTGCCCTGCTGCAATAGCGAATGCTGTCGCCATAAAGGTTGATAAGGACTATGATAAACAATATGAAACATCGATACGAGAGTTGAGTATCTGTTAGAGGCTATCATATTTTCTATCAGACGTATTTTTCTCCGACTGACAGGGCGTCAGGCAACTGCTTTGCTTGACGAATGACCAGTTACCATATTTAAGGTGCAGTTTGTGCCAAATGTTGCTTTGCTATATATTGGTCTTGTATCGGATGATATTTTGGTCAAGTTTGCTTTTATTTGCTCGTTTAGTTCTTTTTTTTATTGCAAATATATATATATATATATATAAGTTTTCACTAGTGTAAGTTGTTATGTTTCGCCACCAAATCTCTTGCAAAGGTTCTATTTTGACAAGTAATTACACTGTCTTACTTCAGCAGTCCCACTAAAATCGCGTCCAAAAAGAGGAAGACATTCAAACAGGATGTTTTTTTAACAATTTCTGTTAAAAAGGAATTTTACTCGTCAGTTCAAGCACGTTCACAAAATACCGATGGAGATCTCTTATTGCATTCATGTCTACTAATCACCTCCCGAAGTTGTTGAACTAGGGTCGAAGGTCCTAAACCGTGATACGAGACATAGTTTGCACGCGACAGCGCGTGTTACGGAAGAGGGAACGTGACTGGGCTCTATCTCCCTTAAATTACTCCCGCCACTCGAGGCTTTCCAAAGATAGGAACTTGTTTGGCAATGAGGTGAGTGTCTCGCTTATCGAATTTGGTTTGGATTGCCTCCACGTGAATAATTTCACCTACTGTCTCTTTTGTCTACAGCGTTGCGCAAGGGACTGGCGGAGAACTTTATGGGCTTGCTTTCCTTCCACTCGGCAATTTACAGCTTATGAGACCGGAACGAGTCAGACAACTCAGGTGAGAGGTACCAAATATTATGACCCTTCAAATGACTTTTTCTTTTCATTCTAAGCTGTCTTGTATTTCATTGGCAGGTCAGATAAGTCACACCAAGTTCATCGCTTAGATTCTTAACTGTTCCGCCTCATGATCGCCATTCGATTGAAGTACTATGATGATGAAATTAAAACCCGTTATACGACAAGTTAAACTGTTCGAAAAAAAATTCAAGTTCAATGTTTTGAACTGATTAAGTGCCGCATACTCTAGAGTAGGGGTTTCCAACCCGTGACCCACCTTGAATAATTTTGCGGCCCGCGAGATTCTTTACAACTTTTCAAAATTTGACTATTTTGTACAATATTTTTGTTTAGAGGGTTTTTTTTTTCTTTTTGTAAAAAAAAAAAAAATCCCATAATGATCTTTTTTTTCTAAACTGAAATTTATCAAACTTAAATCGTGCTCAAACTTAACGCACGGAAATCTGCAACATCAATTACGATACGCAAATACACATGCATCGAGATCGTAAAGAGTTGAGAAACAGATATCTCACTAATTAAATAAATTAAACGTTATTTGAGCATTGAATTATTATTATATTATCTATGCTTGTATACATAAAAAAAACAATGAAAACAATAATAATACATCAGTCTGTTTTAAATTTTCACTCCAACAAATGTTTGCAATGGATCCAAATCTAATATAAAGATATATATATATATATATTTATTTATTTATATGCGGCCCGTGGTATTATAAAGTTCTTCCGAAGTGGCGCACGAGGTCATTTGGGTTGACCACCCCTGCTCTAGAGCAGGGATCCGCAACCTTTTAACTGTGACGTGCCAAACCAATCTACCAATAGAATTCAGTATGCCGCACAGTAGGACATTTCATAGATATTTACAGTAGGACATTTTCATATATATATATATACACAGTGGCGCACACAAGGGGAGGGTCCTGGGGGGCCGGACTCCCCCCCCCCCTCAAAGCCCTCGATTTTTTTCCGATTGATTATAATTCTAAGTATATAATACGTAAATTTTTTTAAATATTTGTTTTCAATGATTAATTTTATTAATTAATACTAATTATTTATTCAATAATTCGTTTTTTTTGCTGTTTTTTATTCCCCAAAATCGACAAAATCAAAAGGAGCATGATACAAGAATGGTGGACCTTCGCAATGCTGTATCCCCTCCCCTTAGAAAACTTCTGTGTGCGCTACTGAGTGTATATATATATATATATAGATAGATAGATAGATATTTAGAGTAGGACAATAATATAGATATTTGCAGTTTCATTATATATTTTAAATTTGCATCATTTAAAGATATTTCTTATATAACACAAAAAAAAAAAAAAAATAAATAAACAGCTTAAATGTATTTATTTCTTCAACAAAAATTTAAAAAAACAACATTAAAATTGTACATACATTAAGTACTCTTTTAAACATATTTATTTAAAATAAGAAACAGACAACATAATATAAATATTTCTCCCTTCATTATAATTAGATAAAAATTTCAATGCGAATCTAATGCTCTATTTTGTTATCTCAAAATCAGGGGCATAGTTTGTGATTTTCATTTGGATACGATTCTGTGGGCGATTGTTAAACAATTTCTTTGCTCAATACTTTTCATGTGAGGAAAGATTTTTTACTTAGAACCCCAAAAGCGGAAAGCAGAGTAACTGCTTTCTTCAAACAGTTAAATCTCTCCAGAAAGGACACGCATTCACTTACAAAAAATGCATGTAAATTTATCATTGGAATTTATCTTTTAGATTTTTTCGTAATTCCATAAATGTCTATAATTCTGAAGATGTTTGCCAAATGAGGTTCATTATAAATTTATCAGCTTACGTCCACTCAAATATTTTGTAGAGTAGTGGGCAGTGTGGCCACTAAGAATTATACCGCGTGCTTCATGTGGCCCGCGTGCCATATATTGCTACCGACCCCTGTTCTTGAAGCTCCGACGAGGATAATACCAGATTGATTTGATTTTTCATTAACCTCGTACTTAAGACTGTCTTCGGTCAATGTTAAGGAATAGGACCCGAATTTAGAACATTTTTTCAGATGTAAAAGGAATGAAGAATTAATATGATATTCTGTCTTCACTATCCTTTAGAAAGTAGTATTTTTTATCATACATCTCATTTTTAACAGAGTTGATTCATTTTTTCTGGTATGAAATGTGTTTCGCGCTTTTTCTCCTATACCGCAATGTTAAATGAGCTATCCCTGCACGCATTCAAAAGAGAAATAGAGCATTCATTGAATAATTTTAAAACTTTAAAAACACTATATTGTTAGCATATGTATAAGTCATAATGTTCCAAACTTCCATGGCACTTGAGGTTTTTTCTGTCTGAGAATATGCTTCGCGTTTAGTTCATGCTCTCGTACTTTTGCCGAAAACAGCCTTAAGAAAACGCGAGAACTCGCCAATTTGAAACTCAGTCAACGAGGATGACAGTTGAAATGGCTCCATATTCTCCAAACCTCCACACCACGCTCCAGCAACGCTGTTCCTAGACCTCGCGAGTCGCCGGCCATGAGTTTTGACTGGAATGGTCTCGAAGACAATAAATGAGCTGGCCCATAAGTGCCATACCATAGTATGGGAGACCTTTGAGTCTTCATTAAATTAGTTTACGGCAGTTTCAATTAATATACACAACTCTGAAAGAGTCAGAACTCGAATCTAAATTCGAACTAGACTTTAATACTACCAATCAGGAAGTTCGCGTCAACCCCCAAGGCAATGCGTCATACTAATAATAAAGAAGTAGATTGATAGTAATCGAATCATTATGATTGAAAATACATCCCCCATTGCAACACACAAATATTTGGCTTTGCTTAGCTAGAATTGACTTTCTTCATAAGCCCTAACATCATCACTGTTAGGCTTAAAGTAGAATGAAAAAAAAAAAAAGCTTCATGACAAAAAAAGAGTTTTAGCAACAAAGCACATTTTCTAACACTTAAATAGAATGGATTTATTGTTTATGAAATTTAAGATTCAAAGCAACACGACTTTGAGCCTCAACAGATTTAACGTGGATCCTTCCCTCTACACGGCAGGTCTTTGATTGCATCAGGACTCGAACCCACCACTTGATTGAAACAATGTTAACAGTGATTTTGGGACCATGGCTACGATGGTCGTGAATAGCTTGAATGAATCCTCATACAAATTTTTCATGTTAAAAATATTAAATTATTTTTTTAAATGGAACAATGCTTATGCAATGTGTAAGGAGTTTGCAATAAAACTGTCTTTTTAAAGTATGCTCATAGGCGGTTAGGTGGCGTAGTTGGTTTGTCTCTGGACTTCTGCACTCAAGGTTGCGGGTTCAAACCCGGCCCAAGTCGGTGGATTTTCATGATGTAGAAAATCGACAGCGGCCATGTCGGATGATTATACGGCACGTAAAAGATCCCTAGAGTGTCTATTTGGTTTAGGTTTCGGCAAAATTAAAATCCTAGAAAAGGTTCGCATCGTCAGAGCTCAGGTGCCTCCCTGTAGGGAGGAAACTGGGTGTCACTATTACCTGTGGCGATGGGTGCCGCACTAAAAAGAAAGATACCAGCTTCCGGGAATGTACTAGATCTGCAATGGCAAAACACCCATCCGCAACCCATTAGAAATAAAAAATAAAGTAAAATTATTTCAGTTTCAGTATTACCATCCGTTTCTAATGAGAAGGTTTAATACGGAAAAATACAGTAAAATTCTGTTTGTTATATTCTGTATGCTAAAAATTATAGCAGTGATAAATCATGTATGTCTTTTATAATATATTTTTTTATAAGACATAGTGCGCCGGCCGTCTCTACACATACACACAAACGTGAGGAATTTGAGGGCTGTTTCATTTGATTTTCCATTAGCACACCGCACTTTGAAGTGGTGCCATTGGTGAAGGACCTCGTCATTCTGAGCGCTGATTACGTGAAGAGGACTCTTGAGATGGCCTCCCACTTTGTACCCATGGGAGAATCTTGGCAGACGGAATGAAAGGGCGGGTCTTGAGTGGCATCAAGACTCGAATTCACGACTCTAGAACGCCGGCCACGATTTTGCGACGAGGATCACTCAGCTACGCGGCCCAGATTCATCAGCCTCTCCAAGCGACCGGTCTCAGAAGTCGGGATTCAACCGAAGCACTATCGGTGCCCATGATCATTCGGAATT
>BMAV01025332.1:104855-132169 GCA_019973955.1 Trichonephila inaurata madagascariensis | reverse complement strand
CTGATATTTGCATACGCATGACGTTTCTACTGACTTACGTGTTCCCTCTACTGATCTCCAGACCTCCTTTTCTGCAATTTCATGGCTATCTGCTAAATTTTTACATTGCTGCTTAAGTTTTGCACACCAGTGTAGTTGTTTCATTGTATCTTGTTTTAGTTTGTGGTTTATGTGTGTTACTTTACGTTATTGCTCTACGTTTTCATGAGTACCTACAAAAAGTGGAGGGATTTTTTTGGGGGGGATGGTAAATCCGAAAAAATCACCAATAAATAAATTTAAGAAAATATTTTAGTCTTTCGTTCTTTTTTTCTTTCAACTTGCCTATTTTTAATAAATTTTGTTATTATTTCCCTTTTAGTAATCAACTTAAATCTGAAAAGGATTTCACCAGCAGTAAATACATTATACGCATGCGCAGCAGAGGATCTGCAGGGAAAAAAGGTTGTGAACTCTTTTTTTTTAAAGATTAATTGAAAAAGTACTCACTTAAATAATAATTATTTATGTTCTCAAAAGTCTAATCATTGCATCCTTTTCTATTTCAGCAAGTATTCGAATGGGCGTGTTTTCGAACCCGTGACCGGCGTTGTAGAGTTCGAGCCCTTGTGACACTGAAGACCCGTCATGTAGAAGGGTTGGTGCCCATGAAATCTGTCGAAGCTCAAAGTCCTCCCATTGGCGTGGTGTGGAAGTTAGGAGATGTGAGTTTCAATTCAGGTATAGTCCTTATCACACACACACTTGAGGGTGGTTCAAAATGCTGCGGTCCGTCACCTCCTGTTGCTTCAGAATGCAACGTCAATTGAAATCAACTTCTCTTTCAAGCAAATCCTCTTCAGATTGGCTGATTATTCATTAGCGTCCCATTTGGAAGCCTCACGAGAACTATTTGAAACATACTTGGTATTTTTGAACTACGGTCAAGTGACGAGAATGACACATGAGTGGACATCCCACTCTTCAAATTTCCCCACCCTGTGAACAGGAAGCCTCGGTACCAGTCCCGTTGCACGGTAGGTCATCAATACTTGAACCTACCAGTGCCGGATTATCCATTGGGCACTTGAGGCTGACGCCCAGGATATAGGAATAGCAGTCTGAGATCAATTAATCGAATAATCGATTTCTCGGGCCAAAAAAAATCGATATGTAGCACTGAATCGATTCAGTGAATCGATATTTTATCCTAGAAAATCGACATTCCATTTTTTTTTTTGTTTTGGTACAGACCATAAAATTATTTACAATTAGTTGAATCTTTAAAACCCGTAGTATTACGGTGTTGGCTGTTAAGGGGAAGTATTATCCTATACTTTACTGGCAAGAACAAAAAAACTATTTATCATCATGTTCACTCAATAGCCATGATGTATATGAGTATCGTTGGATCATCTGAGCGCCTTTTTTCGATTACCTGCAATAACGCAAGTAATGAGTGGAACCGCTTGGATCCCAGTAGACTTGACAGACTGTTGTTTTTAAAAAGCTTAGATATCAAGAATTGGGAACTATAAGCTATATTATCTATTTTCTAAACTTTTTAGTGTAACAAATACATTTAGAAAACAAATGTCTTCTTTTATACCCGATACTTTGATATGATACTAAAAATAATTGTAATTGTCGAATTCCCTGAACAAAAAAATCCCCTGATTTTACTGATAAGAGATCGTTTATTATGGTATCTTTCTTGTTTTTCATAAAATGGATTTATATTTACATTGTAAATTTAGACTTAAAAAAAATCGATTTTTTAGAAATCGATCTTTCAGACCTCGATTTTTTTAAGAATCGCTTCATCAGGTTACGATTCGAATCGATTTAAAAATCGATCTTTTTCGGAACGAATCACCATTCCTAGCCCAGGAGAGTCTGGATAAGCTGGACTTAACAGATTTTCTGGTTATAAATTTCAATCCACTAGTGCCAAAGGAGCCTGTACATTTTCTGTGCCCAAGGCCGAAATAAGCTTAAACCTACTACTCGATAACGCAAAGATAGCTACCGCGGCCTCTATCTCTGATTTAAGTACAGAGACAATTACAAATATTCGTATTCAGAAAGCTTTTTGTTGCACTTAGATTATTATTTCTATAAAAACTGTGAAGGGGAAAAAAACCATATTTCGGATTTTTAGATAATTTAAGTCTATGCAATGAGTGAGTGAGTGAATATTAACGTCGCACTGTTCAGCTACACGAGGGCTTTTGGCGACGGACCACGTAATTTTGAACCATGGTCAAGTGACGTGGACGACACCTGAGCTGGCACCCCCTCTCCTAACTACCACACCACTCTATGCAATGAATGCACTTTGTGTGTGAAATATAACTTTTTGTTTCCAATACTAATCATTTGCTTCTATCATAGTAATGCATTATGGGTTCAACGCTTTTTGGAATATAAAACGTTATGTTGGCACTCATTTTTAATTGAGAATATAAATTCCAAAATTTCTTTTGGGTCCTACTCTGATGCCTATCCACGGTAGAAATGAACCTTTTCGTCTGTAGCTTTCTGCGTTGACTCCCTTCCACTCTGCATTTCTTATTTGACGCAAACTATTGCATTCTTTCTCTAATTTTTCATCGAAACCACAATGAATTTCCGGAGATTCTCGGTCCTGGGGGTCGAGTGATCATGTTCATGAAATCAGCGCTGTCGAGTCGACAGCCAGGGTCTCTCAGTCCGCCTTATAGAGGGGCTGAGGAACGATAAATCCGTTGAGTCTCAAAGTCCTCATGTTGGAGCGGAGTAAAAGTGTAGAGAGTGGATGACAGCTTAAATGTCTTCCTCGTCACTTAGCTTTCATTCAAAATCCGTCGCCATTGGCCTTAGTGTTGCTTCTGATTGTGATATGTAAATCAATATCATATCAAAACCGAAAATTTTATCTACTGTTAGTTGCACAATGGAAGCGTCAGTGATTGGTTATCCTGAAAGAGAATAGGCTGCATCGAACGCTTGAATGATTTTCCGAAAATAAATCGTAAGAGACACTTCTTTGTATGAAAGAGATTGATCTTTTATGCGGGTCGATGCATTGAGGAAATAAGCAAATCACTAATTAATCGTGTACCTAGTTAGGCACACAGAGCTTTATTTGGTGACGCGATTTAGTTTCAATAAGGAATTTACAACTATGCGTAAAAGTAAGCGCATAAGGAAATTTTCTATTTAAGCTATTATTTGCTTTTGTGTAAAGAAAATTTATTTATGATTAGCACCAATTAAGAAAAAATTTCAAAATCACTTGAATTTTACTTTTAAATTCCTTCATTCGCGCAGACACCTAGCTTAGCGGCATATGTAACTAACAAAGCACGCTGATTCCTCACGGACGTTTTAAAAAGGGTCAATATACTCTTAAGCGTGGTAGAGTAATTGACATTATAAAGGGACTCATGTTAAACTAGAAAGAAAGAAAACCGTGAAAATGGTTTCAGGTCTTCCATCTATTTAAACAAGACGTTCATCGCATTTCCTTTTTGTGAGGCATTTCAATGTGTTTCTGCTGCGTATAAATCGAATTGGAAAAGATACACAATCATGCTTAATAACACGATTGTGGCTTTTCCAACTGAAGAGATGACAAAAAATTAACCCCTCTTGTTTACTTGATGATACACTTGATTCACGACGGCAGGTCTTACAAATGAACCTTACCGCGTCCTTGAAAGGTTCCATCGAGAAGAATAAGTAATGCAGATTTCCTTTTGTAAATTTGGGAATATTCTCACAGGAGAAAGCACCCTTTCGTCCTTCCCTGTGCGCATTTTAAATGATTCCGCTGTTTTTCCAGCTTTGCTATATCCTCTCGCTCTTTTTTCTTTTAATCTGGCTCCGCCATCTCCGCGGTCCACAATTTGTAGCCGAGGGTGCTCGCCCCTTTGTTCCCGCCCAGCTCCGATTCTGATCAAATGTCAATCAGGCGACTCGACATGCGGCGACAATGGCGCCCTTTGTTGGCGGAAGATTATTCACAAGTCCATGCTGATACGCGAGGATTAACCTTTTTTCGGCTGTGACGGTCAAAATGCAGTCTGTCAGATGAACCGTGACAGGAAACGGGCTCGAGACGTCACTCTGTTGATAATCGGAATTATGCAGGGCGAAATAGTTATTATCATACGCGAAGGCTTCGGGTTCCCATTCTTTTTATAGACTAGATGCACTTTTTTTTTTATTCACTCTCCTCCTCTACTTCTTCAACGTGAAGGGAGTGAACCGATTACTGAGGAACAGAAATTATGTCTGCAGCCGACTTTCGTTCAAATGGACGTGAATGGAAAAAAATCCCGGTTGGTTTTTCTACGAAACGAAATCGCCTCTAATGAGTGGAAGGCCGTATTCCTTCAATGGAGCAATTAACGAAAGAAATACTGCTATTAAGTAATGCATTAGTATAATGAGCAACTCAGACAGAAGAATTAAAATTTACGTATAGACACTGCATTCCCCCCCCCCTTCTTTTTCGAAACCTTTGTCACATTGAAGATAAGTTTGTTCCCCAAATAAACATGAATGGGGCGCAATAAATAATGTTGAAATCTCTAACTCTGAACAGATGAGAGTAACGGAATAAAAAAGGAAATTCCGTGAAATTAACTTCGGCTTAAACATGGGAACATGCTCATAATTGCATTAAAATAACATTAATATAAATGTTTATAATCATTTTTATTAATATGCAATGTATAGAATACAAGTTAAAAATTACTTTACTAATAACAGATATATATATATATATATAGCTTTGAATATTATGGTTGATAACACCCCTCTTTTATATTTTATTATTTTCAGAGTTTTCAGTTTTTTCCATCCTGTGCACACATCAGAACATTATTAAATTCTTAAGATAAAAAAAATTCTTGAGTTCTTGAGATTGATGAGTTTCTACGATTTTAAATAAAATCGTAGATTTAAAAGACTGAAAAAAAAAATCGCTTTTTCTGTATTATTGATGATTTTTATATGGATATACATCTTTCTGAAAAAATACTTGCATCAATATATCACCAGATTGAAAGGCTGCCACAGGAACGCTATTATTTTCAAAGGCTTCATGTGATTGCTACTTTTTTGAAAAAGATAATCCTATATGTAGACTGTGATACGTACAGGAACAAATATCGAATTCTGACGTTCCACAAAACGCACAGACGTAAAAGAATCATTTTAGAAAACATCTCTGCATCTTACAAAGGCGGATTCCTACCAAGTTAGCGCGCGCAGTCAATACAGCGTGAAAGGCCGTGTTGAAATGCTTCATCATTTAATTCCCTCCCGTACCTTTCATTCATATGGAAAGGAGCCTCGAAACCTCGTGAATAGATGAAATGAGGAAGACATTAAGTATATACTGTCTGTAAAAGTGTCACACAAGAGCAATGATAGGTCGTTGAAGAAATTTTTTTTAAATGTTACACATTTTTACGCGGAAATGTTATACATATTTATAATTAACAAACAGCACATATTTTTTTTCATTGGAAATTTCATATATAGGCTTAATTTTATGCATAATAATAAATATTTATTCAATAGGATTTTCTTAAAATACGTAATATGCTTCCACACACAAAACTTTAGTACAGTCTGATTCTTAAGACACCAGACTCAGATGTGGTGATCATGTATCCTTAAGAAATCCTAGCGGGTGCTTGAACAGTTCTTATGAAATTCATTTTTGAAGAGTATAGCCCCTGAAAGCAACCCTCGGAAAAAAATCAAAATAATTATGTAAGAAGTTTGCAAATATTTTGAAGTAATCTAGAGATTAATTTGAAAATCGATCAAAAGTGCATAATCAATTAACAATTGTCACAGTATAAACTCCCAGGCCAATCAGAAACTAAAAAAGGGATTGTTTACTTTTCTTCTTTGGTAACAAATTAAAGTAACTGACATAATTTGTAACTTTCGCGTATATAATGTAAGAAATTCATTTCTACCAAAGGATGGTAAGTTATACATTTACCATTCGAAACTTCGTGCTACTGAACACCCGCCATGTAGGGGGGGGGGGGGCGATGCACGTTAAATCTTTCGAGGCTCGAAGCCCTCCCATGGAGTGGTGTGGCAGGTTGGTAATAACTGTGCCAGCTGAGGTGTCGTCCTCGTCACTTGACCATGGCTCAAAATTACGAGGTTCGACACCAGTAGTGACCGCGGTAGCCTAGTGGTCAAGGTATCGGATAGTGGCTGGCTTGTCACGAGCTCGTAGGGGAGCGATACACGTTAAATCTGTCGAGAGCTCAAACGTCCTTCCGTTGGTGTGGTGTGGTACTTAGGAGAGGGGGGTGTCAACTCAGGTGTCATCCTCGTCACTTGACCATGGTTTAAAATGACGTAGTCCGTCACCAAAAGCCCTCGTGTAGCTGAACAGTGCGATGTTAATATTCACTCACCCGTCGCCAGTAGCTCTCGCGTCAATTTTTTGTGTGCTATGCTAGAAACACTTATGCACTTACGAAAAAAGGCGAGATGCTAAGGACACTAGTTTTATTTCTGTTCCTCTATCCGAAGCAAGTACATTTTTTCATTTCGTTCGATATTTTCTATAATTTCTATGCTTATTTTCTGTGCCATTTTACTGTTTGTTTAGAAAATTAAAGGAGAGATAAATTCGCATCCGGTTCATTTCAAACTACGAGTGATCGCCTTTACTGAAAATTCTACTATATAACAGGGGGACTTCTCAGCATTTTTTATTACACCAGAAATGAATTCGAGAGTTGTGAAAAAGCATTTTGTTTTAAGGAAAATGCCAAAATCAGAAGTGTAGCTCGTGGTCGTCAGCCCACGTTTCCTGCCCTCGGTGATAATCTCGCCGCATGATGATCGTGTGCATTCAGACATCCCATTGAGTGAATGGGAATTTTAACTATTCGGAAATTCGGATTCTGACTCCAGCTTTAAAGGACTTCTTTTTTTCTTTTTTGAATAAAGACTGCGCATTCAAAGTGCCCAAGAATTTAGTCTAAAAGCGCATGCGCATGATTTACGGAAAATGTAATAAAATAAATTGTTTGTCTTTTAACATTTTTTCCCGAGGTTAGTTAATCCCCTACTTAACTTTAAAAAGTTCCAAAATTTCTTGGCTAATGCAAGGAAATAAGCTTCCATTCGAGTGTTTCCCTGTTAGGTCAGTCAATTACGACTTCACTCTTGAAAGTTTCGTTGGATTCGAATTGTTTGAACCATTCATGTAAACTTTTGACGAGAGAAACGAAAGAGGGATCCCTAATCTCAATCATTTAAAGGCGCAATATTTAAGTACATCAGATTTTAGCCATAATTATTAAAATACGATTGTAACCCAAAGACAGAAAATTAAAGCTTATGAGCTATTGATCTTTATCGTTTCGCTTCACAACGAAACTTTGCCCTTTTCAAGGAATCTAAAAATTAATAAATATGTTTCAGTTTGGTCTCGCTAAACTTTACCTGCGTTGGAGCATAAAAATTAAATAAGTATATACATAGTATCTGATCAGTGGCGCACACAAGAAGGGGGGGATGTA
Source organism: Trichonephila inaurata madagascariensis (assembly GCA_019973955.1). Taxonomy (NCBI): domain Eukaryota; kingdom Metazoa; phylum Arthropoda; class Arachnida; order Araneae; family Nephilidae; genus Trichonephila; species Trichonephila inaurata. The sequence goes on along the minus strand of BMAV01025332.1, from coordinate 124,637 downwards.
TTTGGGGTCCGGACCCCCTCCCCCTAAGGCCCTTGATTTTTATTCAATTGATTATAATTCTAAGTATATAGTACGTAAAATTGAATTAAATATTTGTTATTAATGATTAATTTTATTAATTAATGCTTATTATTTATTAAAAAATTAGTTTTTTTCGGTTTTTTTATTCACAAAAATCGAAAAAATCAAAAGGAGCATTACATAAGAATGGTGGACTTTTGACCCTGGGCCCACCCACCCTTGAAAAATTCCTGTGCGCTACTGTATCTGATTCTTCAGAGAACCTGCCAACACACTCACTAGGCTACTTACTACTTCCAACACTTCAGAAATCATCTACTTTTTGAAAATAATATTCTCATACGAGCACATAGGTAAAAGATTGTACAGAGACATAAGTTGGATGAAATCAAATTACAAAAACTATAAGCATCTTATGAAGCATTACAAAAATTAATTACATGAATAAAAAAGTTGAGAATTCTAGACAAATTTTTCGGAATCTTACGTTTGATTGTGTTGTTTCGAATTTGCGTTCCGGAAGTTCCCATTTTTTACAAGTCCAAAGTAAATATAATTTAAAATTGACCAAGGCCTTATATCGGTTCTAGTATCTGCAGCATGTCATGGAAGAGGTTGCAGATCTCTTAAGCATTCATCTCATCACTTTAAAGGGCAACTTCTTTAAAGCTGAGTTATTTTGTGGAAAACTCTACAATTTGACAACAATGCATCACCGTCTCCTCCCTCTAACGAATTCCTCATGCTTGATTTGTCGGGGGACGCACGCATGCGTAAATCTTTCCGCTTCCTCGCACGTGATTTATGCAAGTGTTTACACTGTGCCGAGCGGATTCGTAAATCACCGTTCTCCGCCCCTCTCCCTGACTGTCGAAGCAGGAATCGCTGGGCTTCTGCGCATGTCTCTTTGCTTGCTTTGCATTCTAAAAAAATTGGAGCTCCATTGCACAGCCAGCGCTAAAAACATGAAGAAAAAGACATGGGGTGCAAAAAATGCATCACACTCCCTCTTAAAAAGGCAGGGAGGAAGAAGAGAAAACCCCCGCTTTTATTTGCGAAATTGAAATGTGTATATCAATCAGTGGCGCACACAAGGGTGGTGTCCTAGGGGTCCAGACACCCCCTCCATAGCCCTTGATTTTATTTTCGACTGGTTATAATCCTTTGTATACATTACATAAAATTTAATTATGTATTTGTTATAAATAATTAATTTTATAAATTAATGCTAATTATTATTCAATGCTTCATTTTGTATTGTTTTTGTTCCTGAAAAACGACAAAAGCAAAAGAATATGTTGGGCGGCGTATCGGAGCATAACACCAAAATGGTCTTCAAAATCTTTAGAAATAAATATAAAAAATTTTTCCTGCAAGAATGATTTCTTTTTTTCTTTTCTTTTTTCTACTTTTTAAATTTATTTTTCAATGTTTTGTAATAAAATTTTTTGGACAAATAATTGTTTTCGTACGCTTGAAAACTTGATTTATGTATTTAAGTAGCGAACTATTTGTCTTAAATAATTAATATACGAAGAAAACTTTTTTTTAAAGCTTATCTTGACAATTTGAAGAGAGGAATTAAGCTAAGAGATTAATTCCTTTTAATTAACTGTATCAATTACTGATATTTTAATTGATAAGAAGTACGGGTGAAAACAACTAGAAAAATTTCAATGTTCCCATTTGAAATAGTTTATAAAAACGTCGAGAGAGGGCTATGTTAACTCTAAAGCAACACGAAGGCTGTTGGCGATGGACCTCGTCATTTTGATCCTTGTTCAAGTGCAATGGCGTAGTTACCAATGGGCTAAATAAGTGCCGGAGACCTCGAACCCTGTCCATCCAGCAAGCCAAACTTGCGATAATTTTTACCACATTTAAGAAATAAATATAAAAGGTTGCAACATGACTTAATCAGGATAACTCAGTTGAAAGTAATTTCGAAGTTGTAAGGGAATTCCCGTAAATTCTTTCCTTCATTTTTATAGTGTTGCGAACTTTACTTATTGAAAAGTTTCCATTATTTTTCATTTTTCTAACTGTTACTCGAAAATAAATTTCAAGTTCCATGAAAAATCTTACCATACAAAATCTACACAGGAAGAGCTATTTCTTCTGGGTCATTTTATTTTTAATAGCAGTATGATTCATATTAAGCTATTTTCCAGTTTCAGTATTTTGCAATCTACTCGTATTTTTAATAGACTAAAGTAATTTTGTCCCCTCCCCTTCCACGCATGTGTATTTTTAGTTTTGCTTTCCGTATAGCTTTGTATATTTAAAATACTAATATATATTTTTACTTTTTTACTTGATAAAACCCAACCAAAATAAGACTTTCAGTGGTTTTTTTTTTTTGCACTAGGGAATTTGGACACTTAGCTACGCCACTGGTCAAGTGACGAGGACAGTGGCTCACACTAGAGGGGGCTGGGTTCGTATGCATGTATGGAAGCATTAACTGTTTGGAATGAAGAAGTTTCAGAGGGGGAAAAATATTTGCAAAGGATGCAGGATGTCTCGTAATCCTTTGGAACAGCTATGACTGCAGCACACCCGTTTTCCATGAATTTGAAGAGGTTGTCCCGGGAGGTAAACGGATGCTTCGGTCCCTCCACAATGCTTGACCAGTCATGCTCGATCCAATTTAAGTCAGGAGAGCCGGTTGTGGCTATTCCACATGTGTTCCAGCTTCAAGCACACTTAACACAAGTTGAATTGTAAGAACCCTGTCATCGTCATGTAATAACAGAAAGGAATGGCTGCAGATTAAAATTCGGTATTAGGTCTCAATATCTACTCTATTTCTCCAATTGCCATGTCGAATGATATGCAGATCCTTACATCTGCCTATGCTGATAATCTAGCTCAGTGGTCGGCAAACTTATTAGCCAAATATGAACATTACAACAATTTTTTTTAAAAATTGGGAGCCAAATCTTCTTGTTTAGTAAACTTTTCTTACACTAAATAAGTAATACACCAAATAAAACTAAATTTCATACTTAATAAATATTTATTAATGCGAACAATGTACTTGCATCTCCTTGGAAAGTTTGAGTAAGTCAGGTTTGTATGTTGTTGTTTTTAATTTTAGGCATGATTCCAAGTTCTCATCACAATAAGACAACTTCTCAGTTTACTCTTGATAATGTTCATGCTTGAAAAAGATTGTTCGCATATATATGTAGAACCGAAAAGAGAAAAAGAAGCTTTTTCAGCTAATCGTAAGGGTCAGGAATACTATTTCAAGCGTTGAAAATGATCATGTCTTCCTTCTCCAGGTCATTCAAAGTAGACCACTTGTGTTGTGAACTAAGATCACATTGTTTCTTCTCCAATATTTTCAGTTCAACACAAACACGTCTGAATTTAGAGCACCATATCTCCTTGTTTTTTAAACCCAGCAATTGTATTTCAAAGCTACCACTATCAATTTCAAAAGGAGAAAATTTCAACTCGGTTATCATAGCATTAAGAGGATTTTTGACAAATACTAAAGTTGCTCTGCTGTTTTTAAATTCCTGAAACCTGCTCTCAGAAATGATTCCCTCATATTTAAAATTATTGTTTTAAAATAGTGTTTATTAATAAAGTAATTACTTTTTTGGCGATGCTTCAGCACAAGCTCGGAAAGGGAAACAATGTTTCCCTTTCAAAATCCTGAGCAAAAATGGATAATTTGTTTTCGAATGTTATTACTTCTTCTAATATCGAAAAAATTAAGTTTCCTTTCACTTGTAGTTCCCCTCAGGGGGCTCACCTTCTTTAGGTGGTTACGGGTGTCCCAATCCCGAGGTACCCTCTCTCTAGTGATCTTTTTCTTTTCCCAAGGGGTTTACTATCTTTGGTAAACACGGATGTCACGACCCCGGGGTACCCCAGTGATCCTTCTCTATTTTCGACCCTCCATCTTGTCATCCAATTTCTTCTTTTCCCGTCCAGACCACAGACTTATGAATGTTTGGCGCAGTATAGCCAAAACTGGCTCTTGCGACATAAAACACCAAACTCATCATCATCATCACTTCACTTGTAGTTTACGATTATTCTGATTTAGATTAGACGAAACGTATACCATGAAATAAAAGTTTTGGATCCACTGATCGTCTGTTAGTTCTGGATAGTGAGCGCCCTTCTCAAGAAGAAAGGCTTTAATTTCCCGAAAAAGGGACGCTAAACGTTTTAAAACGTTCCCTCTTGATAACCAACGTACCTTGTTATGAAGCAGAAGATCAGCGTACTCACTCTCCATTTCAAATAAAAATTCTTTGAATTGGCGATGATTAAAAACTTTAGCTAAAATGGAGTTGATAATGGTAATCACTAATTCCATAACTTTACAAATTTCATCCGGAAATGTTTGCGCACAAAGCGCTTCTTGGTGAATGATACAATGGTAAACAAGTATCTCGTGATTTATTTTTTCTTTCAAAATAGCAACAAACCCTTTTCTTACGCCGGTCATACTTTTTGCCCCATCTGTTGAAATCGGCACAATTTTATCGAGGGGAATATGATGTTTATCCATACTCTCAATTACAGCATTTGCGATATCTTCTCCACGCGTCTGACCTTTGAGTGGCAATAATCCTAAAAGTTCTTCTTTAGGGCCTGAATGAGACATAAATCTTACAAAAAGTGAAACTTGCGTTGTATCATTTATGTCACAAGACTCGTCAACTGCTATTGGCAAAGCCGAAACCAATTTCAGATCTTCGATATGCTGGGTGGTTATATTCGAACACATTTTAATTGTTTTATCTTTAATGGTTTTGACGGACAATGGTAACTCTTTAATTCTATTCAGAATATCTGCTTTGTTCTTAAAATCCTGAAATAGCTCTTCGAATGCATTTATAAAACAATTTTATATGTATTCGCCGTCTATGTACGGTTTCCCTCTCTTAGCAATCTCTTGGCTAAAAACAAAACTTGCCATATTAATATTGCTGGAAGATTGCATCCAGTTATTAAAAACAGAAGTTTACTACTCTTGACTCTTCTGAAGTTCCTCGACTGCTTTCTTCCTTGCATCACCGGTAGGATAATTAGTGCTAAATGACGCGTGCTTTCTTGTAAAGTGTCTCTCGAAATTTGACTTCTTCTAATGCGTGAATATTTCTCCTTACAAATAAGACATGTCGGAAGCCCATTCAAGTTTTGAATAAACGCAAAATTCTCGGTCCACTCTAAATTCGCGGTTTTCATCTTCCGTTTTTCTTCGCTTTTTTTTGGTAGCCATGTTAATTGGGGTGCCTATAAAAATATTCCAAATATATTTTTTCTAAGGCCACCAGTACAAAAACTATTATCATTATTAAATTGATAAAAATAAAAATTTAAAAAAAATCTTTTTGAAAAATACAATTTTATTAATATATGTAACAGCTTTAAAAAGAAAAAATAATAATTTTTTCCATCATCAGATTAACAAAACTTTTAATATGATCAAAAAAAAAAAAAAAAATGGAAGAAAACTTCCAACATTTGGACAAATAGAAGTTATCGAAAAAGGGATAACAAATTTTGTACCGGAACCACAAACATATATAGCAGGTGTAATAAAATCGTATAAAAATACCTGTAAGATGTGCAACTAGATTGAAAAATACAATAACTTTTTAATAAGACAGGGCAACGGCAGACACGATAGATAAGACAAAACTGTTCACACTGCAACTGCTGGTCTGTGATGCCAATTTGTACCCCATTACTTTAGAAAAAGTAGGCGCGCGCATGCTTGTGGTACCTTTGTATCACACCGGAGTACGCCGAAAACATCCAAACAATTTCAGCCGGTAGCTTGTTCTGGTTTGTGTTTACGTTTACTAAAACCAATAAAATTAAACTCGATGTTCGTTACGTATTTTTACAACAATATAAAAATATAATTACCTATCTATCTTTTAACTTAAACAAAAAATTATACATGTTCTCGATTTATAAAGAATTTTAATTTATCAAAATAAGATGTAATTTTTTTCTTACCAAGTTTATTTTTTTTTAAAGAAAATATTATTGCATCTTCCGTGGATATGTGTGCAAGATTCGCACTTAAGGAGCCAAAGGGCCACATGCGGCTCTGGAGCCGCTCTTTGCCGACCACTGATCTAGCTCATACCATCACCTCACCTCTTCTTTATTGTTCTCTTTCGTGGAAGAACGCAGGATTCTTTCGAATGTCTCTTTACCACCAAACCAGAATATGTCAGGTGTCCCACTTTAGACCAAATCGGGATTTGCCAATAAACAGGCCCTGATCCAATATCATTGCATCCAATCTCTATATTCAGCATTAAGCTTTCTTTGGGCCATATGGTGTTTTGAGGCCTACATATAAGGAGACCATCATGATGATGTCTATTGTATTTGACATTCTCCATCCTCTTACTAAGAGCAACTGTGTTTGCCACTGAGTACCATCACTTTTCCTATTAGACGATGCCGGTGATTGGATGCATGGAAGACCTTGACCTGTTATGTGGACGTATAACATAGAACATTCTTGGAATAGATTCTGCATTATCAAAATGATGCTACCGGGTGGTTATAATTAAAGTTAAACTATTTAAAGGCCTATAGAATCCATTCTGCTAATCGGATTTTGATTAAACTTGGAATATATGCTATATGGACCCTGGGGGAAAGGTTTCTGCAATATATATATATATGTGTGTGTGTGTGTTTGTAAAAATAAAATTTTAACCGCTAGGAGGAAATGTGGTACACAAAGAACAAAAAATATTTTAGAATCGTTAAAATTTATTTAATTACAAAATGTGCTCAATATGTGCTCCATTGAGATTAATAACTTGTTGAAAGCGTTTTCAATGGTAGCGCGAAATGACGCACGAGGGATTTCAGCTACATGGCGTATAATGCAAGATTTCAAATCAGATAAAGTCCTAGTTCCTCCTCTTTTAGAAATCCCCACAACTAGAAATCACAGGGATTTAAGTCGAGTGAGCGAGAAGATCATGCAACCGGAAAATACCAGGATAATCACGATTATCGCCAGAGTTAGCACTAAGCAGTGCTTTAACTTTACGCCCAATGTGAGGAGTTGCTCCTCACATTGGGTTAGTTAATAGTTTGCAAACATTGTCATTCTTGTAAAGCAGGAATGATTAACGATGACAAACGCGCACTGAAGGATTCTCTGGCTGTGACTGAAAGTTTATATAAAGGTTTTACGGATTTGCATAAGGAATATCTGATAGAAGCCCCCTGGTGGTCAAAATTTTTTGCCAATAATTAATTTTTTTTGTTGCAGAAATCTTCTATATAACATATGTTCCAAGGTTCATCAAAATCCGATAAGCAGAACAGACCTCTGAATCTTTAAAATCCTAATCACCCCGAACTTTCTACTTCAACACTCCTTTGTGTTTCACTCTACCCGATAGTTCGCCATGGATTCCTGTAAAGCACAGAGTCGTGACGTTTTCAAATAATTTTTTTTCTCAAAATAAAACATGTGTGTTACAATAAAGACAGTGAAAAAATAAGTTTCTGTGAAATAATTATTTCTACACTCTCCTATTTTTAGTTTTTGACGTCATAAATGTTGATTTGCACATGAAGTTTTCTCCGGTTTTCTGCTACACTTAAGATTATTTTGCGATAGTTGTAAGTAGGAATGTTTGTGCAATTTCGTTAAAACCACATGCTTCCCCCTTTTTTTAGCATAGCAAATATAGATAACATATATATATATATATATATATATATATCTTTGCAGAACATTTTAAAATACACTCTATAAGGAAAAAAAAAAGAAAAACCGGCGCACCAAGAACGAGTTGTCCCATAGAAACAAAAGATGGCGGGTAGAAAGATTATGTACAGAATAGAAAAGGATTAAAACTTCAGAAAAATTTATTTATTTCAGGGTTGCATAGTTACAAAGTAGCGATCTCAATAAAGAGTTGACCCATCTCTATAGCCAGGATGCAAGCTGACACAAGTCGTGGCATAGAGTGATAAAGTCCCCTGATGGTCTCCTGCGGTATTTCTTGCCAAATTTGCTCCAATTGTCGGGTCAGGTCATCAACATTCCCTGGTAGATGCAGTCACCTTCCCAGCATATCCCGGACACGCTCGATTGGAGAGAGATTTGGTGATCTGGCTGGCCAAAGAAGTGTTTGACAAGCTTTAAGATAGTTCATAGCAACACGTGCCGTATGTGGTCTGGCATTTTCTAGCCGAAAAATAAGGTCAGAGTAAGGCAAGGAAACGATAGAAAAACATATCTCAGAATGTTCGCAGGATCGGCACTCTGCCCTGGGCGTCTCCAGACACGTCTTCGATGATCGTCAAAACACAGTTAGAAGCGAGATTTGTCGCTAAACACTATGCGTAGCCAGTCAGCATGATTCCAAACTGATGGAGCCAAGGACCACGGTAATCTAGCCCGACAATGTGCAGGCGTGAGTAACAGGTGGGTGTAGCGGTCGGTACGAGTGCAAATTTCGTTCTATCAGCCATCTGAGAATGGTCATGGCGGACACTCGTGTGCGAGTCGTATGTAGGATAGTTGATAATGATGAATCAGGTGCTATGACAGCTGATGTCTGACAATCAATCTGTCCTCCCGATTTGCTGTGGCCCTAGGTCGACCGCTACCCTCATTCATGATGCTGTAATCAGCCATTGTCCACCCATTTTTGCCAGCATATTTTAATGGCCGTATCACTTCGACCCATTTATAACGAGCGATTCTCCAATTTGCCCAAATTGCCTTTTTCTATCCAATGTTGCGATCTCTTTCAAACCCTGACAGTTAGTTGCTCGTAATGAGCTCGAATCAGTAGCGCACACAGAAGTTTTCCAAAGGGGGGGGGTCCAGGGTCGAAAGTTCACCATTCTTTTATCATGCTCCTTTTGATTTTGTCTATTTGGGGGAACAAAAAACAGTAAAAAACTAATTATTGAATAAATAATTAGTATTAATTAATAAAATAGATCATTAAAAAAACAAATATTTAATAATATTTTACGTATTATATACTTAAAATTATAATCAATCGGGAAAAAAATCAAGGGCTTTGGGGGGGGTCCGGACCCATAGGACACCCCCCTTGTGTGCGCCACTGGCTCGAATCCTGTGGAGAGGTATTTTTTTCAGTCGTTGAAAAGTATCCTAAATCGCAATGCAACAGAAATTTTGACCCAAAAATTGAGAATCGCTTCTTATAGACAACTGCCGAGTGTACAGTTCCGATGCGCTGTAGCTCCCGTTATTCATTCATTGGACACCTAATTTTAATCATTTGCATGTTCGGTACAAATGTCTTTCATACGAAATTTCATTACAATCAGACAACTTCTTGGTGCGTCGGTTTTTTTTTTTTTTTTCCTTTTTTTTTCTGGTTATAAAGTGTAATTTAATTTATGTATGGCAATAATCTTTGTACACCACAGAAGTGGAAGAGGAATAGGAAAGCTGGGATATGCTTTTTTACTTAAGAGAAAGAATAGTAAAACTATGTTGCAGCAAAAAAAATTTAAACTCTTCCAAAAATATAAATTTTATTCGCATTCTTCAATGAATTTTTTTAAAATATAAGTTTAAAAAATTACGACAAAAGTAGTGAATTTTTTTTATAAAAAAAAAAAAAAATGTGGCGTTTCAATGAATTCTTACAGAGAAAAAAAAATATTTATCATTTATGTATTCCAAAGCGTCTACCACCACTCAATAAAATATCTTTGATAGTCAATATAACGAACCCATTGACTGAACCCCCCTCCCCAAGGTAGGCTTGCCTCTCCCTCATGTGCGCTATTGGGCTACTGAAAGAAATAAATATTCTGTTCTAATATGGAACATAACTCCACTTGACAGAATAAAGAACACTTTTTTCTAAAAGAAAAATTTCTAAAACTCATACAGGTTTGTATGACTATCTTTCATATATCCATCTATCATATTGCGACTGTAAAACATAGAATCATTCAAAAATTGCGTACATATATAAGAGATTTTTAACTGTAATTAAGTTATATATTAATGTGATATGACAATGTGGAAATTAAATGTTAAACATAATTTATAAACGAAAAATGTTATACACACACGTATGTGCCTGTTTGTGCATAACGAGTATCAAAAATCTACGATAGAAGTTTCATAATCATCAGAAAAACGATCGAATTTCCCTCATATTTAGAAAGAGTTGAAATTAAAAATCAAATTTATAAGCAAACCTACAAAACTTTGTTATGAAAATCTGAAATAGAAATATTTTTACTTTCATGTCAAAGTGCATTTTTCTTCCTAATTTCGATAATGTGTTTTAGTCTCAATGTTTATGCAATCTTTGTCTACTTCCATTCTACAAACATAAAATTCTTTTTCAATTTAAATATATAGACAGCGATTTCAAGTTGTAAATTCCAGCTTTGGGGCCACTGAAGACCCACCGTGTAGAGATTGTGATGTACCATCGAGGCTCAAAGCCCTTTTGTTAGTATTGTGTGAGAGTTTGGAGAGTGTTGCCCTTACTATGATTCAACGACCAAATCCGTCACCAATAGCCCTTGTACAGTTTCAAAGTGTGACATTCATAAAAAAATTCAAATCGATTTGAATGCATATTTTAAAACGCGTTTAATAAAAAGAAACTGATATTTACGTCAATGATTACATTACCAGTCAATTTTTCTAATTCCTTAAATCTCACCCATTTAAAAATATGAGAGTTGTTATTATTTCCCTTCAATTTGAGAATCTGAAAATTCAGTTAATACATCTTATTTTATAACAGTGAGACTACTCTACGATGAGACTGAATAACGTAGAGACCGAAAGAGCTACAGAAGCAATTTCAGAGAATGGAGGCAGTTGGCGAGCCTCATTGCATCCTATTAATACTGGTACTACAATTCTCTATTTGAGAAAGTGCTAAGAATTTTGGTTCTTTTGTTCAGCACCGCGAGAAGAGAGTCATGAAAAATACATTTTTCTGCATCGGTGAACGCACAGCTCTTACTCTCCGAGTTCGAAACGAGTTGTCAAGAAGTGTAAGAAAACGAGAGGAAAAAAGAAAGAACTTCTCACTGCTTCCATTCACACATCTCATTCCCTCTGTTCATTGGTCCCAGTTCCGATGGGAAGTTGGGGTCACTCTCCGTTGGTTTCTCTCAATGTTTCTCCACAAAGGCTCTTCAACACACGATGGAGTCGAGCCGTGTAGAGTGCGCTTGTAAACATTGCGATTATGGGAAACTGCTCTCTCTTTCTCTCGGATGAATGCAGCGCGTTGAAGTTGACGCTTTGTAACGTCTCTCAAAAGATGCAACGATCTATGATAGACAAGGAGGGTAGATTGTTGTTATGAATACGGCTGTAGTGTCTTTTGGGTCGGCCATAGGTTCCAGACAGAAGCGGAATCTCTCACTTAACTACCTTATTCCGCTTCACCACACTATACATCGTATGCAATACTGAAGTATATGTGATTATCAAAATAATAGAAACACTTGTAAATAAAATAATTTTTAAGCATTAAAATATAATAACATCTACCATTTTTTTAAGATGTCAGTAGGCTAAAAATCTTCAGAATATTAATAGTGAGATGTTGATATTTCTAAATTCTCCAATTCATGACCTTTCCAGTAACATAACATATATGCTATTTTATGAATTAGAGTATGCCAAAATGACTTTTAAAAATAATCAGCTGACATGCCACGCCTATTTTGACTGGTAAAAAAGTAGACACCAACCTTTTAAACCTGGGAACCACTTTCAAAGCCTCAGATGGTTTTATTTATTAATACGCAATTAACAGTAGAGTAACTGCAATTATAACTGATAAGTCCGTTTAACTGTTTTTGTAGAATTTAATGAAGGTATATGATAATCGAACAAAAATAGTGTAAAGAAATCATGAGCATAAGAAAGGAAAATTCACAATTTGTGAATGTGAGTTTTCTTCTATGAAGAAAAAATATTTGCATCATTAGAGCCATAATGAGATTAAATATACGAGCATTTTCATTTCATGTTTATGATGTGATTTGTTCTTTTAATGCTGGTAGTACATCAAAATTAAAAAATGCTTCAAAAATAGGGGGTAAAAACTGGTGAATAAACTGTAAATGTCATGAAATGTCTCCATATGAAAAGTCTAATGAAGACAATATGTATTTTTTGCACAATCCGAAACGAAATAATAGAGAAAAAAAAACAAATAAGAAAGGTAAGAGATAATATTTTTAACAAAATAGACAAAAATAGGGCAGGATTTTTGATGAGGTAAGATTGCATACAAAAATTACTGTCTCCTAAAAATTATATTTTTATATAAAATTGTGTTTATAAAGTGAAATTTTTCTATATGAATACACATCAAATTTACATTATATATTCCTTATGTACACTTCTGCATACTAAGCTCAGATTTTTGAAATATTACAAAAACATTTAGCTAAAGAGCACACGTCGTGACAATTTTGAATAAATTCAGTGATGCTCAGTAAAAGTTTGTTTTTAAAAAAAAACTAAACAATACATTTGAAAAATCTCACTTCAGTATAAATATAAATGTTTATTTACTGTACAAGCAAGTTTTTAAGCTTTAGTATTTAAGAGTTTCTAAATGAAAGGTACATGAAAACAGTTCAAATGGGATGCCCTTTGTCGTTGCACGCGAAGCTTGTTATATACATAAATTTCATGTTTAAAAACAGTTTTATTTTAGCTGTTTTAGAAATCATTTATCCAGTTTTGAGAAACTTTTCAATTTTGAAACTCTTAGAAGCTGTGTTTGCGTGTAAACTTACCAAATTCTAATGTAAATTTTGAAAATGTGGTATGATTATATATTCCCAAATGCAATCATAGATTCATACCAAAACCATATTGGTACATTTTCCCATTATATTTTTTTATGATGTTTTATGGTCAATTTTGATGTGGGTAATGCGACAAAGCTAAAAATTCTTCAAAGATTGATACAGAATTTGAGAAAAATGATGTAAATGCTACAAAATATCTCATTAGACAAAAAATGAAAAATGCGCTATGTATGTATTTTCTGGACAATTTAAATAAAATAGGAAACAAAAAGGTCTTAAAATAAATTTAGAAGGAGCTAATATTTAAAAAATGGTGCAAATGCATGTTGTGTAATTCCTAATTTTTGTGTTGAAGTGACATTTTATATTAAAAGTACAATATTTTCTCAAAATGATGTTTTTAAAACTGCGTGTACCTTTTTCTCAGAATCTACTGTATGAATGTACCTGTAATTTCCCTCTCATATTACTGATATGTCACTATATACACTGAAGTGAGCCTTTTGAGATATTCCAAAAATAGTTGGCTACAGACCAGATATCGTAACAAAAAATGACAATTTTCAAAAAAATTCATATTGTTGCTACGTTTAAGTTGTTTTTGAAAAAACTTAATATATTTGAAAAATCTCATTTCAGTATAAATATAAAGGTATAATTAATATAAAAAGACAAAATTTAAAGTTTTTATATTTAACAATTCCTGAGAAAAAGTACATAAAAAGCTCAATTTAACATTGTTGATATAGGGGGTACTGACTCATCTTAATTAAAAATGAGTATATTCTGTTAGTATGTCGCAAGCTTTATTGAAGTTCTGCAAGTCTTGTTTTTATTTTCAAAAGTATAAAATGTTGGACCACTGAGACTTTCAAAAAGAATAACTTGTCGGAGTCCGTCTAGTTGAAGCAAATGTGACCGAAACATCCCAATTTTTAGACGTTTCTATAGGTATGGTGTCTATAGCATACACACTGTACGGTAAAACAAGCTCAACAAAGCATAATAGTGAACAGAAATGAAGCTCAGGGAAAGAAACCAATGTATTGAAACAGATTGTAATGTTTAAAAAGCGAACAACTGCAGCAAAAGTGACTGCAGAATTCAATCAGCATTTGGATTATACCGTGGCTGTGATTACTGTTAGAAGACACCTTCATAAACAATTACGTCAGAGCACTTGTCACAGATGTTAATGCTAAACCTCGTCTACAGTGATGTCACACTTGCAAAACCTGGTCGATTGATAAGTTAAAGAATGTAATATAGTCTGACGAATCGTGTTTCATACTTTTCCCTACAACAGGATGAGTGTACGTTTGGAAGACACCTGCAAAAGCGTATGACTGTCCAACTGTCAAGCATGGAGGTGGATGGTCCTCATGTAGGCAGTCCTGGCATGATTTTCTGTTGGACCAGGCGTAAGCCTGAAAGGAAGGACCACTGAATACAAGTATAGAGAAATTTTACCAGACCATGTCCCTCCTTTGATGGAATATTTGTTTCCTGCGGGAGATTGAATTTTTCAGGATGATAATGCAGTGAAACATGCAGTGGGACTTGTCCAATCATCGTTTGATGAAAAAGGATAAAGTTTAAAAAGTTACCTCCTATACCGACAATGTTAAATTGAGCTTTTTAAGATTCCTGTTTCTAAGGAACTATTAAATATAAAAACTTCAAATTTTGTTTGTATATTAATTAGGCTTTTTTACTTATACTCTGGTTAAAATGTTTCAAATATATTGTTTACTCTTTTCAAAAAAATTCATCGTAAAAGTATCACTTTGAAATTTTTGAAAATTTTCATTTTTTTTTTTACGATAACTGCTTTTCAGCAAAATATTTTGGGAAAATCTCCAAAAAAGTAGCTTTATTATGTAAAGTTACATATTATTTATGTGAAGTAAAAATTACAAGTACAATCATTTAGTAGATTCTCTGAAAAGGGTACACGTGGTTTGAAAACAATCATTTTGAGAAAATTGCAGTTTTAGTGTAAAAAGGCACTTCATCACAAAAATAATGAATTACAACATGCATTTGCCCTATTATATTAAACATTAGTATCTTCTTAATTGTATAAGCATAAAATAGGAAACAAAAAGTCTTAAAATATTCAGAAAATACATATATAGTATTTTTCACTTTTTGTTCAACGAGATTTTTTTCAGCATTTTGCATCAATTTTCACAAATTATGTAACAATCTGTGAAGCATTTTTAACTTCGATGCATTACAAATATCAAATTTGACCTTATAACATCATAAATACAATGTAAACATGTATCAATATGTAAAAGTAATGATTTGGAAATATGTGATTTTATGACGTTGCGAAAACTTTTATTATGGATTTGTATGTTCACATGCAAACACAATTTTTAAAAGTTTCAAAATTCAAAATTTTCTCTAAACTGTACAAGAGATTTCTAAAAAAGTCAAAAATAAAACTTTTTTTATGTTTTTAAATATGAAATTTGTGTATTTTTATGCATGTGTAACAAGCTTCTCGCAACGACAAAAAGCATTACTCATCTGAGTTATAATTAATTACCTATTATTAAAACACTTTTGAATATTAAAGCTTAAAAACTTGTCTGAACAATAAATAAACATTAATATTTGCAATTAAGTGAAATATTTAAAATATATTGTTTAGTTTTCCCAAAAGCATGCAATATAAAAATATCTCTATGAATTTTTAAAAAAATTGACATTTTTTGTCACGATATATGGACTCCAGTCAAATATTTTGGGAAATTATCCAAAAAACTCACATGAATATATATAGTTACATATCAGTAACATGAGGGAAAAAACATTTCATGTACATTCATTCTTTATATTCTAAGAAAAAGATAAAAGCAATTTTAAAAACATTTTTGAGAAAATTGAATTTTTACTATAAAGTGCAACTTTATCACACACACAAATAATGTATTCCAAGATGTATTTGTCCCATTTTATTAAACATTAACATCTTTGCAATTTATTTTGCATAAAATAGTAAACAAAAAAGTCTTAAAATGCCCAGAACATATCTTTTAGTTTTTTTAACTAGAAAATGTCAAAATTTTCCCGAATTCTGTATCAATTTTTAAAGAATTTGTAGCTTTCATGCATTACAGATATAAAATTTGGACAGAAAGCATCATAAATATAATGTAAAAATGAAACAATATGGTTTTGGTATGAATTTGAGATGGTATTTAAAAATACCTGATTATACGACATTTTGAAAGTTTTCGATGGGTTTTTGTAAAGTTATCATTAGGTTTTCTTGTTGCAGACAGTTTCTAAGTTTTAAACTTCAAAAGTTACTCTAAACTGGACAAATAATTTCTAAAACAGACAAAATAAAACTGTTTTTATGTTTTTAAACATGAAATTTATGTATTTTTATGTATGTAACATGCTTCTCGCAAAGACAACAAACATCACATTTAATGTATCATCTCATACCTTTTTCTCAGAAACTATTAAACATAAAGACTCAAATTTTTATTTATATTAATTAATTAGACATTATATTTATACTCAATTGAAATTTTTTTAAATATTATAAGTTTTTTCAAAGACAAACTTTTAGTTCACCGAACAATTATTATTATGAATTTATTAAAAATTGTCATTTTTTGTGTTATGATAACTGCTTTATATTTAAATGTTTTAAGAATATTTCAAAAATGTCACTTTAGTATACACAATTGCATTTAAGAAACATACACACAGTAAATTTACATAATTTTAAAAATATAAATTTTAGAAAACAGAAATTTTTATAAAAAAATCTTACCTTTGTTCTTTATTTCAATTCAATCGTTTTATGCAGAATGGTTAAATTAGCACATAGTTGTAACTTCACATATTTTTAATTCTTTACTAAGCCTTAGAGAGTTTAAATAATCGGTAATAAAAAGCTAATTAAAACTAGATTTAAAGTAAAGACTTAAATTTAGGTAAAATCACTAAATATTAAATATAACATTCAAATTAAGACCACGCTTCCAAATTTTGCACCAAAATTTTTTGCATATCTAACACAGTTAAATTTTCAGTTACTATACAAGTATTTAAAGCGTATGAATTAAAATAAATTGAGGCTTTGCAACTTTGCCCCAGATTTAAAAAGACAATTTTTACATTTCTATGTGTCAAATGGGCGTGGTTCATAAGCTGATTATTTTTTTTAAAAATCATTTTAAAGTACTTCTAATTCATACAATGGCTTGTATGTTATATCATTGGAAAGGTCCTGATTTGGAGATTTAAGAAATATCAAAAACCCAAAATCAATTTTCAAAGGTTATTACCCTACTGACTGCTCTTAAACATTTACCTTGCCTCGTACAGTGTCACCCGACTTCAATAAAATTTAATCGATATAATCTATTTTAGAGTTTTCAATGCGGAATCAATATCCTGCAATTGTATCTCTCCCAGAACTTTCCCAATATCTCCATAAAGAATGGTACAATATTCCTCTAAACACTATTCAGCACTTGTATGAATCGATTACTAGGCAAATCCAAGCTGTATTACATGCCAAAGGCAGTCCTACACTATTCTAATAAAGGATTCTTTATAAATCTAAGGTGTTTCCAATTATTTTGATAACCACCTGCAGGTTAGAAGAAAAAAGCAAGTTATGCCTAAATTTAAAATCTGACTATAGAATTTAAATCTAGCATAAATAAATTAAAAGTCGTATTAGCGAATACATTTAAAGTAAAAAATTTCAATGTCAGAGGAGGATGAGATGGATGGATAACTATGAAGCTGCCCAAGTGCTCCTGGCGACGGGATCCATGGTCAAGTGACGAAGACGACACCTGAGCTGCCCCGTCTCTCCAAACTAACTTCCACACCACACAAACTGGAGAAAATTTGAACCTCCACAGATTTGACGTGCATCGCTCCCCCCTACATGTTCAGCGGTCATGACACGCCAGAAACGAGTTCGTGACCTTGACACTAGACTACCGCGGTTACCCTTTAGGAGGAGGAGGAGAGGGAATGTCTTATAAACAATGTCAAATGTGAAAGCTTGAATTAATGGTTGTTGTTTTTATGTCGCACTACATAAGAGCGAATGCCCTAGTGTAGTGTTCCGCAACTCCCGGTCCGTGGATCAAATACTACCGGTCCGCGCAAGAAACATTAAATTATTTCTCCTTTATTTAGAATGGTTAGATTTGGGCTACTTTTTATGAAAATTACTTAATATTCCTTGTTAAATCACTTTATATTCATTTTTTGGTGTAGCTATATTTTATTCAGAAGTCACGATTAAATGCAATTAAATTAAAATTATAAAATCAAAACAGTCTAAAATATAAACAATCAACATCCTCCCCCTCAGAGGGCTGCGGTAAAATTAACAAACGTTGACCAGTCCGCGGTGATAAAAAGGTTGCGGAGCACTGCCCTAGTGGACCAAACTCACTCTAAAGGGCTTGGAGCTACCAATTGGTCCCCATATTGTGCCGATGGTCTTCGTAATTTAGAAAAATGGTCAATTAATGAGGAAACACTCGAGTTAGTTCTCCACTCTGAGCATCCAGCACCACGCCCACGTGAGGACTGTGAGCCTCAATAGACTTAAGAGTTCTCAGGGGGTGTTAATTTTGTCTCGAGGGATGAAAATATGAACAATTTTTCAAACAGGTATAATTCTTTTAAATTTAAATTAAATAATTTGAATTTTTTACACATTGTTTACAAAGGATTATGGCTTCAAAAAAGTACAAAATGTTTGAAATGTAATCATAATTTTAAAAATGATAAGCATATGAATATAAGAAATAATTCTGTAATAAATATTTAAGTAATTTTGCGTTGTGCACGCTATTTTCTAAAATAGTAGCCTCTGAAGTATAAAACTTTGTAGAATTATAAAATGCATCATACTCTCAAATGTATTTCAAAATATTTGAAAAATATTGAAATATTTAAAAAAAAATGTAACTTATTTTTTAAAATGTATAATTTATTATTCTATTTATATAGAAATACTACAGTGTAATAAAGAGATACATTTAACTTTATAAATAAACTTACAGCTAGTAATTAAAGCTACTATTTAAAGGAAAGGAAGGCCATATGACATGAGGAATAGGCACTAAGGAAAGTAAAGCTTAGAAAAGGATGTCAGAGCAATTTCGGCTTTAAGAAGACATTTACTCCGAATTATGGAATACTGTGAAACACTCTAATTGCTTTTGCTAGTGAGTAAGAGTGTTTCCCCGCGGTTACCAATCTAAATAAATCTGGACTCCATAACCGAGGAAATTTAGGGTTAAACTCGCTCGCCAAGATTGATGCCAAATGTTGAAAATTTGTCATTGAAGCTCCAGTTCACCTCTCCCATTAAAAGCATTTTTGTTTTTGTTGCTTAGTTATTTTATGTATTATTTAATTTAAATTTAACATTAATTAATGTGTTTTTCCTAAGTTTTATAAACATTATACTACACTGCAGTTAAATCTTTTAAAGTAAGTAGCTCATTATACCAGCTCTCAAAAAGACATTTAAGTTGATAAATGTACAAAAATTTAATATTAGATAAATAGGGGTCTACCCAAAGATGAAAAACATATGGCAAGGGATCTATAAGACCAAAAGGTTTGGGAACCTCTGGTCTCAGTGGTGCACACAAAGGTAGGGGGGGGGCCTCAGGTCCGGATTCCCCCTCCTTTGTGTGCACCATTGAAACCAGAGATTCCCAAACTTTTTTATCCCTCCCCTGTAGCCCTTGATATTTTTTTCCGATTGATTATAATCCTATGTTTATAGTACCTAAAGTTTCATTAAGTTTTATTAATTGATGTTAATTATTTATTCAATAATTAATTTTTTACTTTTTTTGTTCCCGAAAATCAACAAAATCAAAAGAATATGTTGGTTAGTGTATTGGAGTATGATACGAGAATGTTGAACTTTCG
>BMAV01025332.1:74390-89516 GCA_019973955.1 Trichonephila inaurata madagascariensis | reverse complement strand
CGCTAATACGCAATATTTCTCACTTAGCTATAAACATTTTAATGCCAGTCGGAACATTGCGTATAAGTGAAAAAAATTTCTCAACGTGATTGGCTACAAAAACAAAGTATAAAAACAAAAGAAACTCGTAATATGTAATGCGATTGCAGTTAATCTCAATAGACTGAAGCTTCGACAGCTTGTGTGAAAAAATGCCCAGTTACACTAAATATAATGCATAGGTACGTGGCTCACAAATTAATATTATTAAGAGTTATATTAAAAAAAATGTTAATAATAAATGTAGCACATTTTTAATTGCCTTTATATTGATCTATTGTTGATTTACTCTGTAAATATTTTAAGATATATTCTTCTATGTGTGTGGGGGGGGGGGGAATAGGATTCCACGAAAATAATTTCTAGTTCTAAGGGTTCCATGAAAACACCTTTTAGTTCTAGGGGCTCCTTGAGTTGGAAAAGTTTGAAGACCCCTGCCGTATGGAATTAGTTTAATTAGCTAACTTCTACTGATGAAAAATTAACGTTTATCCTAATTTTACAAGCAGTTTTGATTCTCTAACGAAACAAACCCTTCATTACGCACTATAACACATTAATATGGAGGATAATAAAGAAAAATGTTCAAGTAATAGGAGGAAAAGAGAAGATTTGAGGGAATAGCCAGTCATCAGATATTCATTACCGACGTCACGGAACATTGATTTCGCACAGAAAAAAATGCTCCGACTCGGGATTTCGGATACAAAGTTTTCTATTTCTAGAGAAACATTTACCTATTTATATTATTAGTCTCTAAAATAATTTAGTGTCGAAAGGTGTTGATTTTTGTTTGATAAATCATTCCAAGGGATTGTTTTTGCTTTTAGGAGAACTTTTTCAGTCGAAATGAATTAAATTATTTTAACGCTTGGGCTTGGGTAGCCTAGTGGCTAGAACATCTGATTCCAGACCGAAAGGCCTAGATTCGAAGTCCGATGCCACCAAATACCCTCCGAGTACACATGGAGTACGTGCTCGTTAAATCAGTGGGTACGAAAGTCTTGTGGGCGGTCGCAGCACAATCCACGAGTGCAGAATGCAGGGGAATATTTCCCTCCCATCCAGTTCCCTGCCTAAATTGTGGAGGTAGAGATCGGTGGTGTCGCCATCCATCGTAAAGAAGTCCAACTTGTGTCTCAGGCTCTGGCTACTTTAATTCCTTCTCCTCAGGAAGGACACGACAACAACAACGCTTAAAATAATGTGGCATAATATTGTTATTTATATGCAATCTAAACAATTTAAAACAACAAGTACTAGTAAAGTTTGAGGGATGGAGAGGAAAAATATATGGTTTTAAAATAACTTCTTTCTCTTTTGATAAAAAAATATAAATTTTTTCAGCAGTTAAGTTTTCTAAAAAATTTTAATAAAAGATCATAACTATAAGAATACATTTTGACCTCCAAAAACTGCTAAAACCCAAAATAACTTTTTTATTTAAAAAGATTTTAATTTTCTAAGATTGATTTATAAAAGAAATTTAAACTGATTTTGTTTTCTGTTTTACAAACAATTATGTAGATAAATCATAATCTTGTACAAAACTATCAAAGGTTTTAAAAACAATTTGAATAAAGGAAATAAGTTTGCTAATAATTGCTAATTCATCTCATGGTTTTATATCAATTTTCTGGGAGAAATAGTTTTTTTGATTTCATCCATTACAATAACGCATCTCTTAGATGTTTCTATGAAAATTAGACAATTTTTCAATGCTATGAGTTTTTCATGAGTTCAATGCTATGAGTATTTTTTTTAAAAAAATTTAAATGTTTGTTATACGTCTTATTGATTTTACTAATTTTTTTTTAAATGTAAGTAAAATATTTTTTTTATTATGGTTTCAGGTCAATTAACAATTTAATAAAAATGTGATTTCAAGTAATAAAAAGTTAAAAAATACACTATATTTCTTTTTCTTTTTTATATTAGCATATATTTTTCAATACAAAGAAAATAATATTCTTTTTCTTAGTCATTTAACGTATAGGAAAGAGAGAGAGAAAGAGATGGGAAGATTCGTAATTAAAAAAGAATACATTTGAAACTTAAAAATTCCCAAAAGCATTCATTTTTTGAACATTTTTCTTCCATAATCCTAAAAATGTGTCATCCCAAAAGCCCTGTACTCATTTTAAAAATACGTAACTCTACCGGTCTGAAATCATTTCTTACAACCTGAAGAGGCTATAGGGAAGAAAAAAAAATTAATGCAAAAGTTAAATAGGGTCTACTTAAACTTTTTTCTTTCGAAAGAAGAACGTTTATCTCTCTTCCAACCTCACCGATAAGCGGCAATTGAACGGTAGTGAACAATCGGGACCAAAATGTCTACAATTAAGAAAAAGGAGAGTGGCAACTGTCATTACTGCGAAAACCATCTGTTGGCATTTTTTAGGACTCAAGGTAAAAGAGGGATTCTTCCCTGATAGGTAGTCCAATCAGGGAAGCCCGTGCGCCGGACCATCTGTCAGAACACTCGCTGAAGGTCGCGAATACATTAAAAGGATTGTCTCTTCAGAATGCTCCTGGGGGTGACATCGTCTCCATCCCATAAATCCCCGGACCCCCACGTCCATTCATAAGTTTAAAAAGCATATATTGCGATATTAAATATAAGTAGCGTGAAATTAAATATGTCTTCCCATTTTTTTTTTAAATGGATGTCTTCGGGCAATTGAAAGTTTTGTAATATATATTTTCCTTTTCCTTTAAGCTCATGCTGTAATCAAAGCCCTTAAATTAAATTCCCGACATTTGATATCAATACAAATTTTTAGCTAAAAACGTAAGAAATGAAACAGTTTAAAATATGTTAAAAAGAATTTTCTACTTAAAAATTGATTTATTGCAATATTCTGAAAATAGTAACAATTAAGTGTAATTGATTCAGCCTTTCATTCAGCTAAATGTAAATTAAAAAGAATGTATACTCGTTAGAAAAATTAAGGTATTTAAATAGTACCTAAAAGACTTTTGTATGTGATAATATTTCTTCAAAATATTATTACTGTTCACAGCAATCCCCCCACCCCCGTCCCTTCAACAAAAAATCCAACTCTTCACAAAAGTATTTTTGTTTCTTATGATTATCTTAAATTTCTCCACACATACAAGTTAGTTAAAATTAAAAGTGAGAAACAGTTAATAAATCTTTAAAAATATAGTTTATATTTATGTGAAAAAGGAACACATTGAATCAAGAGCTTCCGTTGCTTAAGCAGGCATCGTTCATTTGCATTTTTAAAGTAAGAGAAAGCATTAAGAAATAATCGCAAAAAGTAAGAAAAAGAAGATGATAAAATTCAAAGAGTACAAAGAAGTAAGAAGTGAGGGAAAAAAGTAAGTATATGTTGGAAGTGAGACGAAGAAATTAAGAATGAAAGTATATGAATAAACATGAATAAAAAGAATATCAGAATTGTAAGAGATAAGGGATGACAAAAGAAAAAGTAAGAAATAAAAGTAATACAGAGAGAAAAGAAAAAGTACTTATGGTGAAGTAAATAAATGAGAAGCAGAGTTAAGTTCGTTAATATAAAAAAAAAAAATGAAATGACTAGGAAGTTGGATTAATAACAGTGGACTATCGCAAAAGAGTCCCGGAACGCATCCTCCCTTCAGTGATTGCGTGAGAGAAAGGAAACGTCATGCGAGTTACTTGATGAAGTTCATTTCCCCGATAGAGCAAGCAAAATATGGGAGATTCAACGAGTGAAATTCACGTGGACTATATAGGTAGTTGGGGAATTACTTACTTGAAATTATTTAGTAACTTTAGGTAAAATAAACAGGATGATACGATTTTATAGATAGTTTATAATCTTACTATACCTAGTATACCCGTTCTTTGCTAGCGGTGAATTGAAAAATCATTAGTGTGATTGAAGGAAAAAGAAATTTTTTATGTGTTAATTTAAGTGAATTGCAAATTAAACAATAAGCTAACAACTGCTTTTTTAGGATATCTCTGCTGAAAAAAATCATATTTGCCAAATTTGAAATATGTAGGTCTAATAGTTGAAAAAAGGGATCCCCCCGTCTATGACGTCCCACGTAGCACCCATGTGGGTCGAATTTTGAAAATCTCTTATCTGATGTCTGCTCAGCAAAAGGTATATGTTTTCTAAATTTCAAGTTTATAGATTTAGTTATTCATAAAAGGGAAACATTATATATATATAACACCATTTCAACCCTTCTTGGATGTCGATTTTCGTAAGACTTTTACTTAGAGGATCTCTACTTCATAAAAGTAACGTGTCTACCAAATTTCAAGTCTATAGGTCTAATAGTTCAAAAACTGAAATATTTATCCTTAACACCCTTTAAGACTTTGGACCACTCCCTGGGGGTCGATTATCGTAAAACCTGTTCTTACAGAAACTCTACTCAATAAAAGGAATTGGCCTATCAAATTTCAAATCAGTGGGTCTAATCGAAAATGGGAATATTTAACCTCACTTAATCCCTCGTAACGTCCCTTAGTAGTCAATTTTTGTAAAAACCATTTTGTAGCGAATCTCTGCTCCATCAAAGTAATCTGCTTGCCAAATTTCAAGGCAGTACGTCTAATAGTTTAAAAATGGAAATACTGTCGAACCTCTATATCAGTGGTCGCCAAACTTTTTGACCTTGTGGACCAGTCAATTCATAATTTAAATCCCGCCGAATACTAATAGGATTTTCTAAGTGTTGAATATATTTATAAAAAAAAATTATCATCGTGTGCCTAGTTAATAAAATTAAATTATTAATTGTTTCCAAATTGCGAAAGCTTTATTAATAAAATAAACAAAATAAACAAAAATTGTAAAAACAAAACAATTAAAAAATGGTTTTAAGTATATGAAACTTTTAGCATTATACATTCCTAGTATGGTGTAT
This sequence comes from Trichonephila inaurata madagascariensis, assembly GCA_019973955.1. NCBI lineage: Eukaryota > Metazoa > Arthropoda > Arachnida > Araneae > Nephilidae > Trichonephila > Trichonephila inaurata. The sequence continues at coordinate 84,584 of BMAV01025332.1, read as the reverse complement.
GTTCCTGCTTTCTTGAAATAAGATTTTGGATATTTGGATCCAATGTTGCTACTGCATTTATTTTAAGCTGAGATCGGTGCAATGTTTTGATGGCTGTGACAAATGAAAAGGCATTTTCATATAAATAAAGTTGGGAAGAATTGATCCAGAAATTTCATCAGATGCTCACTAAAAAAGTGGTATTTACTTTTTACGGAAAGCCAAAACTGGGATCTTGATAAGGATGAATGAATTTTAAATTTGAGAGTTTTGTCGGACGATAGGTTAATGAGGCTTTCTTTTAGATGCATGTTTAAATTATTATCCTGAATTTTCGCTGCAAACGGATCCGCATAAAACAATGCAACTACAGCAGTACTTATTTATCGTTGCGTTATTCTATGAAGTGGCGTTTTTATAATTTTTCACGTATTATTATGAATTGTATTATGTTTCAATGCATCTTAGAATATAACTTAACGTGATGAATAGGTACATTCCACACACACACACACACATTTTTCAGGGGAGCAGCAAAATTTTTTCGCGGACCATCACTTTGGAGACCTCTGTTCTATAGAACGAACCTCTATATTTCGAATGTTTCTATAGAGCGAACTTTTTCCTGGAACATTTCACGATTTTAACCTCTCTATAGCGAAGTGCATTTTCTATACAAAGAATTTTTTCTTTTGAGATTCAATTTTTGTTCTCCCTTTTTTTTAAAGCATTTCTGAAAAAATTTCAACTTATTCTCTTTTTAACACATTTTATGGTTGTCAGGAATCTTAAACTGGTTTTCTTAGATCGTAACTAGCCGAGAGCAACAGAGTTCTTGACGTTTCATCCCAATCCCATTGCCCAGTTCACTAAACATCGATATCCTCTTTCATCCTCAGTGGAGTTGTCCCGCTTCCCCGTGTTCTAATTATAAAATAATGCATGTTTAATATTACTTGTATGCTTTAAATTATAAAATGTCCTTAAAATTTATTCATTTTAGTATAAAATTATTTTCTTGATATTGAAGATACAGAAGACATTCTTTTTTCTTGTTTTCCTTGCAGTTTTTCTTTCTATTTTTGATGGGTATGATATATGAAATAAACATATACTAATATCAATAAAGGTGTGAATAATTACTTTTTTTAATATATATAGTGTTTCTGAATTTAAAATTTGTTTTATGGGGTTTATAATGTATATTAAAAGATGAACCTCTATATAACGAACTTTTTCCGGGATTTAGTGACTTCGTTATATAGAGCTCCGACTGTAATTATCTATAATACCCTTTAATTCCACGTAACGCCCCTTTGGGTTGATTTTCGCAAAACCCATTTTGTAGCGGATATATATTTTATGAAAGGAATCCGCCTATACCAGGGGTCGGCAACCTTTTGAATTGGAAGAGCCAAAAGTTACAATTTACAATATTTCAAAGTTTTTAAAGAGCCACAATTTTTTTTTTTTTTTTTTTAAAAAAAAAAAAATTTTAATTAAAAAAAAAAAAACTTTTTATTTATATATAAGTAGTGTTTTTCACGACAAATTAGATAATATATATATTTATGGCAGTGGCTCACACAAGGGGGGGTCCTGGGGGTCCGGACCCCTCACCAAAACCCTTGATATTTTTACGATTGGTTATAATTCTAAGTATATAATACGTAAAATTTAATTAAATATTTGTTATTAATGATTAATTTTATTAATTAATGCTAATTATTTATTCAATAATTAATTTTTTACTGTGTTTTTTCCTGAAAATCGACAAAATCAAAAATAGCATGATACAAGAATGGTGAACTTTCAACCCGGACTCCCCCCTCCTTGAAAAATTCCTGTGTGCGCTACTGATATATGGCATTGGTAAATTAATACTTAGCACTTAAGTAAAAAATTAAAACAATTAAACATTTACTTACAACACTAACTTGTACTTCAATAACAAACAACTGAGCAAACAAACCCAATGGAAGCGATGGCTTTGCATGGATATTCAAATAGAAAATTTAAACTTCACTAAACATTGTAACTTGTACTTAAAAATAAAAAAAACAAACAATAACATACATTTGAGCATACAAATTCAATGGAAGCGTTGGCTTTGCATGGTTTTAGAAAGTTTGGAGAAATTTGGCTCATAACTCTTGTTGTTTTAAGTTTCAAACGCGACTCTAAATTTTCATTTGTTAGTTGGATTCTTCGTTTACTTTTAATTATATTCACGCAAGAGAACGCTTGCTCGCACAAATATGTCGATCCGAAGATAGTCAGCACTCCAAATGCCAACTTCTTCACCTCACTGTAACAATCTGGAAGACTATTCCATGCGTCGAATAGTTATAAGTGCCTCAACTCGCGGCATTTCTTTTAAAGCTGTCAACTTTTGTTGCATTACGTATAGGGAGTGCAATACCGGGATACCGAATACCGGTATTTTAAACCATTTGTACAATTTTGTAATACCTGTATTCACAAGTTTAAGTACCGTTTTTTCGTTATTTACTAGAAATTTTTTAAATTGTCTCCACTAAATGTTCAGGGATCCCGAATATAGCAAAATAGTATACGTTTTTGTTTTTATATCTCCTAATGGTCAAAATTAATTAGACTGTGAATATAAAGTTGCATCGTACAATCAAGAAAAGTGATAAAATATGTGAATGATCCAAGGAGGCGGGCCAAAACTATCCTATTACAGCTCAAAGTGATACTGCATACGCGCACGATTCGTAGTCTTATATTTGTATCTGTGAAAACAAGGTTGTAGTTGTGAAGAAAGTGCGTAATATTTCTATATTTTTTAAACTGGTGAGTTTGTTATTCACATTGTACTTTCATATCATACTTTAGGGTTCACAACATTTTTCAAATGAATAATAACCCATAATAATGAATAAGAATAGCTTTATAGAACATAAAAATTCGGTTGATAATACTTCGGTTTGGTTTCATTATTTATACGATGAAAAGAATATGGTGGCACAAGGTAAACCTTCAAAGAAAAATTTCTAAAAAAAATTTCAACAAACAAAAAACAATACAGAAATCAGCTATATCCAAAACCATCCAACGAGAAATCGATTTATTTGAAGATGTGAAAGATTTAGTAATAAATACTTGGAAAAAGTATATCGCGCATTGCTAAGAGTACCACCAACTAGAGTAGATGCCGAAAGAGCGTTTTCGACAGCATAAAAATTGATGCATAATATTTTTAAAGATCCCGTTTCAAAAATTTGTAATAGTACCACAGACTGAATAGTGATATTTACACTTTTTTTTGTGATTTAAATAAATAAGATATTCCTTTACTTTTTTGTAATTCTTTATATACTATTATAAATTGGAAGGTTTTTTTTTTTGAGATATTTACACTCTCTAATAAAACTAGCAAATACAACAAAGAAACACCTGTGTTTTCTTCCTTTTTCTAAAATTTCCAATTCCGGTATTAAAACCGGTATCAAGATCTAAAAAATACCGAATACCGGTATTTTTAACTTTTGGTCCGATATTACAATCCCTAGTTACGTACATACATTTCTGGACTTCCAACTCTTCCAACTTGCTTTTCTGCTCTGTTAATTTTCCACTCCACGAAGCTTTACTTTTTTAATCGATCAATTGCATTTCTAGAGATCTAGTATTAATTCCAAATGGCTCAATGTGGATTTCGTTACTATTTGTGTCGAGAGGATTTACTATGAATGCTAGAGTGGTTTTGAATTGCTCAAATCTGTCAGCAAATTCATCTTCAATTTTTTTATAACTGTGCTGAAATAATTCGTGCCAACAGTTGTACTGGTTTTATCGCGACATTGCTTTAGAAATTGAAAATGAAGTAATTTACTTCTCTGAATATCTTCTGCAAAAATAATTATTTTTTCTCCGAAACAAACCAATTCTTCTACCAAAACATAGGCTGGGTTTTCCTTTAATTGCAGTTTTAAGATTCACACACACACACACACACACAGCTCATTTAATTTCGCTGTGATATCCACCATTAAGTAAAATTTTTGCAACCATTTGTCGTTCTCTAATTCAGGGTGATAAATGCTTTTTCCATTGAGGAATGTATTTATTTCATTCAAGCACAAAGCAAAACGTTTCAACACTTTACCTTTGAAAAGCCATCGCACTTTATTATGAAGAAGGAGGTCGGAATACTGAATCTGCATTTCGTCTAAGAATTCTTTAAATTGGCGATGGTAGAGTGATTTTAACAAGATGCTGTTAACACTCGTGATTACCAAATTCATAACCTCAACTATTTCAACCGGAAGTGTTTGGGCACAAAGCGCTTCTTGGAGTATTCTGTAGTGAAACGTAAGAGTTTCATGGTTTATTTTTCTCTGAAGAATCGTTGTTGCCCCTTTACTTTTCCTGTCATACTTCTGGCTCCATCAGTTGCTATTGGAACGATTTTATTAAATCGATCTTATTATCTTCAATGTGTTTTTGCACAGCATTCACATTCATTTCCTCTCTAGTTTGTCCCGAGAGCGGTAGCAATCCTAGAAGTTCTTTTGGACCTTGAGAAGACATACCTGACAAAAAGGGCAACTTGTACCAGATCTTTTATGTCACAAGACTCATCTAAGTGATAAGGCAGAAGAAAGTTGAATATCTTCCACCTGCAAATATGTTGTATTTGAAGATATTTTAGCTATTCTATCTTGTACTGTTTTAGCAGATAGAGGCAAATCTTTAACTTTTTTCAAAATTTTTGTTTGTTTTTGAAATTACGAAACAGTTCTTCAGATGCACGTATGAAGGCATCTTTGACATACCCTCTGTAAATGGTTTGCCTTTTTTTGCAACTCCTAGTGATACCGCGAAGCTTGCCAGATTAACATTACTTGTAGATTGCGTCCAGTTACTTAACATGGAACTTGATTGCTGTTTTTGTTTTTGGAACTCGTCGACAGCTTTTTTCGTTCTTCGCCGGTTGGATATTTAGTAGCAAACTGAGTATGTTTTGTAGAAGTGTCTCTCTAAATTTGATTTCTTATTGTGTGCGAGTTTTTGGTGGCAAATGAGTTAAAGTCGGAAGGCCATCTGAGTTGCATATGAAAGAGAAAGACTCCGTCCAATCCCGATTGAATTCTCTCGATGCTCTTCTTCAGTTCTTCTCTAACTCTTTTTTTTTTTTTTTTTTTTGTAGTTGTCATGCTTGCGGTGAAGCTGTAATAAAGAATTTTTAAAATTATTTAGGTATCCAAAACAGCAGATGACAAGTTTTGCAATTGTTTACTATGTCAACGTATACCTACATAAATACATACGAGAAGGTGGGCATAATGAAATATAATTTATCAAAAAACTTTTTACAACGATATTTCCCGATTAAAAATACTTTACCTAAATAAAATAAATAACTCCTTAATAATTTAACTATTAAAATAAATATATATATATATATATATTTTAGACACAAAACACTGTTCATCTCTCTCACGTATTGATTGACTATAAGTACATAGTTTCGTTCAGTAGCACACAAAGAAATTTTTCAAGGGGGGGTGGTCCGGGGTCGAAAGTTCACCATTCTTGTATCATGCTTCCTTTGATTTTGTCGATTTTCGGGAACAAAACGCAGTAAAAAACTAATTATTGAATAAATAATTAGCATTAATTAATAAAACCAATCATTAATAGCAAATACTTAATTAAATTTTACGTACTTTATACTTAGAATTATAATCAATCGGAAAAATCAAGGGCTTGGGGGGGGTGTCCGGACCCCCAGGCCCCCTTCCCTTGTGTGCACCACTGATTTCGTTGCATCTGTGGTAGCCTCCCAAGTGCGATGATCCCCGACTGGCATGACCGGACTTGTCAGAACGTGTTTATCACGGCGCAGTCTGCACATTTTATTTATTTATTTTTTTAAATTTTGGCAAATATTTTTAGATACTTAGTTTACGATTAAAGATGTTATGCCCAGCTATACCGAAATCAATGAAAATTGCCAAACATATAAAGAATCTAAAACTGCAAATACCTACCTACTTTGATCCTCAGAGCTCGAAAATAGGTTTCTTAAATAACAATTTATAGGTACTTACACTTATAATTATTATTGTAACTCTCATTTTAAAGTAATAATAGCTATAAAATAGACAAATAATAAAACAGGTAATGTATTAAATATATATTTTAATAAAAACACTTGCGCGGGAATATCCAACAATGGTACTTTGTTTCTTTTTTGACAATGAGGTTGATTCATGTGACGTCACGATCACATGATGAGGATAACATGTGAATACGTTTTGGTTTGTTTCCGCTTAACTCTAATCTTACACTTCTTTTGTGTACTATTTTGCTCTTGCTCTTTTACATTATACCCACTAAAATATCGTTTTTTACTATATATGGTTACTCGATTACAGTTAAAAGATAAGATGATTGTATAGCAAAAAAATCCTTTTTTTAATATACCGGTAAAAAATTCGAGTATTTAGTAAACATGGATAAGATGATGAAGCGTAAGGATTTTAAACCATCTCCTCGCTTATTATGCTCTGACCACTTTGAATAAGCTTGTTTTCAATACCAAACATTTAGAAATCGTCGCAGCTCCAATCCTACTATTTTTGTGTTCACAAAAGAAACTTCTACTATAAGAAGTTTGGATAGATATCTACAGGAATGTAAATACTTTTTGTTTATTTTAAATTAAATTATATAGAGAACATACATAAAAAGATAAGATATATTTAGTTAACTTAAATTTTAATTATCTTACACATCTTCAGAGTAGTTAATAGAGATATTTCTGTATTAAATTATCTAAAATTAAAACACAAGAATCTGATATGTAACCCTACATGTCATATATTAAAACAAGTTTTTGTCTATATATATATATATATAATGTATTATACTATATATAATTTTACATTCTTTTGGGAATCAAAAATTTTGAAAAGCATTCACTACAGAAATGAAAAAAATATCTTAATTTACTTCAGGTTCATTAATGTTTATTCTTGATGATAAATTAAATACCACTTTCAAACATTAGAAATGCAAATTACCATTTATCTTTTGTAAAATTATAAGTAAAAAAATTATGCAACATTTTTAAAGCCTTTATTAGCAGCATCATTTTAGTAAAAGATATTATTTATCGAGAATTTCATTCTGAATGTGGTAAAAAATTAAGGCATTAAAATTTTTTAATTAAATTGTGTATATTATAGAAGATAAATTTGTGTGTATATATTGAATATAAAAGTCCTGTTCTCTCCTGCATGGTCAAAATAATAAGTCATTTTTGAATCCATAATTCTTTTACACACAAAAAAATAAAAATTATAAAATATTTGTGTATATGATATCTATTTATTATGTAGTATAGGGATTTCTTAACACATCTGTTTTTCAGAATTTGACCGGTATAAATTTGTCGCACAGATGTACAATTTTTTTTTACTATGGATAACATTTATTGATATTTGCACAAGGGTTATCAAAATTTAAAATTCATTAATTCATATTATTGAAGTATAACACAGTGTATTGAAGAAATATATGCAACCCCAGCTGAAATGTATTAAGCATAAGAATACTCTGGATTTTAATTTTTTCATAAGTATTAAAGTCTAAAAGGTTCATCTGTATTGATACTATCCTGCTTATAAATTTAAGTCCTGAATAAATTTGTTGTATTGAGTTATTTACAAATATTGACTCAAGAAGTGTACTTAGATTAGTTCTATGATATTTATCAGTAATTAAGATCATGAAACCAAATACGATTTTACATATAGACATTTGATTCTGTAGGATATTTACTTTCTAAAAGCAATAGAAATATTCGAAATTTTAATATAACCTTTTTCAATTCTCTATTTACCCTTATATGTATAACTTGACAAATTGCTGTTCGCAATAATCTACATTAATGCAAAATTCAGTAAAAATAAAAAAAAAAGGTAATTTCAGAAAAAAAAATTTCAAAATTATTTTTAATGGGTTAATTGTCCAAAATCGCTGATGTTTTTGTGTGACGTGCGTTGAAAGGCCAAATTTGGAGCACTTGTATATTATAATATCGCGACTAATTTCTTCAAATCATAAAACCGCCAAATGCTGCGATATACAACCAATAGTTTAAACTGTTCATGATCATGTTTGAACACAGTAATTATAGTGATATAATTTTTTTTTAAACTTCGGATATCTTTTTGCTTGGCGAAATGAGTTGGCAGTTTAATACGTATGTTCCAAATTTTGGAATGGTATGAGTACTGATTTAGCATTTCTTAGACAAACTTTGAAGTAATTAATTTTATATTTGAAGTTAATATATTTTCTAACATCAAACTTCAGAGCGAGAATTCTGAATCTATTTTCTTAATGTTGTTTCATTTTCAATTTTTTTTAGTATAAATATAATTGTGTATAAAAGGATACTTAAGATGCATAATCAGTGATAACAAAGTAGCATGTCAATACATTAATCCAAATAAGTTTAAGTTTGGATGAACTGAAGTATATTTAACACTATGCATATACAATAACTGGTAGAAATAGGTATGCATTAAGTGTTGATATGTTCAGTGTAAAAAAAAAATCAAATATTCCCATTAAAACAAAAGATAATGCTTCGTATATTTTAGAGGAACAGATTGTAGAAATTTTGTAATTAGTGTGAAATTAAAAAAAAAATCCTTTGTCAATTTTATTTTGATGTAGTATATGCAATGTAAAGATTTTATCAATAAAAATAAAAATTAATGCAAGGAAAATTAGGGTGGTTTGAAAATAATATAAGCTTTAGTATTTAATATGTAATTTTACAGTTATGATAAACAAATGTTATACAAAGGTTTACTGTACTTTTAGGACATGAAAAAAAGTATCGAGATATTTTTACAAAAATAGTTACATTGCCATTTTATATGCGTATTTGCTTTTTTTATTCAAAACTTCTTTCTATAAGTTGCATTACTTAAGTATTCTAATTTGTTTTAAGTAAATTCAGAAAGTTGATTGTATAGATAGAAGATCTGAAATTTTAAAATTCTTATATAGAGGAGATTTTCTTCAATCTGGATCCATAACATATACAATTTCTCAAAAATACTTTGAAAACTTTTGTTGACAGCCTACAAATATAATGCAGTCTCCTGTTTTTGCTTTTTTATTCCTATGTCACATAGCTGGTTGTTTTTCTTGAAGATTTTATTAATTTTAAAGAACAGACAACCCAATTACTTGTTTGTTTACAATTAATTGTATGTGGTAGTGTTTAAAAATTTAAGTTTTCATGTCATAAACCTAATGAGATAAAGTGAGAGAAAATTTCAGAAATTCTGCAGAATTTGACCTTTTTATTTATTTGACATAATTTGACCTATTTAATCTGTGATTTAGGAGAGGATTTCTTTAATTTTTTTTTTTACAGTATCATTTTATTTGTTTGGGTTGATGGTATTTAATACTTTTTTCTTGTAAATAAATTGAAAAAGCCATTTATAAGGTTGCCAGATAATTTTGTTAGATATTATCAATAAGATAAAAGTTGAGATATAATAATTGAACAAGATATTATGCACGTTAAATATTGGCAGTTATATCCTCGATTTGTTCTCTATTTGTCCTTATATTATAGTGTGACATTCGTAGAGTCTGATTTATACAGCAGATCATGAACTGCTTTATTTACTTATAGTGTATTCATGTAATGTTAAATTAAGTGTCTATAAATACTGTATATTAAAATGAGTATGATTATTAAATAAAACTGTCTGATAAGAATTTTCTGCTTCATTATACGAGACATTTTCATGAAAACAATTTAATTTGTTCTACTATAAAGTAATTTTATTAAAAAGTCTATTTCTGTAAGCATGTTTCTTAATTTATGTTAAAAAAGTCAAATTCATTTCTTTCTGAATGTTGGAGACATTCAAAGGAAGTCAAACAATAAAACATACCAAATGTTTGTTTACAATTAGATTATTTCAGATATCCCAACCCTTTAAATTATGTTAAAAACAATTTCATTTCCATCACAGAAGAATTCCTAATTATTAATCAAAAACTTTCATTATCAACCAACTATTATTTTACACACTCTGTTCTCGAAAAGTATAAATCTCTTGTTAAACATTAGAAATAGGTATGAAAATTTTTAACTAAGCAAATATATATATATATATATATATATATATATATATATATATATAT
>BMAV01025332.1:39344-69390 GCA_019973955.1 Trichonephila inaurata madagascariensis | reverse complement strand
GGTTTCATTCTCTTATGCTCCTTTTGATTTTGTCGATTTTCGGGAACAAAAAACAGTAAAAAGTAATTATTTAATAAATAATTACCATTAAATAAAAAAATTAATTATTAATAACAAATAATTGCATTTTACGTTCTATATACACAGAATTATTATCGGATAAAAAAATCTAGGGCTTTCGGGGGAGGGGGTCCAAACCCAAGGACCCCGTCCCCTTGTGCATATGTGATTATGGTCCTGAACGGGTTAACGACGCATTTAAAAGCAACACTGACGATAGATCTCGCAATTTTGAGCCAAGGTTAAGTGACTTGGACGACACCTGAACAGGCACCCCGTCTTCAATCTTCCACACCACGCCAACAAAAGGATTTTGACATTTGACAGATTCCATGTGCATCACTCCCTCCTCACGGCGGGTTTTTATGTGCACTGGGACTCGAACTCATGACACATCAGCCACAAGTTCATGATTATGGCCCCGCATATAGTTTGGAACTGATTGTGACCTTGAACTGATGTGTATGTCACTAATTAGATCCATCATGTAGGATTTAAAAAGAAAAATATCTTATTTATTCGTATATATATTATGGACTTGATAAAAAAATTGTGAAAAATACATATTTTATAAACATAAAATACAAATCTTGATCTTGAATAAGAAAAGAATAATTCTCAATTTGAATAGCACCAGCCTGATTGCATTTCAAAGATTAGATTGATTGTTTATTACCGCGTCTCTATCCCCCTAGTGGAATGCCCAAGAGAACGAGTTGTTTACAGCTACAAATTGGTTTCCCAGTAAATAATTCCCATTCTAGCCTTCATGGAACACATCTATTTTATTTTTCATTTTTTTACGTGAAAATTACACACAAACAAGTTCAAATAACTGACAAGCAAGTTTTTGCACACAGTTTTAAATTACAGGTAAGTATGTACAAACTTGTAGAGACTGGAATTACGTAGTTTGAAAATACACACTAGAATGAGAAATGTACAAAAAGCTCTACAATAATAATACAGAGAAAAAATACCATCAAGTAACTCAAACAATTGAGAATAAACGTTACTCTTACACTTGATAAATCCAACTTTCAATATAAATAACACATTACTGAGAATTGCAAAAATATTTTTATTTATACATAGTAAATGGTTTAAAATTTAAAGTAAAAATAAAGAGCAACCAAAGAAAACTTCTAAATTAAAAAGTTTCAGAAGCACTTTAAATGAACATATGCGGATTTTTGCCTCAAAAATTTAGAGTGCACTTATGAAAAAATATGTTTAGCTACCACAATTTATTTTTTACTTGATTGCTATTTTAATATAATTTTGCATAATCTTATCTCTTAAACTTTTTCACCGATCATTTTTGTGGGATTAAGTTTATTAGATGAACTTGAAGCCACAAACGTTTAATCGGGAAACCAGTATTGATGTAAAGAGAAACTTGTTTTAAAATAATTTTAAAAAGGGAAATCTTATCGTGAAATAGAGCTGAAATTGTGTGTGTTGGTAGAAGCTACACTTGTGTCCAGAAAGTCATTATAAAACTTTAAAAGGAAGGATTGTTTGAAAATAAATATAAAAGAGGAAGGAAAGGTATTCTGATCAGTAGTGTGCACAAGAGGGGGGGGGGGCGCCCTCGGGGCCGGATAACCCCCCAAAGACGACGACGAGTATAGCAATGAATTATGTATGTACATATTGAAAACTCATCCATGAGAACTTCTCAAAAGAGAAATCAAATGTTTTTATGTGTAATTTAATTATTTGTTTTGCTTGGAAGCCCTTTATATCATGCATTTTATAAATAATTGATGTATGTTTTATGCCAGCGATACTCAACCTGCGGCCCGCCGAGCCTTATGAAGTGGCCCGGTCATGGCCCATTGCTCTGAGAATTTCACTTATTTAAAAACATCGTATTAAAAATTTGATGGGAAATTCTTTGTCAAGAAATATAATATATCAATTTTGCTTTTTGTTGTCGGTATCGCACGGGTACGAATTGATATTCTTTTTCTATTTGGAAAACAGACAACAGTGGAATAAACAGTGGGTGGAACTAATTTTTATATCGTTTAAATATATCGTTTCAAGACGATTGGGAAGTTGACTATTTTGTAGTGAAAAACAAACATGGATCAGTAATTGTTTTTGATTTACGATGAAAACTCTATTTAAAAAATACCAATAAACATAAATCATTCTATGACACTTTTTCCTCGAAGATCTCTTTCAAGAGGTGATAAATAGGCTTTTTCTTGAATAATCCTTGCAACATCAACAAAGTGTTTTGTCTGTGGTTATATCACAGTGGTAACAAAGACATCCTATGAAGTTTGTTACATTATTGGTAATCATATGAAACCGTTTACCGAAGCATAAATTGTGAAGGAGTGTTTCTTAAATGCTTCTGATGTAGCGTTAGTAACAAAAATAAAAAATATATAAAAAAAATAATAATGAGATAAAAAGCAAAACAGGAATGAAGACTTTAAGATCTATTTACCGCATTTTAAATTTCCAATGTTGTCTTGATCTTAAAAAGCATTTCTTCCCCCCCCTCCCTCTCTCATTTATCCTCATGTTGCGGCCCGCATGAAATAACTAACGTATGTATGCGGCCCGTGTGAAATGGCTGACATATGTATGCAGACAGGCAGAAAAAAGGTTGAGTACCCCTGTTTTATGCGGTCCCTGTGTGCTGCAATAAAAAAAAAAGAAAAAAATTCTGTAGTATATTTCGTGCAAAAGCAAATTTTTTCTGTGCTGTTTCTTTTATGTGGTCCTTCTTTACCGCACAAAAGCAGGTTTTACTGTATTTTTCAACGATTATTTCCGTTCCTATGTTTCAATCTATGTACGCTTATCTAATTTAGATAGCACAAAAAAAAATATCTAATATAATTTCGTAAAATATATCTTATAATGACGTATATATATTTATTTTTTATGATCGTTACCAAGGATGGTCGAGAAGAAGGCTTATATCCAACTGAAGCTTTATAAAATGACATTTTTTGATAATTTCTTTTTTCACAAATGAAATACTTTTTATTTATAAATTTAAATTTCCTGCCGTCAATCAAAACGCCTTAAATTTTTGAAGTTATACTTTTTTTAAAAAAAGTATTTAACCATTCATTTAACAACAGATTATTTACAGCACAAGTTTTTTAATCTTACATTTGAAATCTCTTTAAGAAACAAGACACGCCCAAATTTTAATGTCAATACCAAAATTAGTTTTGACTTGAGACAATTTTTGAAAACAGGTGGTCTTTCTTTTATGGACACCCCGCGTGCCGTTCATTCTGTTGTGTCTGGGAGACCCTAAAGTTGTATTGTCAAAAAATAGAAAGATAACAAAATGGAAGGGAAAAATATTGAAATAAATTATGATCATTTTCTGCTTTATTTCACTTGTTATTTAAAGTTCAGTTACTGAAAACATGAAAGAAAGAAAATTTTCTTTGCCAGACAGTGAAAGTAAAAACATGGCTTCAAGTCATGTATTCCTGCATATTTTAATGTGCGTGAATACATGAATGTGGTCAGGGTCGTGAACTTCTGGCCAGCTTTGTTTCTGCCGAGAAGGGGGTTCGTGTCCTGGTGAGTGAGTGAATATTAACGTCTCACTGTTCAGCTACACGAGGTCTTTTGGTGACAGACCTCGTCATTTTCAACCATGTTCAAGTAACGAGGACGACACCTGAGCTGACACCCTCTCTCCTAACTACTACACTAAACTAAAGGCAGGACGTTTGAGCTCTCAACATATTTAACATGCATCGCTCCCCTACACGGCGGGTCTTACTGGTACTTGGTTCGAACTCATGACATGCCTGCCATGATCCGATGTTTTGACCACTGGGCTACCGCATCCCCCTTCATGTCCTGGTACTAAACGATATTTGTCTGAGCGTTAAATGTATCGAGCCTCGAATTCCCAACGTTGACACGGTGCTGAAATTTGGAAGGTGGCGTACCCAATTCAGGTATCGTTTCTCCTCATTTGGCCATGCTTCAAAATTATAATATAAATATATAAGTATTAGACAAATTTAACAGTTATGGACATTGGATTCTATGAATTTTTTTTAATTAGAGGCAGAATGTAGGTGATATTTTAGAATCATTTATGTGACTTAAAATGTAATTAATGTCGAACTGAAATTTTTTACATGTTAAGGTATCCGACTACGTTCGGAACCGTGATTTTGCAAAAGCGTGTAAATGGATAATATTTGATATTTAGTGTCACTTAGATTAGAATACATGTATAAAATTGTTTTAAGGACATTATGACAAAAAAAAATTTATTTAAGTACAATATTTTGGCAAAAAATTAACTTAGAATAACCCTTTTTCCAAATGTTCTCCTTTTGTAAAAAATGCTTCTATTGTATTAATATTTTGCCTGTATTCAGCTCAGACCTCTGTACAGAGGCTTAACTAGAATTTTTGAAATGCATAACTCGGAAGTCGATTTATCCATATTTTACGAAAACAGAAGGGAGAAATTTTAAGAAAATACGCCGATAATTATTTCAAATGGTTGTAACTCTGAAAATAATTTGAATTTTTCAAAAATCATAGTTGAGCCTCTGTACAGAGGTCTGAGCTATATACAGGCAAAATATTAATACAATAGAAGCATTTTTTACAAAAGGAGAACATTTGGAAAAAAGGTTATTCTAAGTTAATTTTTTGCCAAAATATTGTATTTAAATAATTTTTTTTTGTCTTATCCTTAAAACAATTTTATACATGTATTTTAATCTAAGTGACACTAAATATCATGAAAATTATACATTTATGCGTTTTTTTTTTAAATCATGGTTCCGAACGTAGTCGGATACCGTAAGGCTCCTAAACGGAAGCCATTTTAATTTTCCGAACCTAGAGTTAACCTTACGAAGTGTGTTTTCTGTCTTCCTCACCTCTAATTTAACGTTGTTCATTTAAACACAATATACATCAAAAAGAGAACACAAATAAAGAATATTTATGTAAAATTTCCCTCTCCAATTTTGGAAAATATTTTCAGTTGTTTTTAAGTTTCACAAAAGAGTCATTATATAAAATGGACAAATATATTTTAAAAGTCAGAAAGAGAGAGAAATACAATTTCGTGGAAACAACCATTTTACGCGGTAAAAATTTTATTTGGAGACAATCGGCTGTTTAAGCAACTTCAGAATATGCGAGAGGTCTAAAATGGGATAGTCTGAGGCTGTAAGTCAGATGCAGGTGTCAGCAAATTTGAGTTCATTGATGTGTACAATGGACAATCATGTCTCCTTGAATATCTCTAAACATTATTTTCAACAAAATGTGCTTTTATGTTTCAGCAACTCAACCTCTCCTTCCCACAGGACATTGTCCGTCTGTAATTGCTCTATCGTGTTTCACACATTCAGCATAATCTTTGTGGAAATAGGTTGACTCGAGAGTAAGGAAACGGACCGATCGTTTGAATAGACCTCTTCTAGCTACTTATCGCCTCAAATGTCAATTTCGCTGAAAGCTCTTACACAGAACCAGAGGATATGGCGAAACATTTTTCATTTTGATCTTTTAATCACTGTGCTTTCACTTTTATACTTCGGTTCGGCAATCTTAAAAATTATATATATATTGATTTATTATTCTTGGTTATCACATCCATTCCTTGTTTTGCAGGATGTATACTATGTTGATATTTATTTTATTATATATTTGCTGGTTTGTTAATTTGAATTTAAATATTTTTGTAGTTATCTTTATTATATTTTTATGATTATATATAATAGGCTTTAACAAAAAAAAAAATAATGAAATGCAGAACCTTTTTCTCATTTTTCCCCGATAAAATGCAAAATGTGCCCACCTTTATGCCCATCGCCTTACTTCATTGCATTCTAATACAGTAGTTGAGTAAAGAATGGGAAACAGAAATTTTACAAAATAAATAAATAAGTACCCTTGGATTCCATATGGTTGGTTGATTATTAGTATCGAACTACGAAGAAATGCCAAAACTGTAGGCGACATTCTTAATTTTGATGCACAAAAAGTACGATACCTCAGCTGGCACGCCGAGCTCCCAAATTCTCTACACATCAGATGTGTAACGGCATTGGGTCTCGAACCCATGACTGAACCTAAACGAACTCGCAAACAGGGCAATTTCACTACCGCAACCACCCAAAGATAAAATCCTGAAACAAAAGTCTGCTTAACAAATGCTGTTTAAAGAAAAAATGATTTATTTGGATTTGATACCGTCACAACTCTAGAGCAATGAATTTCGTTTTTTAAGCCATGGTCAGTAGTTAAAGATTAAATTGGAGTTCATGCTATTATCTTTTTCCATCTACAATAAAACACGACTCTAGGACTTGGAAGCCCTCTGTATTTGTTATACCATCCGTAATTATTTATACGACGTTCTTTGGAGGAATTTAATTCCAAAATTCAGACAAAGGATGCCGGACATGGGTCCGAGTCCTGGTGTCACTGAAGACCTGCCATGTAGAGGGGCTGAACTACATTCATTCTGTCGTAGCTCAAACTCCTCACATTGACATCGTGTGGAAATTTGGAGAGTAGGGTGACAGTTTAGATGCCGTTCTCGTCACTTTCCCGAAGTTCAAAACGACGAATTACGTAACTAATAGTCTTCGCATTTCTGTAGAGTGGGACGTTAGGAAAGAAATCAAATAAAAAATTTGTGACCATGGTGGTGACCAGTGGTCAAGATCGTGAGTTTCGGGGCAGATGTTGGATTAGAGACTTCGTTTTACTTGAAATCCTGATGTCGATACGAAAGTGACGTCCGCAATTCTACTTGAACGTAGCACGAAGTTGCCAACAGCTCTCGTGATATCTTCAATGACATTCATTTAAGGCGGTGTACAAGAGCATATTTTGGACAGAAAAAATGCTTCAATTTTTATAAACATTTTTCACATTGTAACTCATGCACTTGTTTATAGTACAGTGTTTTTAAAATTTCAAGATATTTTATAAATAATTAGTTTTTCCATTTAACATGTAAAGGGATAGCTCATTAGAAGGAAAAATGCGAAACACATTTTATAAAAGAAAAAATGTGCCACACAACTCGTATAAAAATGAGTAGTATGATAAAATAAGTGATTCTCTACAGGATAGTGATTGATTTTTTTAAAAAATTTTTATATGGCGCAAGGACCAATTTAGATCATAATGTGCCAACTACTGGATAGTGAAGCCAAAATATAATATTAATGTTTATGTACTTTTATATATGAACAAATATTCATCATTTGAGTCCTATTCTTTAACATTAGCCGAAAACAGCCTTAATACAGAGACAAAGCTTGTATATTCGATACAACTTTCAAATGCGAAATTAATTTTCGAATTGCAAGATTTTTTTCGATAATTTATTTTCGAACGAGGATGCAATATTTTTGTAATAATCTTGAATATTAAAAAATTGTTTTACCGTGTTTTTTGATGTATAAAGATTCTATATACATTATTCAAAATTCAATATTGTTTTGTTGCATTGCACGATTTTTCGTTTGAAGGCATGGTCAGACGACACCCCCCACATATACACATCTCCGCTAACGTAATGATTGTCTCGACACATTAAACGCATTAGTCGCCCTGATTTCGAGAGCGAATTTTTTCGAATTCATAATAAGCAACTATAAACTTTCGTGTAACAGACGCCAGGGCCGGCTCTAGCAGTTTTGCCCCGCCCCGGACAAAAGTGAAAAATGCCGCCCCTCTCCAAAACGCATAAAAAATATTATTAAAAAATATATAAATTGCTCATAAAAAAATACACACCTATAAAACTTTGAATACTTCTTGCAAAGAAAAAGCAACATAACAATATACGTATAAATATTTATTAAAAATTAAAACAAAAAACAATATAAACAAAAAATTAGAAGGTTTTTTTTTTTTTCTGGCTCTTAACTCTGAAAACTTTCTGTGGTTAATTTTTTTAAATCAATTTGCTCAGTTATTTTAAGTTTGATAGCCAGTGTAGATAAACCGTTTAATCTATCTTGAAGAATTGTAGACCATAAGAAAATTTTAATTGAGGAACTCCTCTCTCCGCTTGCTACACTTATTGGCAAAGAAAGTAAAATTCTTAATGCGATGGCAAGATTTGGCGCAAATTCTAAAACTGAAATAAATTTTAAAACTTCTTTTGGACTTTATTTTTTGCCTACTAATGCTGAAACTAACATTATTTCATCTGCTTGATTGATGATTGATTGATTGATTGAATATTAACGTCGCACTGTTCAGCAACACGAGGGCTTTTGGCGACGGACCACGTAATTTTGAACCATGGTCAAATGACGTGGACGACACCTGAGCTGGCACCCCCCTCTCCTAACTACCACACCACACCAACGGGAGGACGTTTCAGCTCTCGACAGATTTAACGTGCATCGCTGCCCTACACGGCGGGTCTTTAGTGGTACTGGGCTCGAACTCGTGACAAGGCAAGCCACGCTCCGATACCTATACCACTCGGCTACCGCGGCCACTATTTCATCTGCTAGATCAAGTGCATTTATATCTACTGATTCTCCATCTGTCAACATCATTTCTAAATTTTTACAGTTTTTAATTATTGAATGTTTAGGGATATCCTTTAAATCATATATTATATAAAAATTGAAAAAAATTACCATGGGTACTCATTAAATTAAATCTGCATTCCAAGGCATTAATTGCTTGGTCAATTGTAAAAAAATGAAACTTGAATTTTAATTTAGGATCTTCCACCAGATCATCTCGTGCTTCGTAATCAAAATTAACATTTTTGCGGCGAACTCTGTGACGTGGCTGCGTGACCTCAAAATTAGGAGGGATATCAATCTCGTCGGCCAATTCTTTTGCATCACAGAGTATTTCAGTAAAAGCCTCATCCGATCAAAGATCATTAAAAAAAATCTATACAATTTCTTAAGAGTTCCATAGTTGATGGTACATCGTAATCTTTTGTATTTAGTAAACTTCCAGCTTGTTTTTCGAGTCGCTTTCTTTTGTATTGCGTACCAGATAGTTTTTACGTCCTCCCTCAAACATTCTAATATTTTAAAAAATATATACTTAAATTAAGTAAGGGGGAAGTATGAATTCATCAAACATTGACCCATTTTAATTAAAAATCAACGTGTGTTTGAGGTTTTCTAAAATCTTATCGTAAATTTAAAACAAAGAATAAAAAGCCCTTATTTTACTTTCGTTTGAACACTATATTTAATTATGTTTAATATATCTAGAATTGATAACTATATAGAGATTAGGATATTCTAATAAAGTATATTTTCCAGTATTAAAATTAGGAAATCTTTTTAACTTATACTTTCAACAAACCCACGTATACATCTGTGCATAGCAGGCACAAAATATAGAAGGAATTTACCTAATTTTTAATCTAAGAAAAATGTTCTACTTACACAACTCCCACAGAAAAATTTTTTTTCCATTAATCTTATTAATATATATATATAATCTATAGAAATTAATCTTTATAATCACTAAAATTAATACTAATAAAAAATACTCAAGAAATGGACTACAATATTTAAAATAAAATAAAATATACATTACATTTCTCAGTCTAATAAAATTCTGTCTTTCAGCTTCCACAAAAAATGTCATTTCGACATATTTTTCATAACATTTAAATATAATCATATGTAATCCCATTTGGAAATATATTTATATACTAAAATAATATTACTAATATTACTATCTCTCTTTACATCAAAGAAGAAGAAAACATTGAAAAATATATAGCTCACTTATTACTAACCTAATTCACAAACTTTAAATATTCCGAAAGAATTTTTATTAAATGCCTTTTCGATATTTCAATCAACAATAACACAATTATTTATAATATAATTACCAAATAGTATTACTAAATTTCTTTCTTGACGTATGAAAAAGGAAAAAAAAAAAAAAAAAAAATTGAAACTACATCTGTTATATTGATTTAACATGATGATTGAGAAAAACGGAATCAAAATTTACAATAAACAAAACAAATGAACCACAATTTTTTTTTTAATTCTGGGAAGAGTAATGAAGGTTGTGCAATGTCTCGTTCCGGAAATGGAAGCTCTGTTATGAAAAAAAATTTCGCGTCAAAAATATTATTTCGATTTAATCTAAAAATAAAATTTTTTAATCCATTCCTCTTAACTATATATAACTATGGGATACGTATATACAAAATTATTTTATTGAAATCAGAATAAGCTAATTTTCCTTTTTTCTCGGTATCATTTCAGTTATAATAGTTACTCTCTCATTTATGTGAATTTATTTATAACACACTTAATACATATATTTACAGAGATGTACCTTACAGACAGCACTATTGTATTTATATATTATTTTAAGTCTTGACAAAATACAAAATAATTCGAATTTAAAAACATAATTACCTGTTGCTATTTCAAACGAGCTAAATCTAAGATTCAGTGGAGCCAATTTTTTTGAACTACAGTCTGTTGATGGTAGAGATCACAAGAGCTTGTTTTAACTTCAAGTAATTACTCAAGAGTAAAATAAAACATCTGTAGCTCGCTATCTTCAACAAACTTTTATTACCTCTGTACCCTCTTTGGTTAGCTGACGCTGGATACTTTATGGGTGTCTGGAATGTCCGTAGTGACCCCAGTCCGAGAAGGGGAAAAAAGGAGTTGGTATAAACCATATCAAATTTCATAATTTAACATATACTGCGGCTTCGAACCCTTCAAGGTGCAGCATAAAAGTAAACTGACATTTAACGTACACAGTAGAAAATAAGAAACATTAAATGAAATACCAGAATCACAATACTAAATACAAATAAATATATAACTGGAAATTACAAAAGAGAGTGAAATCAAATACACATTCAACAATAATTTTTGTCGGTAAGCCAGTCAGATATTTAAATGTGCATGTAAATACGAGTTGTTTTTTTAAAGAGATATTTATAAATTTAAAAGGTAAACAATAACTCTATTTAGAATACATAATTTTTAACTGTATATAACACCAGAATTTTGAAGAACTGCAATTTACCGAACGCTTTTCTAAGCGAAATATTCTGTTTTTTGTGCACATTTGTCACCCTTAACGTAGTAATTTATGTTTTCTGATTTCCCGTTTTTTTCCCTTCCCGGGAAAATTTAAAAAAAGCAATAATCAACAGGCTATTTTTAAATAATATCAATAATTATTATATAGAATACAGAAAATATATACCATTTTTTTCTTCGATTTTTGATTTAACTTCGACTCATAAATTTTCAGATTTTTAAGCGTTTGTATTTGTATTAAAAATTAAAAATGTTCGTTATGAAACAATTAATAAAATTGAAAACGGTTTAAAATAATAAATAATTAGTATCAAATGTATTTTCATCCATGCTCCCTGCAAAATAAGTACAATTTTGTGAGGTAGACAGAAATTTTAAATTCTACCTTTGAACTTCAATGAAATCTCCCAAATGTTTTGATAAATAATTTTCAAATGTAGTTAATAACAAAATCTGTAGAGAAAGAAGTATTTCGAAGGAATAAATAATTATTCTGAAGAAAGAAATTATTACTAATTCGAATACAAAAGAATTTATTTAGTTACTAATAAATAAATATGTCACACATTATCTTTATTTTGCAGATGCTGTTACCACCTTGATTTTTTTTTATTCTCAACTTTTTCATATACATAGAGGAATCTTCCTCAAATTAAAAGCTATAATTTTTTTTAATGAAATTGATCTTTTTTAGGACTACAGGCAAGAATTGTTAACGATTTAAAAAATTGTTACAATTAAAAATTTCGAAAAAATTTCGAAAAAAAAATTCACATCCAAAATTAATGTTTTTTTACTGACTCACATATGAGTTTGAAATTTAATCAGTAGAAGATGAATCAGTTATTCCTGTAACGTTGCTACTAAGAGATAAATATTTTACTTGTATAACCGATTTCTTGTCTATGGAGTAGCTGTATTAATGTTGCATAAATATAAATAAATATTAATGTAAGAATCGCACACGAAAGTTTGAATAAAAAGTTGCAAGTTGAAAGAAAAATAATGAATAAAAAAAGTTGCAAGATTGCTTAGAAATAATGTCCCAAAAACAGTTTGGGGGTTCATTACCTTCTTCAAATTACTAATTCAGTTAAATAGCTCATAATAAAGACAAGTATCCGAAAATATTTTAAGAAAATTAAATAAATATTTTTAAGTATTAATACTTAAACCAGTGCTTCTCAAACTTTCAATACTGGCGCCCCCCTTTTCAATCACAATTTTTATCGCGACCCCTTATACATTAATAAATTACTGAATGCAATAATAATGCACTTTGACGCTAAAGCTACAATACATGATCTTAATTTTATAAACCGTACAAATTAATAACATAAGTATTAAATTTTGTATATGTTAATTTTAAGCAAAAAAAAAAAATTAAGTAACTAATAGGATAATTATTATGTTATTTTTCCTTTCTCTATATAATTTTTAAATTGAAACATATTTCAAAATGCAGTGGCTGCTCAGAAGACAAAATATAGATATCAGCTAAATATAGAAAAAGAACTCAGAGGGTCAGTTTCTAAAAAACTTCGAAAATCTTTGCTCTGCAAGAAAAACCCTTGGAAGTCGCTAATGCTTATTAAACTTTTTCTTAATTCAGTATTAATAAGATAAGTAATAAATTTTTTATATATGTTACTCTTAAGTAATATATTTTTAAGTAAATTACTTTTAAGTAATAGGTTAATTATGTTATTTTTCTTTCTCTAATTTTTAAATTGAAACAGATTGAGAAATAATATTTAATTAAAGATTTATTTCCTTCAAGATCCATTTCTAAAAGTACAAATGTCATTATAAAAAATAGCCTAATCTATGTTGCTCTTTATCATATCCATTACATCTGGCATTCTCGCGAACGTTCATGTGAGTCTAGGCAACCTAACAAACGTCTGCACAAAATATGTAAAAATGCTGTACCTCGTACAATTCTAGTCAGTCTTGGCCGAATCGATTAGCTACCGAATGAATCCCTCTTGAATGTACATTTCATAATTCACGCGTTAATTGTAATTCATGGTATTAAGTATTTACGGCAGTGGATTAAAACAAAATCGTGGATATATTTTTAAATCGCAGCGAGCATTCGACGATAATAAAAGCATCAACAACTACACAGACGAGGGCAAATTGATAGCAAGTTACGAATGGGTTAGGGATCCATTTCAAAATACTTCAGAAGGGCTCTCAACTGCCGAAAAAGAGATCTTCATAGATTTCACATCCAGTGATGAAATTAAAGGGCAATTTTTTGAAATAAATCACTCTTTGAATTCTGGATAGAGGTGGATGCTGAATTTTCTGCACTGAAAACAAAAGCATTTCGTATACTGTAACCATTTTCAACATCATATCTTTGTGAATTCGGATTTTCTGCGATGGCTACTTTGAAGACAAAATATAGATCTGAGTTAAATATCAAAAAATAAATCAGCGTGTCAATTTCTAATTTTTAGCCTTCCTTTAAAAAACTTTGCTCTGCAAGACAAGCCCATGGAAGTCACTAATAATTATTAAATTGCTTTTATACTGGCTGAAGTACCCACTCATAACACGAGTTTATTTTTTTTAAAAAATGATAATATATTATTCTTGATATAATAGCTTAATTGTAAGGAGAGTAAAACCAAGCGCATGACAATGTATACAAAAATGCAAAATGATTTATTGAAATGAATACTTATATTATAAACGGTTTTGAACGAGCTGTAATTTTAAGCCTCGTAGAATTAGCATTTAGAATAAGTGTTAAGAAATAAAAAAAGAATATAAAATTCTAATGAATAACAATTGTGTTATTTTTTTAATATTTAAAGCGAGAAAGCCCGGGATCAGGTATGCACTCGATACTAACGTTAATGGTCGCTGGGAGTGATGCACCCCAATTCTTTTTTTAATAATTATTTTCAATGTACAAGATAAAAATCACAATTTCAGTGAATAATTTAACTAAGAGAAAATGTACTTACCTATTTCTAGAGGATTTTTCTATTTGTCTTTCATAATTTGAGAAAATATCCATTAAAACTGAACTAAATTGTTCCAAATGTGCGTGACCTTAATAAAGGACACAAATCACAGACACTTTTTGCTAACATTACTAGAAAGTTATTTGCATGCAAAACTGTCACATTTTGTTCACGTTATTGTAATTTTAATGTCCTTTGATGATCGACAAATATCCTGATGAACTTTTTCTTGCTTGTGTCTTTTTGACAGGGTGAAGTGCATTTTGCGGTACACTTATGGCTTCATATTTTCTTGATAAAGTTCTTAATGTAGCTATTGAAAATTTTCCTTTCGTTTCATGTTTTTTGCTTTTCTCAAATTGACTTTCGCTAACATGATTAATATGCATTATTTCAGCAAGTGTTTCCCTTGTTTGATCAGCTTTAATTTCCTTTCAGAGAGATCACAGATGCCCAATTCTTTTTTTATATTCTGCTTATTTACATTTATAAACCATAATCAGTCGTACAAAACATCACAATTAAAACCACTAAGTTATTCATAGGGGAAAATGCAGCATGTTCAAGAAAATATTTTTGAAAAATAGTGGTCGTGCCGGGAACTTGGTCTAAACAAGTACCTTAAGATTCTAAAAAAAACGTTTGCCACTCCCAAAAAAGGAGATATGTTATCAATTTATTTTAACTCCCATTAAGACTGTCATATTAGAGGATTCTCTGTCAAGGTCATTGGTAACAAATAAACTGTTTTCCCACAGAATTAACGATTTTTGTATGTTTCAGTATACTCATAAAAATAAATCTCTGCCAATTAATCCTTCAAAGTGCTCAGTATGCTTATCCATGTAATCATAAAACTCTTTCACATTGTGAAAAAAAAGCTCAACAGAATTATATAATTTACAACTTCCCTAAAAAAAAGGGATGCGGGTAACCATACTAGTAAGTTCGAAAGTCAGCAAAAGTAATATTTTGGGTTAAAAGAAACATAATAAAAAAATCTCTCATCGTAGGATTACAGCAAAGCAAACAAAATATTTTTTTTTATTTAGTTATAGGATCAATGATAGCTAATGAGCGTTCAAAGTAGAATCTTTTATTTTTGATGAGCTTTTTTCACCAGATGGTATATATAAATCATATCAATGTAAATCTGTATTTTTTTTATTATATCAAAAAGTATTTTGTTTTTTTTTTCATTCCAGTAAATTATTTTTGTTAACCTTTTATTTTCGATATGCTCGCGCCCCCCTTGAAGAGTTTTCGCGCCCCCCCAGGGGGGCGCGCCCCACAGTTTGAGAAACATTGACTTAAACCATAAAATTCGGCGTATAACGTTGTAGCTCTAGAAGTATACTATTTTTTTAAAAATGTAAGATAATATCTTGAATAAACGATTTCAAAACATCATAGCATAGTATACGTACCTTTCAAGTTCCTTCGTAATAAAGGGGGTGCGCGTTATATGGCGAATATACCTAAAAATTAAAAAATGCAGCTTGAAAGCATAGGTGCGCGTTATACACCGGATTTTACGGTACGTTATCCACATAAACTGATTTGGCAAAAAATTGTGCAAGGTTTTACTCTTTCCCACGATAAACTGAAAAAATTCTCGACTTTTTGTGTGTGTTACTTTTTTCTTATTACAGGCTTACCCCACAGCTGGGGGAATGAAAATTCCTCTGTCTAGGACAGGGGTCGGCAACCTGTGGCTCGCGAGCCACATGCGGCTCTTTGAATGTGAAGCTGCGGCTCTTTAGTTCCATAAACAAATATTTATTTTACCAAAAAAAAATAAATAAATAAAAGTCTTTCTGAAGCGATTAACGAGGATTAGGCACTGTTTCTATTTTTCAGCCACTTGTACTCACTTTTCACCACACCCCTCAATCGTGACGTGCGTCGTCACTGTCGTGAATCCTTCGGATACTCTCGAATGACGCCGTCGTCGGATGTTTCTATGTAGATTTTAATTCGCTTTCGACGCAAGACAATTTGGTGTCTACACCAGTGCTTTGGCTGTTACGTATAGTTTGTTGTTTCAAGTAGAAGAGTTAGAAGCAAATTATCTTCTCAAAGGTATGTATGTACATATATAATAATAATAATAAAAAAAACGAAGTAAAGGTAGGTAACATAATAAGCATTATATGTTTAAAATACTTTTTATACATATCTTTTTTTTTCAAATAACATACCTAACTACTTTTTTGAAGTTAATAAGAATTGTCAAAGAAGAAACAAAGTACTACTGTTGGATATCACCACGAAAGTGTTTTTATTAAAATATATATTTAATAATTTACCTCTTTTATTAAATATCTATTTTATAGCTTTTATTATTTAAAAATTAGCGTTAAAATAATAATTATAAGTATCTATAAATTGTTATTTAATAAACCTCTTTTCGAACTCTGAGGATCAAAGTAGGTCAGTGTTTCTCAAACTGTGGGGCGCACCCCCCATGGGGGCGTGATAACCCTACAAGAAGAGCGCGAGTATATCGAAAAGTCGAAAACAAAATAATAAAAAAAAATATTAATTCATTGAAAGGAAGCAAAACACAATACATTCCGACATAATAAAAAGTAAAATACACATTTACACCGATATAATACACTTGTAAATGTATCAGTACTGCCCAGTAGCGCACACAAGAATTTTTCAAGGGAGGGGGGTCCGAGGGTGAAAGTTCACCATTCTTGTATCATGCGAATTTTGATTTTGTCGATTTTCAGGAACGAAACACAGTAAAAAACTAATTATTGAATAAATAATTAGCCTTAATTAATAAAATTAATCATTAATAACAAATATTTAATTAAATTTTACGTATTATATACTTGGAATTAAAACCAATCGGAAAAAAAAATCAAGGGCTTTGGGGGGGAGGGTCCGGACCCCCAGGAACCCCCCTTGTGTGCGCCACTGGTACTGCCCAATGTATTTCATAATGAATTTAACAGTTAACAGTTTTAAGAACAAGTTTAATAATTACCACTGACCCTATGAACATGTCATAAAATAATATATAAAATTTAATACTTGCCTTGATAATTTGTAATTTTAAATTAAATTACAAATTACCAAGACAAGTATGATGATATTTTTTAATTAAAGTCGATATGTAGCTTTAGGTCAAATTATATTATTGAATTCGAATACATTGTTATTGTATCGAGGGGGGGGCGCGATGAAAATTATGATTGAAAATTGGGTCGCAAGTATAGAAAGTTTGAGAAGCACTGAAGTAGGTAGGTATTTGCAATTTTAGATTGCTTATATGGTCGGTAATTTTCATTGATTTCGCCATAGCTGGGAAAAACCCCTTTACTCGTAAACTAAGTATCTAATATTTACCAAAATTTAAAAAATAAATAAATAAAATGTGCATATTGCGCCGTGATAAACACGTTCTGACAAGTCCGGTCATGCCAGTCCGGGATCATCGCGCTCGGGAGGCTACCACAGATGCAACGAAACTATGTACTTATAGTCAATCTGTATTTGATGGAGTGAGACAAACAGTGTTTCGTGTCTAAATTATTTATTTTAATAACTAAATTATAAGAGATTTATTTTATTTAGGTAAGTATTTTTAATTGGGTACTATCGTTGTAAAATGTTTTTTTGATCAATTATATATTTCATTATGCCCAGTCCCTCGTATGTATTTAGGTAGGTATACGTTGACATAGTAAATAATTGCAAAACTTGTCATCTGCTGTTTTGGGTACCTAAATAATAATTTTAAAATTCTTTATTACAGCTTCACAGCAAGTATGACATCTACAAAAAAAAAAGAGAGAGAGAGAGAGAGGAGAGAGAAGAACTGAAGAGAGCATTTAGAATTCAATCGGGATTGGACGGAGTTGTTCGCTTTCATATGCAATTCAGATGGCCTTCCGACTTGTCTCATTTGCCACAAAAAACTCGCACACAATAAGAAATCAAATTTAGAGAGACGCTTTCCTACAAAACATACTTAGTTTGTGCTAGTAAATATCCTAGCCGGCGAAGAACAAAAAAAAAGCTGTCGACGAGCTGAAAAAACAAAAACAGCAATCAAGTTCCATGTTAAGTACCTGGACGCAATCTATAAGTAATGTTAATCTGTCAAGCTTCGCGGTATCGCTGGAAATTGAGAAACAAAGGCAAACCATTCACAGAGAGTGAGTATGTCAAAGATTGCTTCATACGTGCATCTGAAAAACTGTTTCGCGATTTCAAAAACAAACCAGAAATCTTGAAAAAAAATCAAAGATTTGTTACTATCCGCTAAAACAGTATATATATATATATATACAAGATAGAATAGTTAAAATGTCTTCAAATACAAACATATTTACAGGTGGAAGATATTCAACTTTCTTCCCCCTTATCACTTGCTATAGATGAGTCTTTCGACATAAAAGGCACAGCACAAGTTGCCCTTTTTGTTCCCTAGATCCAAAAGAAAAATTTCTAGGATTGCTACCCCTCTCGGGACAAACTAGAGGGAAGATATAGCGAATGCTGTGCAAAAATGCCTTGAAGACAATAAGATTGATTTAAATAAAATTGTTTCAATAACAACTGATGGAGCCAGAAATATGGCAGGAAAAATAAAGGGGCAACAACGAATCTTCAGAGCAAAATAAACCACGAAATTCTTACGATTCACTACATAATACACGAAGAAGCACTTTGTATCCAAACATTTCCGGCCGAAATAGTTAAGGTCATGAATTTGGTAATCAAGATTGTTAACAGCACCTTGTCAAAAGTACTCTACCATCGTCAGCTTAAAGAATTCTTAAACTAAATGCAGACTCAGTATTCCGACCTCATTCTTCACAGTAAAGTGCGATGGCGTTCCAAAGGTAAGGTGTTGAAACGTTTTGCTTTGTGCTTAAATGAAATAAATACATTTCTCAATGAAAAAGGCATTAATCACCCTTGAATTAGAGAACGACAAATGGTAGAAAAATTTTTACTTCATGGTGGATATCACAGCGAAATTAAATGAGCTGAATTTAAAACTGAAAGGAAAGGGAAACCCACCCTATGTTTTGGTAGAAGAGTTGGTTTGTTTCGGAGAAACATTCTTTTTGCTGAAGATATTCAGAGAAGTAAATTACTTCATTTTCAATTTCTAAAGCAATATCGCGATAAAACCAGTGCAACTGTTGACACGAATTATTTCAGCCCAGTTATAAAAAAAAAATTAAAGATAAATTTGATGACAAATTTGAACAATTCAAAATCAACAAAATCACTCTAGCATTCATATATAGTAAATCCGCTCAACACACATGGTAACGAAATCTACGAGACATTTGGAATTCATACTGGATCTCTAGAAAAGCATTTGATTGATTTAAAAAGTAAAGCTTTGTGGAGTGGAAAATTTACAGAGTTGAAAAGCAAGTTGTTAGAGTTGGAGGTCCAGAAATGTATGTACGTAACGCAACAAAAATTGGCAGCTTTAAAAGAAATGCCACGAGTTGAAGCACTTATATTCAAAGCATGGAATAGTCTTCCAGATTGCTACAGTGAGGTGAAGAAGAATCTTCGGATCGACATATTCGTGTGAGCAAGAGTTCTCTTGCGTGAATATAATTAAAAGTAAAGCAAGAAAAGCCAATTAACAAATGAAATTTTAGAGTCGTGTTTGAAACTTAAAACAACAAGTTTTGAGCCAAATTTATCCAAACTTTCTAAAACCATGCAAAGCCAACGCTCCCATTGTATTTGTTTGCTCAAATGTATGTTATTATTTTTTTTAAGCAGAAGTTACATTGCTTAGTAAAGTTTAAATTTTTTACTTGAATAACCATGCAAAGCCATCGCTCCCATTGAATTTGTTTGCTAAATTGTTTGTTATTGAAGTACAAGTTAGTGTTGTAAGTAATTGTTTAAGTGTTTTAATTTTTTACTTAAATAATAATTACTTATCGAATAATGCCATGTATATATTATCTAATTTGTTGTGAAAAAACTACTTATATATGAATAAATAGATATTTTTTCTTATGAATAAATATATTAGTTTTTGTTTTTTTCCCAAAAACTTTATTTATGCAAGTGCTATTTATTGTTGGCAAGAAAAAATTTTGTAGCTCTTTAAAAACTTTGAAATTTTGTAAATTGTTATTTTTGGCTCTTCCGACTCAAAAGGTTGCTGACCCCTGGTCTAGGAAGTTTCGAGTGAACAATCGTAAATTGCCTCAGCAGGGTCAGCTAAAATTTATAGCAGAGGTTGAAATCCCTAGTCCAGTAAAGAAACAGCTACTTGATGGGTTATTTAAGCCCCGTTATGAATTATTTAAGCCATTCCCGGGAATACAAAAAGTAATGAAAGAGATTTAACCCTTTTATTCCATAAAATGTTTAACTGAATTAACTTTAATTCATAGAAATTTTTTCAAAAGTTTAAAATTCGTATTTTTGTGTAAATATATTGCTATCATATATTGTCACGTTTTATTTAGTAACGTTCGCTTAATATGAGTTAAGTTGAAATTCCTTACTTACCGCCGAAGACGTGGTCCACTTGTTTTCCTCAATTGCAGGAATTCCGAGGCAAAAAGTACTTTGAACTATACAAAAACACTCACTCTTACGTGAATAAATATCCTTAAACCATTAGAGATTTAGGGAATTTTTGATTTAAAATTCCTCATCAAAAGATAAGCTAAGATAAAAATTAAGAGATACTCACACACACACACAAACTGTACCGATATCCCACCTTCACCGAAGAAATTGAATATTTGATTATTATAAAGCCATTCAATGCCATCTTCATGTAGATGGTATGATAAAATAAATAATGCTCTGATTTAAGTTCAAAAGATATATTGTTGGAAATTTCAACTTTCAATGTTTTGCGAAAGATACATAATTTTTGAAAAGCTTGATATTTTGACTTGAATGTATTTTACACCTGAACTTCATTTTAAGGGTGTTGAATCACGCAACAGCTGGTTCTGTGTGTGAAGATAGTTATTTATTTTAAAACCCAAACAAAAATACTTACACGAAATACGATGTAAAAAGGCAGGTGTTTTTTTAAATTTTATTTACTATTTACTATCATTATTTTATTATAATTTTTGTTTACTATTATTAGAATTAACTTCCATTTCTTATGGCCGCAGTCATTGAAGACGCCGAATCCAGCTTTTCCTGTTATGTGAGCAGGAGCTGCGGTAGCCCAGTGGTCAAGGTGTCTGATCATGGCAGGCATGTCATGAGTTCGAGCCAAGTACCACTAAAGACCCGCTATTTTTCGGCAGCAATGCACGTTAAATCTGTCGAAAGCTCAAACGTCCTCCTGTTGGTGTGGTGTGGTAGTTAGGAGAGGGGAGGGTGCCAGCTCAGGTGTCGTCCTCGTCACTTGACCATAGTTCAAAATTACGAGGTCCGTCGCTAAAAGCCCTCGTGTAGCTGATCAGTGAGACGTTAATATTCACACACTCGCTGTCATATGAGCAAAAGAACTGAAAAATAGTGTTGAGTAGATTGGTTGATGAACCTGTGTCTAGACTCAGTCTTCTCGTTGACCTTGTGTCGAGGTTTAGAATGTGGAATGCTAACTCAAGTGTCCTCCTCTTAAATGAGGCTCAAAACTACGAGGTTTGTAGCTAAAAGACTTCGAGTTACCTCGAAATGCAATGTTAATAAACAATCAAATCAAACAATTTTAAAAAAATCTATTATTCACTATTTTTTTACATTTTGTTGCTCGTATTGCAGCCACCAGCTGGGTGGCACAGTTGGTTAGGGGCTAACCTTGCACGCCCAAGTTTGCGGGTTCGATCCCTGACCCAAATCGGTGAATTTTTATGATCCATAAAATCGACAGTATTCATGTTGTATGATTATGTGGCATGTTAAAGATCCCTAGAGTGCCTATTTGGGTTGGGGCTCTCAATAAAATTAAACTTCTAGAGCCCTTTCGCACCGTCAGAGCTCAGGTGCCTCCCTTTCGGAAGGAAACTGGACATCAAAATTGCTTTGCGGGAATTTGTACCTACCTTTTTGGTGCCGCACTAAAAAGTGATACCATATCCCGGGAAATGTACTAGGTTTACAATGATAAAAATACCAATCCGAAAACTGATTTGAAATTAAAAATAAATAAAAGAAGTATTGTTAATTTATTATAAAACTTTTATTATTATTGTGTATTTGATAATTTCTGTGAACTTAAAGAAATAAATGAACTAGGAGACACTATAGACAATTATTGTTATTTATTTGTAAATATTTTGTTTTATAATTTTTATCAACCAATCGTTTTAATATAATTTCTTTTACAGGTAAGGATGAATGCAAATTGCATTCGTAGTTACCACACCTATTAAAAACAATCAAGGCAAAAGCAATCATTGTCAGTTCCCTAATACTTATAAACATTTAAGGCTCCCTTGAGTCCTTTTTAAGTGTAAAATCCGGTAAAGAATAAAAGATTGGTTGGCGAGTATTGAGCATCTATAGAGAGAGCAATCTTGCCAGATGGTTATTGTTTCTGTTTCGAGTCTTGTGATGATACTCAAAACCCGCGGTTTAATGGGACGTTAAATGCGTGACAAAGAGCTGCGAGGTCCGCAGCCAGTAGTGTTGCTTCAAACTGCGACATTAACATATAATCATATTGATGTCAACACATTTTTAATATCCTTCAAAATCGAAGAGTGAGAAAGGATCCTGTGTTGCTTTAAATCCTTTTCTACTAAACAATTAATCAAAGGATCGGCGAATGCCATTCTTTCACGAAAGGAAATTTCTTTTTTCTTGCTGAGTAATAACACACTCTTTACTTATTTTATTTTCTCGATACGCGTTTGGAAGTTTCAGTTATAAAAGTCATTTAATAGGTATCTTTAAGCAAAAATTTTATTTCAATATTTTTTTTTATATGGAAAATTTATTCTCATTTTTAAATTGATAAGGGGGAAATGTACGTGTGTCCTATTTAAACTGTCTCTAAAACAGTGTTTCACATCGTGGAGCCCATGCTCTACAGGGAAGCTAATTTGATTCTTAAATCCGAAAATGGATTCGTCCAGAATTTTAGTAGTTATTCGTATGGCAACTCAGTCGCTACTTGAGCTACGTAAATCTCCCCAGTCTAAGTAGCTTCTGTCCACTAGATTAGTATCCACGATTTCATTGTTAAAGTGGGTGGGCACCCCGCTATTTGATCAGTATGGCATGAAAGGCCTAGTGCCGGTTTTTTGAAGTGTTTCACAGTAACGCTCGGATAAGCGTCTGATAAATTGTTGAAAAGTTCTCATTGTTTTAATTCAGATATATATACATTGTATATATATAAGTGATATAGAAATTCAATTGGTGCTTTTAACTGTTTCCTTTTTAGGAGCATCTTTTTTTTGTGTGGTTAGTTTAATTTACCTTAAGTACTTAAACATGCATTATTAGCCTATGTTTACACCAGTTTATTTTATTATTATATTACTGTTTTTAATTGAGCCTCTATTCTTTTCAGCCCTTCGAGAAATGAATGGTCCAAGCAAGAAAGGTTGATCAGTATTTAAGACTGTTTCACACACACCCGCTCTCCACGGTCACCTCTTTGTCTTTGATGTCAATAATGCTTGATGAAAAAATCTATGGCGTTGAGGCACATTTGAAGGGGAAACATAATGTGTTCATGTTATTTTCAAACTTAGATTTTACACTGAAGTGAAACGACTAACGAAAGGGAACCACTTGATAAGATTTCTGGAAATATTTAACTCTCTTAGTGATTTCTCAAGCAACAATCCTGATGGAAAGTAATTAATATCGCTACATATGTTATTGTCAATCATCTGAAAATTTTATTGGCTGATTTTAAAGAAATTTCTCATTTGAAAAAAAATTGATTTCCCAACTTGGATGATACAGCCCATGTTAGTGAATTCATTTGATGTATGAAACATGCAGCATCAAGAACTCGCAGAAATGTAAAAGGACAACTCAATTAAAATTTTATTTAATATATGAGGTTGTCAAGTATGAAATGGAGAAAAAAATACATTTAATTCAGTTCGACTTTGTTCCAAAAAAACTAAGATTTTAAGATGATCTGTTAATTTTTGTTTTTCCAAACTGAAATATGTGTTAAAAAGAGGAAAAGATTTACCTTCCACATGACAAACAAATTATGCCAAAATACGGCGTCTAAATGAAGTTATGTGCAATTGAAATAAATAACACACATGAACTGTGCTCCATTTCATACTTGACAACTTAATATTAGGATCGATGACATCGCTTTGTTAAGAAAACCCAAATCAAATTTCCAAATATGCGAGATAAGTCTTGGGACCGTTTGCCTCTTCCCATTGATCTCAATTCAGATTTCGTGCTATAAATGATTTTCTGCTAAAAAAAATAGAAACTGAAATTAAATAAATTGAAATCTCTTTGCAGCCAGCATCGCACTAAATTTAAATAAGTAGTCACTAATAATTCATATAAAAAAAACCTTCCATTAAAATTATTTGGTACTTGAATTTCAGTTCTCCAATATATATTTCAAATATTTACTTACACTATTTGCTCAATAATTTACAAGGGATTTTTTCCCCAAACCCATCCTATATATATATATATATATATATATATAAGTTTTCTTACTGAACATTTCAATTTTTGAATATTGCAAATATGTCTATGTTAGGGAGAAAGGAATAAAAGAATTTTAGAAAGGCTTATTGGTGCATAAAACGGATTGAGAAGCTAAACGGTCTCAAAGAACTTTTCTATTTATATTTTACATTGGGCTATATAATATTTTCAATAAATTAGATTTGCAGTTTAAGTAATATATATATGTGCTTATTTTAGGTATTTTTTAAACTTGATGTCAAAATGCGGTGACGTACACAAGGGAAAGGAACTTCACTTCCCCCTAGACCTAAAGAGTTTTAACTTGAAGATCAAGCTTCGGCGCTTTCGTCTACATCCTTTTAAAATATACACCCCCCCCCCTTCATATAATAAGTCTGTATACACCTCTATCAAACTGTAAAAATCGTTAAAATATTCTCCAAACATTTTTAATGTTCAACTTTTTAAAAATTATTTATAAATTAACAATCCTTTACTAATTGTTAAAAAATGAAATAACTCCCTCATTACCGAAATCAGGTTTTCCTTTTGATCAGCATTTCAATTCAAAGGCTGAATAAGAATTTCAATTTAAAATTGCTTCATATTGCACAAAATTTATCACTGCCTCCACTGGTTGAAATTAAAATATCTAAATGATTACTTTCAGGTCAAATACAGTAACATCTCTTAAACTTTGCACGAAAAACACAAAACCGAATTCACAAAATGGATAAAAATTACGAATTCATAAAAATTTAAAATTTGTGACTTACTCAGTAGAAAAAGTGGAATATGTGTATAAATATTTTTTTAAATTACTTTTTTTACTTACGTCAGTTTCAAAAACAAAAAAAGTCTGAAATTTAATTAAAATTTTTTTAAAAAAGTGTCTTCCTAATATTCTATTGAACAGTAGTTCATTGTTGTTTGCGCAATATTCAAAATCTAAACATCAAACAAGAAACATTTGTAAAACAATATAAAAATTTATTTTTTATACATATAATTTTTACAAAAATAATATCTTTCAAACACTGGCATTCTAGATGTGTGCTGGAACAAATATGAATGATTTATATCTTGCTAAAGTACAAATGAAACACAAAGGCAGTATTTTTGTGTAGGAATTTACATCAGAAACAAATAACAGAAATAGCACTGAACATTTTTCATATTTAATCAAAGAGTGTGACATTTATAATTGGACGGCTTTGATAAATACAAATGCATAACAATCATTTCAAGATCTATCCCTGCAATAACTACCCTGTTAATTCGATGTGTAATAGATATAATTTAACAGCAAAAAACTTGTTGCTTCTTTTCAGAATGATTCCAGATATTTTTTTGATTAATCTCTTATAAAAATAACATATTTATGTGAAAGGCAACATTTGATATATAAACGTATATTGTTCCAATTTTATGCGTAAAAATAGTTTCGTAAAGTTGCAGTTTTGGAACCTTTTGAGATTAAATTCACGTATTTTGACATTTTTGACAACATTTAACAGATACGTATGAAAGTGATAGACAATAAGAAATGTAATATAACAGGAACACAATTATCAACAAGTTTGGGGAAAAACGGTAAAGGCACATGAATTATATTCAGTATACATTCATATATTCTCTTATTCACTAATTTATAATGAATCGCTCGAAACAATCTTTTTCTATCTTTGTCACTTTTCTAAAATTTAAGTTTTTTTTTTTTAAAAAGAAGAATAAAAAACAGAAAATATATGTAAAGGTAAATATTTTTTGAAATAGAGCTTAGTCCCTTGTATACTTTACATGACCACATTGCTAGAGACTAGATACATAATAAAAAAATGGAATGTATTCTATTAACAATTTAATGTTATATATTTTTAAACATGTACCTACGATATTAAAAGTTCAACAGGTTCTATGAACAGTAACAATCTATTACATTTTCAAGAAAATACGTATAACTTTTACACACCCGTTGAGCAGTATATCATGATGAAAATTTTTTTTTCATAATTTCGTCTTTAAAATATCTAATGAAATAAATTTAAACACTCTACTCTAACTTTATTTAATAATCCACAGCTATAAAATGGACTCTCTAAAACCTAGGAAGAAAAACATTTAAATACTTTTGAGGTATCACAATATTATATAATTCAGAGTTCCTGTCACCCAATAAACAATCTTTCAAATACATATCTCTGAAACCCCATCAATAATAATAATTCATAATTATTATACAAACTCAAATAAAACTTTTCGATATAAAATATTTTATTTTTGTTAATATTAAACACATAATTTTTCCTGATTGACGTAATTTCAATGTTTCAAGGTTTTTAACATGTTTTTTCACTGATTTTTTTTTTAAATACAATATTTTCCGTCAATATTTTTAATTATAATTTCGAATTTTTCAAATAAAGCCATTTGATAAAAATAAAAAGAAAACATTACAAAAACATAAAATTTAGAACAAAGTGTCCATACAGGTGTAAAATAAATAAATATTAAAAATGGACAAAAATTAATTCCACACTTTATAATGTTCTAAATTAAAATTCTAATAAAGAGAATAAAACAAATTGCTTAAAATATGTTAAAGTAATCGAATTTAATAGCAAATAAATAAAATTTGAAAATAAGTTTTTAATGAATCAATTTTAAGATCCAAGTTTATTTTTATAGCTAATTAATTAAAAGACGTAAAATTTTAGGGATCTAAAGAACACCATGTAATTTTTGCTTCCTAACCTCATGCCAGCAATTTTATCACCAAAGATTTATTGCTTGCCAGAGATGAATGTCTAAATATATTACAAGGGACATTCATTTTATCAATTTATCATTTTAAGGAAAATATGCTTAACATTAACCGGCATGAACAAAATTTTGCTGAAATTCGGCAAAGGCTGCATGCCACACATACACTTGTATGGGTACGAATGTTCCAAATATTTTGCTTAAAATAATTATTTTTCTTTAAATTATTTAAAATCCCATCCAAACAATTCCAATGTTACAAGATCCAAAGCTGACATTTAGGACAAACGCACTGAACAGGGATACCTTGAGCATGTTGTGACTGAGCATAGAACATGAATAAATGTAAAAAGTGAGCAATCGATTCAACGTAGGAGGGAGGGGGAAAGAATTAAGCTCATTTTTTCATCGGAACACACGCAATGACGATGCGTCCGTCATTTTTTATATTTATAAAAAGAGTTCTCTTGGTAGACTCCTCCACTGGATGCGAAAACCGGGACAGTCCCACACATTCGAAAAAGAACGAAATATCGAGTTAATGCTTCTTGACTGGTCTTTTCGATTTCTTCCTCTCGTGCACAATGCGGGAGGGGAGAGAATCGAATGAATAATAATAATGATACACATAAAAAAAGAACGATTCTTTTTTGCTTCGCCTCTTTCTGGTCCGTTCAGGAAATCCTTCGGTGTGGAATGGAAGTTGCACGAACTTCCGCCTCAGGACCGGAAGTCCGACCAAGTCGAACATGGCCGCCGGGGACAGGCATGTAACAGGGGAAAAAAAGGTTTTTGAGGGGATTCGAAGAGTTTTGTGCTTGGCTGACCGTCACAGGCCCTGGTCCGAAGATCCTGCCGCTGCTTCCTCCTCCACTCAGAGAAACAAAAAAAGAAAGCATAACCGTCCGATTCGAATTTCCCTTTTTTATAAGTCTTCTGGCAATGGGAGGTTTCCTTTACGGCATATATCACAAGGAGCTCATCAGCGGAAGGAAGGATTCTTTCATTTGGCAAAGAGAACACGATTCACCTAAAAAAGAGTAAGGCTCATATCAGCATTTATTTTAGTTTGGTTTTACATAAAGAAATACGTTTAAAGATAAAAAAAATCCTACAGAAAATTTATAGAAAAACCAACACACAGAAATACAGTCGGACCTCTATTTCACGCAGTCTCTAAATCCCCACCCCCCCCCCCCAAAAAAAAGTTCGTTATGTGGAAAATTATTTGAGATTCATTTCCCATATGTATTATGTTCTCGGTTCCAGAAAAAAGTTTGCAAAATAGAGATATTCGCAAAACAGAGGTCTGACTGTAATTTAATATTATCTGCTCCTTGAAATGGTGCTAACAGTTCTTGAAAGAATAATAATTTATGTAATGAAAGATTGCTATATATTATATATTTTTAAAGATATTAAAACATTTAAGAATATAATGTATAATTGTTTTAATAATTAGATTATTTAAAGTATAAGATTATTAGCAACACTGAAAACACAGATTATGAGTGTATATTTCTGAATAAGATACAGTACAGAACTCTGCTAATCTGACAAATAATAAATGACCTATAAATTGTACAGTTTAAATTAAAGGCTCCTTCATAATTTCTGCTTACTTACTTTGTATATAAATACCCAAATGTGAAAACGAGCTGACTTATCATCACTACCGATAATGAAACAAAATCGGAGCTTTTAAAAATAACTTTTATTACACTGTCCTTGAAAACAAACGATTTCAATCCAATGAGAAAAAGGATGGGGAAATAAAAGTGGCCCAGACGATTGGATATGAATATGACACACACCAAACATTTTACTGAGATAACAATGAATGGCTGGGACATAGATCGTTTCTTTATTTCCGAGAAAGCTTAGTTTCACCTGAAGAATAAAGTCAATTGACAGAAGTTCAGCTTTAGGGCAGCGGAGAATCTGCGTTATTTTCACCATTGCAAGATCAGAAAGTTGGTGTTGGATGAACAGTGTCTGTGTATTACTGGTCACATTTTCTAGCTTCAGACAGTAAATTCGAAGCGTTACACTCCAACATTTTGAATACCTTTGTGGCAACATTAACTGAGGACGAAAAGACCTACAGTTTCTTCCAACAAGATGGTGCAACTACCCACACATCGCGCCGAACCATTTTCACAATATTCACTCCTGAAAGAGTTGTAAGCAAAAGTCAGTCTGGTCTCAGCCCTAGCCGGCCATCTAATTTGTTGGTGTGCGATTATTTTTCGTCAAGAACCCTCAAGTTTAAAGAGCATCGTAACAGCCTTCAAGAGCTGCAGCAGAATATTTCTGAAAAGATTGCCGCAATTCCAGCAGTCTAGCTTTAATCTGCCTTCCGTAACAAAGGTGTCAAGAGACGAATAGTTGTCAATTTCGACATCTGCTATAATCAGGTGAGCGAACTATCTCCTTTTTTGGACCTTGTTTCTTTTTAACCTGGAACTCTGTTCTCCGACCCACTCTGTTTCTAATTGGGTTGAAAGGGTTTGTTTGCAATGATAGTGTAATAAAATAATTGCACTGTATTACATTAAGAGTATATATATATATATA
>BMAV01025332.1:17676-34344 GCA_019973955.1 Trichonephila inaurata madagascariensis | reverse complement strand
AAAAAAAAAAAAACGAGAGAGAGAGAAAATGGAAACTTCCGCCAAGTGATCTTTCACGAAGGGTCTACTTCCACCTCAAAAATTCACCAAACACGAGTAATCGAGAGAAATTGTTCTGGAAATCTTTCCAAAGAGATGCTTCCAGGTCCATCCTGCAGTAGTCAAGATGGCAAACTCACCCCCTTCAAATCTTGGAAGTTTGGAAAGGCGTGGTACTCAGTTTTTTCCACCAAAATGTGCCCGAAGGAACACGAGCGTTGGGGTTTTTCATGCTTTAATTTCCTTCTAATCCCCCCCTTCGCAAGAAGCAGCCCTCCCCCTTTCAAATCTCGTCTGAAAACTTGATCCTGTCACCGAGGACAAAGGCATCATCAAGGAGGAGGCTGTCCTTTGTGGGAAGAGAATCCTACCCCTGCATGCATCCCAATTTAAAAAGAAGGGCAACACAAAGGGGAGGCTCCCCCCTAAGAAGAAGCGACTGGGTGACGAAAGAGTTTAATGAAAATTTAAAACCTCTAAGGGGAAAGGAAAAATCCTCCAAAAGAATGCCTTGAAGGGGGGTATGATGGACCACGTCACGCTCTTCCGAAGGGGAGGATTAAGAAGGAAAAATGGTCTTCATTGAAACATAAAGGGGCGACACCAACCAGGTAAGCAAAAGGGTAAGTTACGCGGAAGTTTCTGAGGGCAAGAGATAGCTCGTAAACTAATCTGGATCATCCGCCATTGATGCCAAACGCTCCGAGAAGAGATTAGCGTCTTCTTGCTCATTCAATACTGAGTTATGAAGATCCTTTGCCCATTATCTGTTCGCGGACTTTATGTGAGAGCCCACAGTCGGGTCTTGTCTCATGCTCAAAGTGCCCATTATGCCGTGTTCTTTCCTCCCCTTCATGTACCCCCAACCCCCTTTGTTTCACTTCTGCACCATACTCGGGTCAGTAGAGGTTATTCAATTCGGAGACGCCCACAGGAAAAGAAACATGGCGAGAAAGGCTGGTGTTGTCAATACTTCGGCATAACACCAGCAGACCGTCTGGTATATAAAAAAGACAGCTTCTTAAGATATCGCTGTATGAAAAACAATATTAAAAGCTCTCAATTATCTTTTTTTAGGGCCCCCCTACATACTGCTTCATATTGAAGTTTGAACTTGTAAATTTCAAGTAACCTTCACAAATAAATCTGAAATTTTACTGATATCGTTAAGGCTTAAGTAATCCTAGGAATGATATATATGACAACCTACTCTTTTAAATGGCAATCTAAATAATAGTGACCAATCGAAATTGATCCATTTATATTGCCTCACAATAAGTATATTGCTTCCTAATCAAATTATTATATTTTTTTCATTTTAAAAATAATTTTTCAAAGCTAGCGTATCAAACATTGCCAATTCCGAGGCTGGGGTCAGTGGACTTGTGAATCAGGAAGAAACAAACAACCGGAAACTTTCAATAAATAAACGGATTCAATCTCAGAGGACGTCCTTTAAATACTAATAAAACAGGCTTCTCACAGTCACATAATTCACGTATGTGTCTATGAATGTCTTCGAGAATTAAAGTCGTTAACAATTGGGATTTCATTTCGATAAATTACCCTTCTACTTTTAAAAGCAAACTTTTGATGAAAAAAATATTTTATAAAATATATCAACATTCCAGGTTAAATATGCATGAAAACCATCATCATTTTAAAGAGATTTTCATATTGTTTTGGACACATATTTTAATTACAGTAGTAAGATTTGGACATATAGGTATTTTAAGATAGTAGCTTTTTATAGTGAGTTTTAAAAATAGGAACACACACACATTTGTGTTAAGTTTGGAAATAAATCTTCTCGTAGAATTTTGTCCCATGTATACTTTTCTAATGGAGCTGAATGCGTTTTGAAAACTGCACGAAAGTAAAAGCGCGAGCAATGATGAAATTCTCATACACATTTTCCTCTTCAACAAATTCATAATATTTTTCTTAAGTCTATCATAACTTTAAAATGGACTCTCAGAATGTTATTTCTAGTTTAATAATCAACTCCGAAAAAAGATATTGCTTAAAATTTTAAGCAAATTAAAGACAACAGTTACATCGATTAAGAGGGAAATAAAAATAATTAATAAATTAAAAAATCTGAAATTAAATCACTTAAAAATTAAAATTTATCACTGTCAGTATTATCCGCTTGCAATGTTTTTTTTAAATATTTTAATTGCATAGCTTCCTTGTTTTTTTAAAAAATACTTAACACAATGAAATATCAAAACAAAAACTTCCACGAATATTAAATAAACCTCAATTGAAGAATCTTAAGACTAGAAAATGTAATTACCGATGAAAGGAATTCAAAAAAATAAATAAAGCAGAAAACAATTTGGAACACTTTCTTTTTTAAAAAAAATTAGGCATTTATTTGTAATCTACGTGAGCTAGCGTTGTATTTTGGAAGATTTACTGTGCAGTTTTAAGCGAGAAAGTTCCTACAAGTTTAAATGAATTATCAAGCCAAACTCATTCAAATTCATATTCCAAAGAACAATTTGTTACTAAACTATTTGAAACAAGATGTTTTAGTTTAAAAATCTTGTGTGAGAGAATACTACTAACGCGAGAGAATACCAATGAAGAGATAAGCCCCGAAGCGCAGATATTTTTCCGAAATGAATTCTAAACCAAAGAGTTCATGAATAATGCTAATTAAAGCGGCGCGTGTCATTTCAAAGATCAAAACAAGAAATCAGAATAATTGCTCATTCAAGGAAGCATAAAATTAAAAGTATCCGAGGAATTTGTTTTTCAATTTTTTAGATTTATCTACCTGCAGCAGGTGTTACTGTTTGGAGAAAAATCCTGTATTTAAAGAAGAATAAATAAATAAACAATACCAAAACCTTGAGAAATTATTAAACGAAATAGATAATTTGTGAATAGTCGTTGAAACTCATGAGATCTAGCTTACGTAAAATAAAATTTGGTAATTACCAATTATTCTATAAATATGCTCGTCCGATCCTATACATTATATTTCAAATAAAGAAATACCTTTTTACCCAAAATGTCAAAAAACCAGTTTAATTTGTTAAAACTCTTTCACAACAAAATTATTCTTAGCTAAACCAAAAAATAATATTAAGAAA
The DNA here is from genome assembly GCA_019973955.1 of Trichonephila inaurata madagascariensis. Classification (NCBI taxonomy): domain Eukaryota; kingdom Metazoa; phylum Arthropoda; class Arachnida; order Araneae; family Nephilidae; genus Trichonephila; species Trichonephila inaurata. The sequence goes on along the minus strand of BMAV01025332.1, from coordinate 31,201 downwards.
ATAACTGTATGAGTTCACATTTTTCCTTTTATAATGCTAATTTCATTAGCAAAATGTAGTTTAAACTTTAAATTAGTTGATTAATTTGACATTGATGAGAAAAATATTATATTTTTATTAAATTGCTTAGCATTTATGTACCACTGCAAGATCTTTTATACGTTTTATTGTTTTTTGCAAACTTTAAAAACATTTATGTTTCACTATTAAATTCAAAATCATTTTTAATTAACCACCATTGTTAACAAAACGTTTCCACATCAATTTTTTAAGCAAAATGACTGAAAATAATGTTAAATGAATAAGAAATACGTATATATATATATATATATATATAAATACATTAACATCAACATTATAAATATTTTTAATCTTTACTGGAAAAAGGCTTGCGTGAAATTAAATTTGGTGGAGAAGTGCTCCATATTAGATCAAATTGTTTTGATTACAGAATTCCTTTCGACTTTTTTAATAGTCTTTTTTAAGGATACACAACTCATATCTCCTTCTATATTATTTCTATATATATACCTGTTTATAACTTCTCATAATTTGAATTTCATTTGTTCGCCCTTTTAAGGAAATGGATCACGCATGCGCATTTTGACATTAAGCGAGGGGTGGGGCTCACCGTGACCTCATTGTGGAGTGGAAGGAGATCGAATCCTTGGGGTCGGGCTGCTCCACACCCAAAAAGATCCACCTTATTCTGATCACTCTTTCATTTTTTAGGAGTTACCAGGGAGAGGGAAGGTAACAGACACAGGGGATTGATGAAATTCCAGTCCCCAGAACCCTTTTAAGGGAACTAGTTTCCAGAAATATTCAACTCTCGTTTAAAAGTTCTTAATTTTCAACTGGCTATCATTCCTCTATAAAAGTTTTTTTAATTATGCAGCAAAAGAACTTCGAAAGTATCATTGGCATTTTGATTGCGAAAAGGGCGTTCATTAACGGATATTCTTAAATAACTATTTTGGAAAATAATTTTTTTCTCTAGGCACTACATGTCATTAAAGTAATTTAGTCTGCTTTAGTGTCGTGTCAATTGAACAAAACGACTTAAATGATTTTTTTCTCCATCTGTTATAATAGGCGACCCATTTAATGTTAATGACTATCAAAGCTGTAATGAGCATTCAATCATTTGAAATTATACTTAATAACCTATTATTGTGTCAGGAGTATTTTTTAAGAAACATATCTTGTGATACATAAAATGTAAATAATAAATGATACTTTTTTTTTCTCTTGACTGCCTATTTCTGCAAAAAATTAACTTTACAGCGCAGAACCACTCGTTGATAGCTACTTGATACATTCTCTAATAAAGTTAGGAAAATAAAGAAAGATTAGAAAATAAAAATAGTTGTATTCAAATATAATAAATAATGGAATTCTGGAGAAGAGAGGAAAAAGAAAAAATTATTTGAAACTCCAAAGTGGCAAAGTTTGCTCGTGAGCATCCAGCCTTCTAAAACTATTCTTAAAAGCAAATATTTTAATTCTTAACAACTTTATTGAACTAAACTCATCATTAAGCCCAGAAATTTTACAGAGAAAAAACTTCTAAAACATAAATATCAACAACGAAAAAAATTTTTAAAAAAAATCTCAAAGTGAAAATAATGTTAAAATGTATGAAATCGTGCCGGCGAATTAAAACAGAAGAATAAGATGTTGACAATAAAAGGTTTTTCCTTGTAACGGAAGAAATCTTTTAACCTTCTGAAATGACCTAACGAAAAAATAAGAATGAAATGAAAAAGAAAATATTGTGAAAAACAGTTCTCTTATGGAAAGTGATGGATAGCTTAAAAAGAAAGGGAAGAGATGTTTTTGAAAGAAAATATTTTTTAATAGCAAATGAAGTTTATAACAGCAACCATATTCTTACATCTTGAATGAAAAGTTATTTAGTAGAGTATTTAGAGACGCGAAAATAAAGATGGAAAAAAGCTAGGTACCTTTTATTTATTCATTTTTGCTATTTTTATAGAGATACAGAATAATCTTTTTATATATACGGACGCATAAAACTGGAAAAAAAAGTTTCTACTTTTTCTCCGTTTTTACTACATATTATATCTATCATTTTAAATAATGCGAGTCACTTATAAAATCCTTTTCATAAATATCTCATAGAACAAATTTTTTTATAAATGCACCAATCTTTAACCTCAATTTTCATCTAAACATTTCAAATCAGTTTGTTCAAGGTTTACAGAAAATGGTTTCTTGCACTTTGATTTAACTCGACATGAAACGAATTGAAGGCATGCGCGCATTTTTATCCAAACACACACAGGCACAAATATTGTGAGAATGAGATGAAAAAGAGGAGAGATCGATCCATCTAATTTTCCATCCAACTTTCAGTTTCTCAGAATTATTGTTATTCATTACATTTTTTTTATTAAGATGCATTGTTATTGCTATTTTCTAATAATAAGGGTACACAATAACACTTAATGATGTTTTGTTGTAGAGCATACCGAAGGAATCGATAGTTAATAGATTCTGCTGTGATAGTTTGAGTTCTATTAACGCCGTACTACAAATCAACACGAGGGCTATTGGTGACGGACCGCTTAATTTTGAACCTCGGTCAAGTGACAAGAACGAAACCTGAACTGGCACCTCCCTTTCTGAACTGCTACACCCCATCGACGGTAGGACGTTTGAGCCTCAAAAGATTTAACGCCATCAACATATGCGAACCGATTTATAAGAAAGTAGAACTTGATCGTTCTAAATCGCAACACACGAGGAGCATTTTTTAAATCCTCTTTCCTCTCATATGTGTGAAGACTTCAAGGTTTAAAATCCACAAACAACAGTATTATATATATATTTCCTTCTCGAATAGTCGATTCATTTCTTTTAAGTCATTTTGCGTTGGGTGTTTACTGTGGAAGGTTGAATTTTCGATCTCCAGTAATTATTTTACACGTAAGTTTTTTTTTAAATTTTATTATTATTATTCCTCTCCTTGAGACATTCATTATTGTTCTCTTTTCTTAGCTTCATTTTAATATATTATCAAGTTTTTCCTCCACGTGTTGTAATAGGCTTAACTTTTCAACTTGGGTTTTTTTCCCTCTATTATGTGGAAAGTTTCTGCTGTACGGGGAAGGTTGGATCCATAAAGCATTGCTAACCCTAATTCGCTGGCCTAATTCAGCGACAGCTTTAGAAATCATAATAGGTCTCCAGTTTAGTCCAAAGACTCTTTTGTATCTACATTTGTTGTGTCTGGTGAATTCCAATTTCTTCCTGCTTTAGCACTGTAGGTTTTAGTACTTCTTCATTTTTATTTTATATTACTATATATATATATCCTACGCAGTAATCTTGAGTGAGGCTGAGATTTGAACTTACGTCTTTTCAAAAATTAAGATAAGTATCTGCTGATTGCAAGATTTGAGGATTGTCACGCAAGATTTGAGAAAGTCCTTGAGCAGCCTTGGAGAAACTCTTTTATTAATCTCTACATGCTCCTTATTTCATCTCCCAAGATATTTTGAAGCTTCCGTATTAAGTTGAATTTTTGCGTTGATGTGCGGCAAATTTACTGTGACTATAAGACCTCAAGGTGGTATGCTGAGCAGGGTATCAGGTTAAGTATACATCTCATCAATGGACCAAGACTCAAAACTGCGATATCTGTCGCCTATACCAAGATTTTCTAGAGTGAAATAAATAAATTAATCAAGGAAGAATCACAAGGAGGAAAACTTTTGGTTTAAAGTAATGCCATTCTAAAAAAGTCGATGTTTCCAAATTTTTTTCACTTCGTGACTATACGAAAAACTAGTTTCATTAATTTGACAGAGAATAGAGTAGGTATATAAGATTTACCTATCTAGATATTGTGTATGCACTGATTTAGGATTATAATCAATCGAAGCAAATCAAGAGCTTTAGGGGGATCCAGACCCATGGATTTCCTGCCTCCCCCCCCCATTATGTGCGCCACTGTCTCCTTTCGCTAACTTTCTCAGCACACCACGTAAGGACTTGGGATTTCAACATTTCTTTCCCCTCCATTAGTAAAGAGTATTTTTGATAAAATTATAGAATACGAACTCACACAACCAAAAGTAAAAAAGACTTTTTATTTAAGCCCCTCAACAACAAGGCAACTTTGTTTCACGTAAATATATTAAATAATATTTCATCCATTTTAACTAATCCAAAACGGAAAAAAATAAATATTTGCAGAAAATATTAATTCCAACCGTTCCGACTGTCAGGTTACTAATTTATTTTGATTTTTCAGAGACATTAAATAATAAATAAATATAATTTTTTTCTTAGTTATTCAATAATCAGACAGAGAACGAAGGGAAAAAAGGGTTTTAAATTTCTCTCATTATTTTCACAGTTTACGCAAATCTTTCCAAGAAAGAAAGAAAAATTTAGTGCATTTTCTTGCTCACGTTTTCTTTGAGGTGCGGTTTTGAAATGTTGAGTAGCGATAAAAACTCGATAAGATTTCGAGAAAAATAAACCACAGTCGGAGAGTTTGCAAGAAAAAGACGAAAGCAATTGACACTCAAGCCTTGTGATATCAATTCCAGAGAGATATTCGGCATGTGAATTGATGCTTAATCACACGAAACACAAGTTCTCTCCTAAGTGTCTGAGATTTGTTTTTTGAAACAGAAATAATAACAAAAAAAAAAAAGTCAACCTAATTCATTTAAGAAATTTTTCATGGAAAATGTATTCTTAAACCCGATTTTTTGGAAGTGTTTAACAAATATGAGCGCAAATGGGGCTTTTAACTTAGTTTATACAAAATATTTCAAAATAACTAAAAAAAGAAAGAAAAGACAAGAGAAGGAAAGAAACAGAAAAAGAAAAGCTTCAAAGCACCTAATCAATGTGGAACAAAAACTACTACCGCACAACGCAATCAGGAATTAAGGAGTGTCTAAATAGCTTTTTAAGAGTCCTTAAGGAAGTAAGGGCTTCGCATTAGTAAAAAAAAAGGAAAGTTTGAATATTCGTTTAATTTTTCTCAGTTGCGTCATGAAGTACGTGAGGAATGGATATCATTTTTCCCTTGCAGTGCATAGTTTGATAAACATTGGTTAACTTCCCGGAGTTCACGAAAGTTGAGACGTCGACCCTTCTGGGAGCCATTATCAGTCGGCTCACGAATTCACACAGTGGCTCCGGAACATTAAATAATGGGAAAGGAAGCAAGACTTTGCAATTTATTTGGAGAGCAAAAGGACTTGATAAAATACATAAACAGATCGAGTTGAGTTGCAACGGAAATTTTGTTTTGCATTCTTATTATCCCTTCTAGTTTGAGCTTATTTTTGTTACAATGAAGCCGATTTCAGTGGATGACAAAATTATCCTTACATTCCGAAGGAGCAGCAATATTAGTGTTTATTTCAATAAGTTCAAATGAAATAAGGCTTTATGGATGTAAATTTTGTTAGAAAGAAGTCAACATTAGCACATCAAATGAGAAAATGGTAGTTATTTCTAATTATGAGAAGATTCAGATTCATTTGTGAGCTCTAATTGATATATACGTGATTAGGTGAATTTAGGATCAAATTAGGTGTATTTCGCTTCAATTTTAAATCGCATTTAGTAGACTGGGATATTAAAGAGGCAGCAATTTACTGTTCATACATAAAGACCCAGATTTTTTTTTATTTTTTTTTATTGAAATATATTTTGCATGCAGTTTTATTTAAATTGAAGCAAACATTTGTGTAGTCTTAACATAATTAGGTAAAAATCTCATTCGCAGGATATTTCAATAAGGAAACTCAATAATACAGTTAAAATATTTCAAGTTTTTAAATCTTAATCTAATTTTTCTTCAGAAGTTAACATTTATGTTTATTTTAAGCCTTAAAATAAAATTATATTTGTATTCCCGTTTTTATAAAATAAACACATTAAAGTTTATTTTACTATAAATTAGATACAAATTTAAAGCATTTTGTAATATAGTTTATTTTTTCAAAAAATTTGAAAAAAAGATTGGTTACTTTATTCATGTATTTATTTCTTTATTCTAAAACTTTATTGGATTGGATCATTACAATTAGTTCACTTAATTTTAACCCAAATTTTAGGTTATTCTCAGGGCCTTACAATACTGATTGGCCAGAAAATTGCTCTATTCTAGAAAAAGGCCGCATATTCAAACCAAAATAAAAATAATTTTAAATATATTAATATAATATATAAATATTTATCATTATATATTTTATTTTAGAAACATTTTTCAATAGCTTAAATAATTCAGAATGTAGTTTCACAGAATATAAATTATAAATGAATATATAATCATATTAAAGGAAGAATAAAGGATAAAGTGACCAGCAATAGGACAATTTTTTAAAAAAAGATAGGGAAATGGGAGAAAACACTATAGGGAACAAACCTTGCTTTGTTAATCAATTCTGAAAACAATTACATTTTCTAATGTTTTAAATTCAGGAGTGATCTCCAAAATTAGCAACAAGGCTCATCATGGTTGTGTAGAGAGAATTACTTTTGAAATATCATTGTGCCACTTTTTTCACATATTTTAAATTAGTTACACACAACCTAATTTCGTATTTAGAAATATGTTTGAAACCTCAACAGCTTTGAAAACTATTCAACAGTTGGAGCAATAAACGTTTTTTACGTGTTTTAAACGTTAGTAGAGCATTCTCAAAATCCTTTCTGTATCACTGTGTGTTGAAAAAAAATTCGATTCTAACAAAAAGGCAATAGAATTTATATTTAAAATGATCAGTTCTGTTGACAGCACATCATTGGATTCAAAAGGGAGAAAAATTTCCCTGTAAGATTAAAGATGAGTTGCGCTCCACAAACATTATTTTAAAGTAGCTTAAAATCCCAAACATTTATATCCTTTCACAGTTGGTTTGATAAAATTAATATTGTACTCAATCTTTTCAATAACTCGCTCTATTATTTCAAACAAGTGTTTCACCTTGCTCATGGAGGTCGTATGCTTCAAACCTGAATGTGCAATAGTACCGTAAGATGGCAGTCAAATCTAAATTGAAGCGCTCAACTGCACGTTTACTGCATTCCAACGAAGTGCCCTCAAAGTTTGAGCGGTTTCTAGTGAACACAAGCACGAAAACTAGTTACGTAAGCACATACTTTGTATCCTTACAAAAGAAAAGACTACTGAGATGAAAAATAAAAAAAGATCGAATCGATTAACTTAACTATCAGTTATACTTTATTTTAACTCCTATAGCGATGTCTCTGTCGTGAGCAGCAAAACAAGAGAGTCAAAAGTTCAAGATTAAAAAAAGAAAAAAAAAAGATTTACCTGTTTAGAATGTGTGTAATTATAAGGAAAAAAATTAATGCAATATATGTTTGTTGTAAAAGATGAAATCTTTTTTACCCTATATTTAATATTCATCAGTCATTTTTGAAATATCCCGGGCACAAGTACAAAAAATGGATAGCTCAGGGCGAACACCTTTTATACAATAACACACACACATACACATATTTTTACTTAAATAAATAGGAAACGCTTGTTTGTTCTTCACGAAGACTTCCAACTATATTGCAATTGTTTCCAAGTCGCATTAACATTCCAAATTTATATTCTAAAGTTGCTCTCACTATTCGGTAATCAATCATAAAGTAGTCAAACTTTCTGAATCTCGATGACATTTCCTTTAACACGTGATTCATTTAGACTTCTCATTTTATATATAAATGCTTATCTGAAACCAAAAAGTTTTTTTTTACTTGATTCTGAATTCGAGAACTCTCTCTCTCTCTCTCTCTCTTTCTAGGAAAAACTCAAAACTATTGTAATACAAAAGAAAAAAAAATTGCTTATTTTGTATGAATTTAACATTATGCATTTATAAAACTAATTTTATATGATTATATACATTTAGGTCTTTTCTGAGAAGTGCTGTTTTTTATAAACATTGAGTTATTTTTTTAATATAATTTAATTATTTTTAGTGGTTGAGTCATTATCTGTGCTCAACCATTTTCGGCCTCTACAGATATTTATTCATCTATTGAATTTGTATACATTTATTTTAAAAATATGTAAAAATTTTAACAATGTGTGTATTGAAATTTGCCATTTTAGGGAACACCGTTTAAAAATATTTCAAAGAGGCCGTCAGAAGAATTATTATTTCAAAGTTCACACGCGCGAGTAGGAGAACACCAATGTGAAATTACTTTTAAAAAGTATCCTTTTTTTATTGGATATTGAAGTAGAAAGTAAATCACTAGAGCTTAAAACTGTTATTCTATTATTCCTTTAAAATAAATTTATTTGTAAGAACGAAATTATATATTTCTCTCGTGGACTGTTTACTAATTATTTACCTTAGGCTTTAGATCTCTAAAAATGACATAAAAAGAAGTCAGTCTTGAAAATTAAAAATCGTTTGTGGAAAAATCGTGTATTTTGAGGAAGCTTTTTAAAAAAATTTAAGAACATGGCCAAGTTTGATACTCGAGAAATTTCTAGCAACAGTCAGTCCTGGAGAAAGTAACATGATGACGAAAGCTATATATATAAGAGCACAAGAGAAGAAATTCTCGTAAAGATCTCACCTGATGTTAGGAAAGCCAATTGGTGAAATCAAGGAGTTCCTCGTCTTCTGGGCTGAGACTGTCATAGGGCGAGCTGGCATCGCTGCCCAAGGAAGGGTCCGGAGATCCGCCCAAAGGCAAAAGCCCCGGCATTTCAAAAGGCGCGCTGTTCTCATCGTCCATCGCCGTCCCCTCTTCGTCATTTAACAACTGCTGCAGCTGTTTGATGTATTGGACTGCGGAGCGCAATGTTTCCACCTTGCTCATTTTCTTGCTCTTGGCACCATTGGGCACGTGCTGACGCAGAGTGGCAAACCCCAAGTTCACCTGGCGTACTCTGTTGCGCTCTCTCTCGTTTCGTCGCGCCACTGCAGGGGCGGCAGCACCTTGTCCTCGCCGCTTGGCTGTCGTCGAATGAGGCCGCTTGGGAGCAATTTTGGCCCCTGTCGACCGTACATTTGAAGGGGTGGATGTAGATGTTGTGGTCGTCTGCGAGGTCGTCGTCAAAAGGTACGTTGTCGAAGTGGAACCCAGACTTAGTGGGGTCAGGTGACTGGGGTCCAGGGTGCCCCCGAGTAATGTGAGGGACGTCATAATTTAAAGGAAAACACAGCGGCAGATGGGATCAGGGGTGATAACTCATCTCCATCAAGAATGTCCAACAAAATTTTAGCACAGTAGGGGCCCGCAAGTGTTCGAAATGTCCTTCTACTGGAAATATATCGATTAAAGCATCTTCTAAAAATATTTTAACTTTTTATATTAATCTTCAAATATTTGTGAGATAAGCACTTGTCCATCCAAAATTAAAAAATGGAATTAATCTTCACCCAACGGTGGAATTATCAATCGAATTTCAATGTCAACCAACGAAAATTAGACACAAAAATTAGAAAGTTCAAGTCAGAAAAATAGTGGATTTCTTGAACGAAATCGCGTGTTGAACTGAAAGTAATATCCGATTCGATTGTGAGACAAGTTAAAGGGATGTTCACGCTATCAGGACAAGAGAAGTCGCGGCGAGAGTTGAGATAAAAGAGAGCAAAGTGCGCGTCCCGTTCCTTCCCAAGCGGGGCTCCGACTGAAAGTCCCGATCGGGACAACCCACCGTTAAAAAGCGAACCGAGCTCTCATGAATATGTGGCCCCTCCCCTAGCTTTGTTGCTCGTGCCAACACAGTCCCTGTCGCGTGGCTCGCCTGCCCCCCCCCCCTTTCTTCCGCTCTCCTCTCTTCTTTTCTTTCTTTTATTTTTTTCCTCCATCTCTCCCTCCTACCGAAAGAACGTTTCGTTCCTTTTTTTCTTTTTTTTTGTTTATTCGGTTTTTTTTTTCCTGCGTGTCGTCGGCCAACCTTGGAGCTGGATTGGCAAGAACGTAAAAGAAGGAATGGAACAGATGGGGAGGTGGAGATGAAGAAAGAAAAAAAGAAAAAAAATTTTTTAAAAGAGAACCAAACGATAAGGACTTCGTTCCGTGAAGAAGAAAAAAGGTAAGAAAGGGGATGGTAGGGTAAAAACGGAGGAAAAAGGAGATGGATTGATTTATTTTTTGTTGATTGTTTTCTTCCTTTTTTCTTCTTTTTCTTGAGGAGGGTCGTTGCAAAGGAGGAAATCATAACGGGATGCAGGGCCCGAGGGCTCTTCGCAGTGATTAAGTTCTTTTCAGTGTTCCGTCGGAAGGAATACCTGGACACCCAACGTTCGTTTAACGAACGTTTTCTGAAGTATTGCTTTTTTTTAAAGGAACATCGTAGAATGTTAAGTGAATTCTTCATGGCAGAATGTATCAAGACTTATGGGAAAATTTATGCACACATATTATGTATAAAGTGGTGTAGCTACTGGGAATGTGGGGGTTTGTAGCACTCCTACCAAGAGCTAACAGAAATTTTAAGCAGATCACTTGCAATGCAATAAAAAAAAAATATTTCATACATCTTTTTCAGAAAAATTTAATATTAGAAATCCCATAATAAACATATGTTTCACCTTGAAAATGAACAAGGAAATGTGAAATTAATTTTGAGGTATAAGATGGAGGGGAAATCATGAAAAATTTATCGCAACCCCCTTGAATTGTATTAATAAACCGAATCTTTATTCGAATAGCACCAAGAACACGAAAAAACATCTACACATTTTCGAAGTAATGACCAAAACAAAAAAATTTTATTATTTTTTTATGGCTCTGTATTTGTGACACCCTCTCACATCTGACCAATTATTCGTCAATCAGTTGTACCTCGTGGGGCCTCGATTAGAAATGTAAAGTGATTTTGCGTGAGTAAGTTATTCAAAGAAAGAATCAACGTGCTCAATTTAAAACTTTTCATTAAATTACAAATAATTCACACTGAAAATTAATTGAAAAAAATATTTGAAATGAAGACATTGTATTTGTTTCAGGTAATGCAATCTAATGGTTTTTTAAAAAATTGTGGTACTTCCGTATAAACCCAAAGTCAGTGTTTTATCGCCAAACATCTTACGAGTTCCAACAATCTATTGAATGTGTCCCAAGGACAATTGCTGAGCAGCTCAAACAAAAACTTGTTAATCAAAAGTCGCTAATGGTATGTGGTTATGTTTATTTATTGTGTGCCATATCAGATACATATGCGTTTACATTGTATCTTTTAACACACCTCTAATACATTTGTCATCACCTCCTGCATAGATCAGAAAGGTTGATAGATTTAAATGAAAAAAAACCATCACACGGTTCCCATAGTTACGCACTGAAGCGCCAGAAACAGATGGATGTAATATATAAAATGCCAAAAGTGTTCAAAATTAAATTATATCGATTTTGATGGATATAGAATCTAAAATTCAAATACCTTATCTAAAAAAACAACTTTTATTTTACCTTTCATTGAATTCATTTTTATCTAAAATGTTGCCATAAAGGTCACAATTCAGAATGCTTTTACAAGTAGAAAAGTGTACAATAGTTTTTCATAAAATCACACTTTGATTACATTGGTGATTAAAATATATTTAATCAACAAAAAAGTGTCCATACTGGTCAAACCACACACACAATTCAATAAAATATATATATATATATTCCACATTTTGTTTTCTACAGTGGATTTGATTACATATCAATTGATTTTATTTTGTTGTTGTTAGAATGAAAAATTGCATATTTCTAAAATATTTCTGAGCTTTTAAGAATGCTGTATGATAAAAGGATAAATGTAGTGTAACCGTACACAAATCTATAGGAACACTGGATTTTTTTCTCATGGATTCATGTCCTCAAAATGAAGCCCCAAGAGAATATTAAATGAACTGTAGATGTATTTTGTTTTACGTTTGAAAGTACCTCATTCAGAGACTATTAAGATTTTTCTTATTAAAAAAAACAAAACATTACGAATATATAATTCATAAATTACAACAATATTATTCCATTGTAGTCTGAATGTTAAACTTTCTCTTAATGTCTAAGACTGGATTATTTTATTTTATTTATTTATTTATTTATTTATTTTTTTGGTTTTTGAAACTGGAGAAAAAAAATCCATCTTCAGAACACCTTATGTATCGCAGATTTTAGTTATATAACTTAAAATTATTATAACATAATAAAATTCGACAAAAACAAAAGGCAAGTAAATAATGTCTTACCTATATATAAATAAAAATTTTTTAATTTCATTTAGTAAGCCTTAAGCACATAAATGTGTATTGCATTACATACGCCTCCGCACTGAGGTAATAAATTCTCTTTTTGGTGTAATTTATTATATAAAGCGGCTAATTAGACCACCACGTAGAAAAAAAGAAATAAAATCTGTGACGCTAAGATTGCTTAGAAGTGGCCTCGGTCTAACAGCGGAATAAAAACTAACTGTTGAATTCTATACTTTAATATATTCTACTCAAGTTTTCGAGATTCACGTTATAGTTTCTTTTGTTCTCTTATTTTTCCTTATATTTAGCTCAAACACACGCCTATTATTTCTTTTAATACATTATGGATAAAACAACTTTATAGTGATGGATTGTTTTTAAATATTAAAAAAAAAATGATTGTTTTACTGTATTTTATTTTATTCATTCATTTTTAGGCCTATATTGAACTTTCTTAATATTCTGTCTTTGTTAAATTCTGTTTTTTAAAGCTTTTTTCAAGCTATCTATATCTGGGTAGTAATTGTAAAATAAAATCATGACAATATATATAATTTACATTGATCCCATGTGCTTCTTAAAATACAACAAATTTTGCTATAAAATATTTTTTTTATATAGAAAAAGAGAGAGAGAACATTGTGAACACAGCACAAAAATGTCATTTGTGTTATAACTAACTGTGGGAGGGATTTATATTTCATCCGTATCTCTTTGGGTGCTGACACGGGAAATGACAATAAGAGATAAGTCTATCATTCTCGAAGGTTCGTTTTTAAAAAATGGCATTCATTTTCAATGACGACCGACAAGATGCAAGCACAATTTTAATTTTCCGATCATCAGTGGAGATAAATGTTTACAAGTGTGATTAATGTCAACCACTTCACACACATCAAGAATTCAGAACGAAAGGTGTGCTTGTTCTGATGCCGTCGTGTGAAGAGGCTCAGAACTTGTCTCAACTCATATTCCTCACGGTGACATGACGGGGAGGTTGGAGTACCAGCTCATGTGTCGTCCTCGTCTCTAACCGATATGTCACGTTTCTTCTAGTCCCGTGATAATGGCTGTTGACGAGCAGGGAGGCACGACCCAGTCGATCGTCTCTGAGGTTTGCTTCACCACGTGACAAGGGTGCCTCGCTGTTGGCGCCCTCGCGTATGATAGTAGGTCCCTTCTAATTCTCACTCTAAAGGACCGACGATAAGTGCTAGACATCCTCCTTATCGACTGGACAGATACCGTTCGCACGCTGCATGTATCAATTAAGATGCTCTAGATCAGGGCTGTCCAACCCAAAT
>BMAV01025331.1:0-249357 GCA_019973955.1 Trichonephila inaurata madagascariensis | reverse complement strand
ACCAACAACAAAACATTTTTTTTTTATTAATTTAGATTAGAAAAGTTGATTTTTCCAAGAAAATTTTTTGCCTGGAAAAAAAAAAAAAAAGACTTTTCTTGTAAGTATCAAATTTTGGCAGCGAAGGGGTGGGTACCCTATTATTGATTAACAGGTTAGACAGGGGCAAGGTATCCGCCCGTTCGGAACCATGATTTTAAAAAGCGTTTAAATGTATAAATTTTCATGTTTTTGTGTCCTTGATTAGAATATATGTATAAAATTTTTTTTAAGGAATTATGAAAAAAAATTATTTAAATAAATTTTTTTGGAAAAAATTAACTTAGAAAAACCCTTTTTTTCCAAATGTTTTTTTTTAAAAAATGCTTCATTGTATTAATATTTTGCCTGTATATAGCTCATACCTTTTAAAGGGGCAAACTATGATTTTTTAAAACAAATTTTTTGGTTACAACCATTTGAAAAAATTATCGGCATTTTTTCCAAAAATTTCCCTCCCTTCTATTTTAGTAAAAACATAGAAAAACCCGACTTGAGTTATATTTTTTAAATTCAGTTGAGCCCCAGATAGGGTTTTGGCATTCGGGAAAAAATTTTTTAACAATAAAGCTTTTTTCCAAAAAAATTTTTTGAAAATTAGTCATTTTTTTTCTTTTTTTGAAAAATTTTTTTTCCTTTTATTTTAACAATATTCTCTTAAAGAAGGAAAACAGAAGTATTAAATAAAGTATGTATGAATAGCGGAAGCAGCCTTAGGACTATTGAAGAACCTTTAAATCACTCAGCCATATGTTGGGAGTCAGGACGGGTGTTCGAAATTTCGAGAGGGTCCACGATGTCAAGTTTACACTTAAATGAAGGCCATGGCGATCGAAAGTTTAAGAATCACTGTTCTATATCATTTTACTTGTAAAAAACGATTTATTAATTCAAAGAAATTCCTTTGTTTTCTTTTAGAAACTTAGATGCTGTGTGTAGTTTTTTGTGGTAGTTATAGTCATGTTATATTACCATTTTTATATGTTAATCTTTTTTTTTTGAAAATGACTCATTAAAAAAGAATAATATCTATACATTTTCTATTACAAAATACTACTTTTCTTTTTAAAGGTAAAACCCAAATGACCTAAATGGGCCACTTTGGAGATTTTTAACAATCCCGCTGGCTTTAAAATATATATCTTTATATTAGATTTGGACCCATTAAAAACATTTGTTGGAGTGAAAATTTAAAACAGACTGATATATTATTTATTTTCATTGCTTTTCATGTATACAAACATAAATAATAAAAACAACGCAATGATTAAATAATGTTTAATTTTTTTAAAATTATGAGATATCTATTTCTCAACCTTTCACTAAGTTTTTGCAAGTCGATCTCAATGCATGTGTATTTGCGTATCGTAATTGATGTTGCAGATTTTCGTGCGTTAATTTTGGGACACGATTTATGTTTTATAAATTTCAATTTAGGAAAAAAAAAAAGATTCGCAGTAAAAACAGAACAATGGATAAATAAAAACCCAGTTGTGGGATTTTTTTACAAAAGAAAAAACTTTTTTAAACAAAAAATATTGTACAAAATAGTCGAATTTTGTAAAGTTGTACAGAATCTCGCGGACCGCAAAATTACTCAAGGCGGGCCACGTGCAGCCCCCGGGCCGCGGGTTGGACACCCCTGAAATAAATTATCAACTTCTTGCATCATGCTAATAATTCAAAAATTGGTTGGACTGTTTTTCAGTCCTTCCCCCTCCCCTAGTTTTTTTTATATTGATTCAAAGGTTCAATGCTTTCCCCCACCCCTTTTTTTTTAATATTCTCGTTCATTCAACCATAAAAATAGTTTTTGGAATTTGTGATCCATTTCTATATTTTTATCGTATACCATGTTTGGATGATATTTATTTTTTTCACATTTTGCAATAATTTTTTCTCCCTTTTTTGAATCAAATGAATCCAGTAGTAACTTTTTTAATAAACGAAAACTTTTCTTTGAATCATTATACATATTCTTAAATACATATTACTACTATTTTTTCACATGAAAATTTTAAACTTTAAGGAGGGCATGTATGTCGGGCTTGTTCAAAAAATGATGCAATTACACATATCAGTTGTTGGACTCTGGATTAACACATCTCGAAATGTTTGAAAACTTTTTTAGGTGTATAGATATTGATATGACTCATAAATGTATTTCGATACGGGAAATCTGTCTCGAAAAGCAAAATAGGATTTGTTTGAATGAATAATTATTAAGGAAAAGCTTAATGCAAAATTAATGATTTCTCTGGCTAAATGTCATCTTTTTTAAAAATCATTTTTAAAATTGAATAATATACTCCAGAATAGAGCTAATATTGTATTTCAAAAAGAGATAAACCAATTTACGTATGTGATTATTATTTATCAAATAAATATCTTTATCTCTTCCAGAAGAAGTGCATGGGAAAAGGAATTTGTTTGACATATTTAAAACTCATCGTAAACATTTTTACATAAAGATGAAAATATATTGATACATAAAACTTTTGGAATTGCTTAATTATTTTAACAAGTTTTCCTCTGAAACTTTTTTTTATCGTGAGATTTGTTAAATTTCGTTCATTATTATTTACATGCTTGCAAATATTTTAGTGACTTTTATTCGATTAAATAATGCACAAATTTGTATCGAATTTTAATACGTTTTTGTATATCTTTCTGATAAAACCAAAAAATAAATACTCCATTTGGGAAGGGATTTCTATTTTATTTTATAAAAGTGAACAAAAAACTTAGCAGGGGCTCCTCTTTTGTTCTAGTCTTGTAACATTTCTAAATAAACATGTTAAAGCTTACTAATGATTCTACGGCATTATAAGATAGAATTAGGGCATTTTTAAACACTATTATAATGATCCTCTTTGATAAGTTGATTCAACTTCAGTTCTTAAAAAATATAATTATAAATTTTTTTAATATTAATTCTTTTTCCCTGCATCATAATAATTTAAAAAAGAATTCATTTTTTTAACACCCTTTATATTCTCTTATTTAACAAATTTAAAGTTCTAAAATTTTATTTAAAAATTCATTTGATATGCTAATGATGTTATATATCCAGTATCTAAAAATGGGATGGGTATTTCATTAAATGGGAGTAGCTCTTTTGAGTGGGCGCCAACTCTATCCTCCCTTTTTCGAGTGTCTCGCCAATATTTGGTCTTCGTCCAGATACAGCCTTCCGTATTCACGCGAACGTTGTCATGGCAATCTTGACCTTAATTCTTTATTCCAGTAATCCTTGCCAACCTTGGTCATTGAGAAAATGGAACATGTTACTTCTGATTGACTGCATTGCGGTTCTGTACAGATGCCATGCGTACCGCGTGCAACGAAAGCATATTGCTGTTTCCGAATAATTTAGCGACACTGTTTTTGTTTGATATAATTGCAAGATAATGACTCTATGCTCTTTTTTTACAGAGATCATTAGGTACAAGACTCGCTTAGAATTTCAATTTTCCGGCTGAAATGTAATTGAGGACTCCGTAAATAAAAAGAAATAATAAAAAAAGAAGCAATGCAAAACAGGGAGATATATACAGTCGGACCCTGATTCAACGAATTCGTTGGGACTGAACATTTTATTCTTTAAAACGGGGTTATTCATAATATTGAGGTCTAAAAAAATTACAAATTTTTTGCACTTACTTTTAGGAAGCTCTATATAGTTTACAAAAAACAAGTAATATATAAAAAAAAATTAAGTCAATTCCTACTTAGGTCAACAAAATTTTTTATTTTGGTTACTTTTTACTAAATTTATTAATAATTAATATACATTTTATTATAAATATGTATATACATATAACAGAATCACACACTATTGACAAAACAGTAAACATCTAATTATGTATGTATTTAAAAATATTACAAAATGCTAGTTTTTCAAATAAATAAATAATGTATGCGCAAATATAAATAAACAATACAGGCGAAATTCGATTAAGAAATCAAGATGGATTCGATCGTTATCATATTGACGTTCTCAATCAATGGCAAAATTCAATCTTATTCTTTGCACATGTGTTTCTACTATATATTATGTTGATCGGGGGTTCGAGGAATTTATGCAAATCAGTCGCAAAAAACAAGACAGTTCTTTAAGAGCAAAAAATTTATTGCCGAAAATCAATCCTTGAAATACAGGATTCAGCAGCAAAATTCTAAGAATAAATGTCAGAAGGATTTCACACCTTCTACAGCACTCAGACACAACTATCAGTGTCTAAAAATACACGTATGTAAAAGATTATTCACAAGCACTGCTCGTCCTACTCAACATTCGAGCTAATCGCAAGTCGACTCTTCACGAGTCAAGGCAAGACTACTGATCGCTTGTCAAAACAATACTCATTCAGTTTCGACGAGCATCTCTCTATTTATAGGCCTCATGGATCCTTCGAGAACGATCCGCTTGCGTCACAGACCATGAAATTAGTGTATTTCTCCACTAATTTCCGGAAGAATCTATAGGGCCATGAACTCTCCAAAAATTGTCTCCAACATAGTTACCAATGTCGCCAAAAATGATGCCAACTTGGCTCTATCGCCAAGAGTTCCATTGAATTGCCATTATAACGTAAGAGACGGTGTTGCTTGCGAATATTACAATTTTAACAGAAAATAAATGTAACATACAGTAATGTATATATGCATTACACATCCAAATACAAATTATTTATGTTATTTTAAACAAAATTCGTAACAATATTTTTTGAAAATATTACATTTTAGTGATGACTATGTAGTTGCAAACAGTAAAAAAACTGAGTTAATATTCTTGATCGAAATATATGTTCTAGTAATTATTTTTATTGGGGACAATTTAGTGATTTTGTCTAGAATGACGCATCTTTCAATTTTTCTACGTGGTCTTTTAGTCTTAAAAGAGGGAAATCTTAACGTTAAAGGGAAAGACCTTCGCGTATTCCCTAGAAAAACGCTGCAGATCACAGTTTAACTGCTGATCTAGAATAATGGGCATAGTAAAAAGAGCCTACAAAATATAAAACACTTAATGTATGTAATTAAATAAAAAAAAGCATAAAATATATTAAATACTTTTCTGTTGTACCGTAAGTTGCTGACTGTTTCGTCAGATAATTTATAATTTAACAATTGAAAAATATTCAGAAAAAAAAATTACGTACCCTCAAACTCTAACTGTAACAACTTTGTGAATGATACGGTTTTAGATTTAATGTAAATTAAAAAAATTTCGAGCAGCTTGAAACTTAATTTTCTATTCTGATTTATGGAAATAATTTTCTCGATATTTTTTTCGAACAAGAACGTTTTTACCTGAAATTTAGAAGCAGTTTCTCTTTCACCATCAAAAAGTAAAATGTGAAAGAACTTTTTTTCCCCACCAGATATTAACATGTTAAGTTGTAAAAATTGTTGTAGTAAGAAATTCAAAGTATTTAAAATTTTTTATCTGAATTAAAATATTTATTACTTCTTTTAGTAATAAGATCAATCGTTCTCAGGGGTTGATTGATTGATTTATTAGTTAACGTCCGCACTGCTTAGCTACACGAGGGCTTTGGCGACGGACCACGTAATTTTGAACCATGGTAAAAATGACGTGGATGACACCTGAGCTGGCACTCTCTCCTAACTACCACACACACACACAACGGGAGGACGTTTCAGCTCTCGACAGCAGATTTAACGCACGTTCCCACACGGGTGTCTTTAGTGGTACTGACTCGAACTCGTGACAAGGCAAGCCACGTCCGATACCTATACCACTTCTTACGCGGCCGTTCTCCTTTAGGGAGAACAGTCCTTCTTTTACAGGTTCTGTCCTTCCTCGAAAAGTGTCCTCCTTTTCAATATTTCAAAATTTATCCGTTAATCTCAGTATTCAGAGATGTCAGGCCGAACTGTTATGCGTCTTGAGCTGGTACAATATGAATTATTGGAGATATTGATGTATATTTTGTACATAATTAGATCATTTTCCACAAAACAAAAGATTGATAGTGTGAGAACATATTTCAGCTACAGAAGTTAGTTTTATTTTGTCCTTCAATAAAAATCACGCGCGATTTCAAGAAAAATTCTTTCCTCTAATAATAAAAAGAAAATTTTTAAGGTATCCGAACACGTTGAAAAAATGACCAACTTTGGTCGAGACAGATATTTTCGTTTTTGTGTTATTGAATAGAGATATCTTTCGGCGTTAAACAAAACATACTTTGTTTTGTTTCTAAGCTACCCACACAGAGGCCAAGTTACAATCAATTTTTTAAAGTTAGAAAAATTGGAAGGGGTCTTCGATCTACCAGAAGTGAGTATTTAAATTGCTCAAAATCTCTATCACGGCGAGTCTGATAATTCAAAATGTTACAAATGTACTTCTATAAAACTTTTTGAACCAGATGTTTATATTATTTTCCAGAGGACGTTCTAAAATATTTCTTATTCTATGAATACTTTTTGAGTTATGGCTTGTTATTTAAAGAATGGTCTCATACAGAATGTCACATTTCTTATAATGTTTACTCAATCAGCTTTAAAATGTTCAAATTTTAAGAAATCATTAGAATTTTAGTACATTTTCTAGATAAATGCATCTAATTTGTTTCAGCAATACTTTTATTAATATAAGTTTATTACTTTTTTCTCTAATTGATTTGAAGTTTTAGAAAAAATATTGCTAAAATTCCACTTATAATTGTGATTTTTGTAAAATTTAGTTAACTTATTTTAAAAATTATTAGTTAAATATTAGTTTTAACTGATAATGAGTCCTTAAAAAGCGTTTATAATATTTAAATGTGCTAATTTGTTAAAAAGTACTCTGAAAGTGTTCGAAAACCTTAAACAGAAGAATCAAATCCTATCATAACGAAAAAGTTTACCAAAGAATTTCAGAATTCTTACTAAACATGTTTCCAGTCTGTCGAAGAATGGTAAATTGTAATCGGAAGTAAATTGGGCAGATATAGAAAATTGTGTTGACTTTTTTTACCGAAAGAAATGCCTGATATTAAAATCAATGTCAATTGACTGTTTGAGGAAATTAGAAGACTGAATGTATATGAAGAAAGGTTGTTCTGGGTACCTTCCGTTTAAGCAAGTACGAAATCCAAAACACGCCAAAACGATCGTCAACGCGTGATGTTGGTACTAGTTCATTAAAACCAACGCCACATACCCCCATGTTTCGGCGAATACGAAAATACTGTGGCAGTGAAGAGTTGCGTCACTTGGTGGGGTTTTATAGTGAGACGTTGAAATTGTCATTTGTGTGAGACGACTTTATGGCATGTGAGACGTTTTTGCGCGCATTTTGTGTGAGACGACTTTGAGAATTGCGTCAATGATAGACGGCTTAGCTGCTTGTGCAGGATAATGGCCACGACTGGGGTTCCTGACGGCCAGGGTCCAATGAAAGGAAGAGGTTGTTCTGGTGTACCTTCCGTTTCCCTAAGTACGTAGCCAATCACGCCAAAACGATCGTCAACGCGTGATGTTGGTACTAGTTCATATAGATATCCAACGCCACATATATTTAAGTTCTGATAAATTAGAACAATGGGAAAATCAGCATGTTGAAATTGATAAAAGATGGGTGGAAATTTTTAACCATTTCAAAAATGAACACATTCTATATGAAAATTTAGTTATTCTTGTTAAATTTACATTGTGCTGCCCTGGAATTAAAATGCAGCAGTTGAAAGAGTTTTTTTCAATTGGTAATGATTTTTGGACAAGTGAGACAATTCAAGATTGAATGTTGATACTTAAGCTGTAACAATTACCGTAAAGTTCGATATGAGGGATATTTCTTGCTCTGAAATTTCCGATGTATTAATGCATTACATATTGACAAAAAAATCCATTCAATGGAAAAATACTCGTTTAAGTAAATAACTAAAAGGGATGCAAACGTGATTAGTATATTTTTGTTGGAATCAATAAAATATTTCAAATATTTACGTTGTAATTTTTTCTTAAAATGTTTGGTCTCTTTTTCATTGTACAAAAATTGTTCTCCTGATTTTTAGAGACATACGCCCTTAAGGCGAAAAAATGCTTGAATTTTACAAGAAACTATTTTTAGATCTGATTATTGACTAGTATTTGAGGAAGATCTACCTTTTATTTGTCTCGTGAAAATTATTTACTAAGCTTAAAAAATTTTTAAAAGAGTGACAAGTAATAATTTATTTTCCCTATCTAAACAATAATTATTTACGAACTTCTTTTACTTACACCTTTTATTACTTAATTTAATAAGCATCCAAAGAAAAATGAGATTTTTTCATGTATGTTTTTCACACACACAACTTTCAATTATTTTTAATACATTACTGTCACTTTTTCTAAAAAAAAACTTTCAAAGCAATCAATTTTTACAACACTAAATAAGTGTCAATGCAAAATATTTTTTAAAGATTTACTTTTTTTTAATGCATTTACGCAATTATTTTGTTAGAAAGTTTGAGCTGTGAAGGATTTTCATGGGTTTAAAAAATATTTTTTTAACAAAACTTACGCAAGTATTCACCTAATCCTGGAGAAACCCGCCACTGACTTAAAATAATAAAAAGAAGAAATAACAAAAATTATAGTAAAGATTTTGTCAAAAACTGTTTATTTTACTTTTCGAACATAACAATGCACAATTATATGAATAATTTAACCTACATGAAATTACAAATCAAATTTTTTGCAATTTCAAGATACAACAACAATATACAAAATAATGCCCCGACTTAAAATAAATTAAATAACTTGTATGAAAAAAACTAAGAATAATAACACTGATATTCATTAAAGGGCATCATTATATGCAACATTAATATTTTGGATGTGTTTGATAAAATACAATTACTTTTTCACTAGAAATTCTTTTCAGCTTTTGCCCTTTGCATTTGTAAGAGACTTATATTCACGATACTAGATGTACTGTCAGATCCCGATTTACCGAACCCCTGTTTGACGATTTTCTCGATTTAACAAATATTTTCTTTCCCCGATTAAACTTAAGGCAAAGAGAATCGTGTTTAGTCAAAAATTCTCGGTTTATACAGGAACATATACGGTATATGTATAAGAAACAATCATAAAATGTATACACACTTAGAAAAAGCATAAAAGTCAAATAATTACTATACTTTCTCAAACGAACAATATATTTCAGATTACTTGCACTCAGAGGTCAGTATACCCTTTGCAATTTTTTTTAAAGTACAAATTATTTAACAAAATGTAGATAATTCCAACGATTACTGACCCATCGTCTTTTTAATGCAAAAAACATACTTAGTATTCAAAAAAGGACGAAAGCCCCAAAAACACTTATCACAAATTAAAATAGCTTCTAGATCAAATGGGAAGCTGGCGGGACTTTTACCCCTTCACTAAAACCGTTCTGACGGCTGCCGGCGCCCCTTTTCCCCGGCGAAAGCGATGGCTTTTTGCAAGGTTTCTGCAAGAACTCCTGAAGCAATTTCTTGCATATCAGTGATGGAATACAAATGAACATGTTCGTAAAGGTATTCCCGCGGCCATATTTTTTTTCTGAACTCTTCTACAGCTGCTTTTTACATAAAAAATATAAGATTTCAGGTACGTTAATTGGGTTCTTAGCAACCGTATTTCACCCATTTCTTTAATAGCATATATAGCAGGATTCAGTACACTAATATCAAGTAGTGGATCTCTCTCAAAATGAGAAATGAACATCTTTACTCTTTTAGATACTGGATATTTCTTGAAATCCCAGTTGTGTATCATACGAGCTGGAATGAATTCGGTATCATTGCCATGGCACTCATAACAGTAGTTATGTCCATCATAATGGCACGATCTAAATTTTCCAAACATTATACCAATGGCACATCCACAGGAATTGCATTTGAAGTCTTGTGATCTCAAATCTTTTTCAAGGCACACTTTATCGACAGTTGTCCTTAGTTTTTTTGTTTCTTCATCAGCTTGTTCAGGAACAAGGAATTTTGGAACGAATACAAAACCTGATTCTGAATCTGCGTCAAAAGAATTGTCCTGCAGGAAAATAAATACAATAATTGTGTAATATAATGAAATACAAAATTCACAATTAAACAAATTAATTCAAATCAGATAAAATTAAATGAGTCCAATGTTTAAATATTCAGATAAAAAAACTATTATTTAAATAACCCATTAAATTAACTTGCAAGCTTAGGACCAAATTGTGGGGTTAAACCGATTTTAAGGTACAGTAAGACCCCTTAATGCTCTTTTATTTGAATTGTGGGATTCCCCGAAATTGTACGCAGCGTTAGGTATCCAAAGCAGCTTATCTGTTTCTTCTTTCCAGCGGTGTTATAGATGAACATATTTTTATCGTTTCAAACATTTGTTGACGTTACTGTAAGTATGAATTTATATAATATAACAGATTGCTATAGTGACAAATATTATATGGTTTTTAGTTTTTATCACATGGATGATAATAAAAAACACGAAAACAAAGCAACAAGAGAAAAAAAGCATTTCACTAGAAACTAAAATGCAATTGATTAGAAGATTCGATACTGGTGAAAGTCAATTTCAAATTGGGGCTGCATTGAATTTGGCAACTTCAACAATAAGGACCATTCTTATGTATAAAGAAATAATACTGTCATCGGCAACTGCAACCAGAATTACCCGTTCTAGAAACTATACAATCGAGGACATGGAAAAACAACTTTCTATATGGATTGAAGACGAAATTGAACACAATATGCCATTAAATTTAATGGTAAAATACCTGACCAATTTTCTACCCATCTTCCCCTAACCCCATTATTTACATGAGGATATAATCTCGTTTAACGCTGTTTCATTTTACGCTCTACTTTGATGGAACGTATATCCCGCGTTAAGCGGGGTCTTACTGTACTCTAAACCCCTCAATTATGTTTTCTAATAATAACCTTATGTGATGTGTAATGTATACATTCAAGGATTAAAGGGAGGGAAGGGAGAATTTAAGAAGATAAAAGAATAGGGTAGAGAGAGAAAGAACCTAAAGGATATTGACGTTGGACCTCGTAATTGCAGAAACCATTTTCAGATTTGGTGACTAAAAGATTAAGGTGCAACCCTAAGACCGCGAATAGGCTTGTGGTTAATACAAATAAAACAAAAAAAGTGTTCTTTATGTGAGAAAGCGTTGGGTGGGTGAGTTAGCAATTTCTTATCATAATATAGGTCTGAGCCACTGCAAAGAAATGGAATAAAAAAAAGACTCGTGCATGTGAATGGAATGTTAGGGAGAAAAAAAAATTTATGTTCTAACTACTAAATATTTTTTATTTTTATAAAGCAATACGTTTAGAAGTGATGATACGATTTAACATTAGAGCAATACGTTTAAAAGGTGATAAATTTACGTTTTAACTGCTAAATATTTTTTTTATTTCGATAAAACAATACTTTTAGAAGTGATGATACGAGTTAACATTATAGCAATACGTTTAAAAGGTGGTAATACGATTGATATCTAATATTTCTGCTTACACACTTTAATTAGTTCGACCTGCATCTATAGAGACGGAATCTTTGAAATACAACTATATGGGACTTGTCCTAGGCCCCGTAAACGGAGAGAATAAGTACCCTTCAGACTCACTAATTAATGTCCATTGAAGAGCAAGACTAATTCCAGCAGCCACGTAATTCCGGCTCCAAATATCAAACTCAAGGATACATTCATTAAAGAATAAATGATAATTTTAAAAACTAAAAAAAAACAGGCTTTTATTGTAGATCGAACTATAAAATGAAAAATAAATTATAATTTTAAAAAAAACACTAAGAAATACGCCTTTATAGTGAATCGAACTAAAAAGTAAAAAAATAATTTTTAATATAAGAATAAAATGACTAACGAGAATATTGATGTATTGGGAAAAACCCGTGGGGTGCGTACCATTTTTTTAACTCAGCTTTTCAGAAAAACTAGTGAAAAAAAATAACATAAAACCCCCCCCTTACCACAATGACATTAATTTTGTTAAAATTTTATTCTTAAAAAATATTTTTTTTATTTTTCGTTAAAAATAAAACTTTTTTTTGTTTTTTTTTTTCTTCGGTTGTGCCAAAGACCATCTGGTTATCTCCTCCCCTCCCCCCCACGCCAAAAGGGGGGACTTTGAGTTCACAGATTTAACGTACATCAGCCCCTTCAACACGGCGAGTCTTCTGTGGCACCAGAACTCAAATCCCCGACACCCTAACCACGAGTTTGTGACCATAACCGCTAGGCTACCACAGCCACAAAATTAGAGTAGAAATCCCACAAAGAAGGACTTGATTCGTAAAATATGTAATAAATATAAATTTTAAATACTATACTTATTTATAATACTCAGGAGAAAACCTTAAATTACAATAAAAATAGCTTACCATTGTAGACTAATAAAGAAAGCTTATATCTTAACAATAACATAAACGTAAAAACAGCCGAACAATTAAGCTTCGTAAAAGCTAATACTAATCTGTAAGCCCTTGTTCTGAATTGAAATCGTTTAAAAGAGTTAACTTAAATCCAAAGCACCAGTCATATGGTTTTTAATCTCTGTTGAGGTTAAGAAATCATAAGCAAATATATAAAATGCCGATACATAATGTTTCCTTTGTTGATCTAATTTATCTTGGATTCCAACTAATGTTAAATATAGCAAAAGGAAGAAGTTAAAATTGTCAAAAACTTACTAAATATAGTTTATATCGGTAATGGCGAACCTATGACCCGTGGGTCAAAACACTTCCCCAAGCTTTTTTTTTGACCCACGATTACTGGGGAAACCCTTGTTTTTTTTAAAGGGTTTATTTGGTTTTCCCTAATTGGTTTTGGATTTTTTTATATTCTATTTAAATTTTTTTCAAGCACTCTTTTTAACAAAAGAAATTTAAATGCTGTCTATAACGTTCAGTTTGATTATTTACATTTCCCAAAAGAGATGCAAATGACAACGATTGTACAGGGGAAAGGAAATGTAGGATTTGAAATAAAAACAAAAGAGTGTTTACAAAATATCAAATACAATGTACAATTTTACTCACATTTTTTTTGTAGAAAAAATCGAAAACAAAGCAAATAACTTATTTAAACATTTTTCTTCGGAAAAAATACTTTTTAGATTATGTTCAGTTATGTTTGTAAAAGACCTTTTATTCCCCCTTTTTTTTACCCGTTAAGCCAAATAAATTTTTTGATGTTTTAGTTTTAAAATACTTGTTAAAATTTTTAAACTTAACTCGGGTGCAAATGGGCATTAGTGAACGCGCTAGAACAAAAAAAATAGGAACGAAATTTGACCCACATCTCAAAAAGGTTCGCCATCCCTGGTTTATATCATATATATAACAGTTTATTTATATATCAGTTTCTAAGAAAATAAACTGTAAAATTGCAATCCTTCAACATTTCTACCATATACCATACAAATACAAAAACTCTATACATTACTATAGGAATAGGAATTACTTTTAAATTTAAATTAAATACTTCGAATCTTTTACACATTATTTATAAAGACATGGGGCTTCAGAAAAGTATAAAATGTTCAAAATACAATCTAATTTTAAAAATTATAAGCATATGAAAAAAAAATTTTTCTATTGAAATATTTTTTAAAGTTTTACGTCGCTCTATTTTCTAAAAAGTAGCTTTTTTTTACTACTATTAGTTGATTTAAAAAGTTAAATATATTCTTAACACTGTAGCTATTTTTATATAAATAGAATAACAACTTACATATTTTAATAAAAAAAAAAATAACATTTTTAAAAAATTTTTAAAAAAAAATTGCAAATTTCAAATATTTTGAAAAAAAAAAAAGAATATAAAATACAAAAATTAGGTGGGTTTAAAGGTATGATGGATTTTATAATTCTATAAGTTTAAAAATCAGAGGCAATTTTTTTAAAAAATAGCGTGCGCAACAAAAACATACTTAATATTTATTATAGAATTTTCATATTTTTATGATTTTTTTAAAAATTTTTATTATATTTTTAAACATTTTATACTTTTTTTTAAAACCCCATTTTTTTTTAAAGGAAAAGATTCGAATAAATAAATTTTTAAAATTTTAAAAATTTTACTTTTTGAAAAGGGGTTTTTTTTTCAACCTCAGAAAAAATTTTAAAACTCCTGGACCCCTTTAATTAAGTGAGGATGTCGTTCCTGATGATGAATTTATTTTTTCCCAATTTTGTCATCTAATGAAAATTCGGACAGCGACGGTGAAAATAGTACTGGTTCACAAAATGCAATTCAGAATATAAACGAATCCGATTGATGATCATAAATTATATAGAAATATTTCAGTCAGAACATCCTTTTTAAATTTAACTTTTAAGAATAATAAAATATTGTCAAAGAATTTTTTTATGGAAAAATCAAAACATTCCATTCAATGAAGAAATAAAATTCAACGGAGATGACCCGCTCCCAAGAGAAATTATGGATTTGGAGTGCAAAATGTGTAAAGTAGGATTCTGTTACAACAAAATCAATAACTGCTTTAAAAATTTTCATTGTATCTAAGGCTAAAGCACAATTTATAACAATAAATAGTAAAATCCTCATGTAAGAAGTTTTGCCCAATTTACAGTGCTACTGCGCAATGTTGCACTTATTATGTTGCGCAATGTTGCACAGCATTATGGTGTGGGCAGGGTTTTCATTAGGATACCTCACCGTCATGTACATCTTTAAACAGGGTTCTGTGAAGGCTGTCCGGTATCGAGATGATGTCCTAGAATCCATTGTGAGATTGTACGCTGCAGCAGTTGGCCCTACTTTTGTTTTAATGGACGATAACGCCCATCCCCATAGAGCTGACATTGCCGATGACTACCTGGAGAGTGAAGGGATTCCGCGTATGGCGTGGCAAGCTATTCGCCCGACCTTAATCCCGTGAAAATCTTTGGGATGCTCTCGGCCGTGCTGTCTTTACGTTTCACCTCTAAGCCACTCTTATTGAGCTGGAAACTGTTTCACAGAAGAAGGTGGTGATTGTTTAATTCTTCGATTGTGACCTCCTCCAAGAGGGTATATGAAACTTTGCATACAGATGAGGGGATCACATACCTATTAATGTCCTTTTTTCATTTTATGCTGTTTTATTTTCACTTTATACATAATTCTGCTTAAGTCTCCCACTATGACATTATCTGATAACTTACAAAATTTAATATTGTTTTCATTTCTGTGTATAATTATTGATTTTGTTTTATGTATAAATATATATGCTACTTTACTGCCAAATTTTGTGTCAATCAAAGCAGTATTTGTTGATTTATTTGCATGTTACATCTTCGTGCTTAACTTTTGGAAGTGAGTGTACTTGAAAACTAGTTGATATAATTTTTTCATAGAAATTTAAAAAATTAGGAAGTTAAGGGTTAACTTATATCATTCTCTTCCTATACGGCGGATCTTGAGGGGTATTGGAATCGAGTTCGTGACCTTGGCCACAAGGCTACCATGGTCCCATCTATAACTTAGATTGGAGTGAACCAGGGAGACGCCTACACATCACAGCCCAAACATGTCCTGTTGAAGATTTGGCGTTTTGGCTAGGGAAGTATTGGAGAAGCAGAAAGAAAAACAGTTGAAAGGCGAACCATGTGTGGTCGGGCATCATCCTGTAGAATTATAAGCTCACAGGTTCCGGGAAAAGAAAGGTACCATTATGGGTAAAGGGGCAGACGATACATTTCTTTTTGTAGTTTTATTTATTTATTAATTCTATGCCCGTCTCTGACTTTTTGATCACAAGTAGACGAGTAGGCCAATACAACGTAGAACAATAAAAACAGTCACCAGATAACAGCATTCAAAGAAATACTGTTTAAAACAGCAGGGCATATGTTGAGATGATACCCATTTATGGCCACAAAAAGTGGGCAGGAATCTGAATTTGCCATTCTGTTCTATTCAGGTAATTCTTTAAAAAGTCATGACATGTGGCAAGTCTAATACAAGCCATAGTGACACTGCTCTAGATAAGGAACCAGAAATTCTTTTTGACTTATTCAGAAAAGAACGCCCTTTCTTTCTTGAAGCCTCCCTCGAAGTATTATAAGTGATTCCCAGTCGTATCACGTTTCCCATTCTACTGGTAGGGTTGATCCCATTGAAAGTTCTAGAAAGAGATACTTATATTGCCTATTTTTAGAAATTTTTCAGCAAATATTTGTTCCAAAAACCTTGCAGTAGCCAACACAATCTAGTTTTAAGAACTTCACCGGATTACCCCTTACAAATGCAGCAACTTGAAATGTACAACCACATAAAAACAACAAGAATGAAAACCCTTTTTTGACTGAAATGGAGACAAGCGATGGAGGACTGAAATATGATCAATGCAGTAGGTGAGAAAGGGAAGGTCAAGGCATGGCAGGAGACAATACAGGGCGGGCAAGAACTTCAATCAGTGCCATCTTGAAAAACGAAGGTCATTCCAGATGGCCTTGCATCAACCTAGGGCAGGGATGGCGAACCAGTGGCACGCGTGCCATTGATGTCACGCGACACAATATTTTTGGCACGTCAGTGATCAAAATTGCTTGCCTTTAATTTTTCAAAATTTCAAAGTTCACTACAAAGTATTACGAACAAACGCGAGTGATCGGGGAGCACACTCGTTTGTTATTGTCTTGCCTTAGTTGCGTTGTAGACTACAATTGCTTATGATATAAAGTTTGTCTACGCATAGCACAGTCAATTTCATCGACATAACTGGATTTTAAAACTTACCTGTGTTATATTTAAGGTTTTTAACGGTTGTTTAACATGGCTAGAGTTCAGCAAAAGGACAAAAAGTTCAAGTTAGTAAGTGTAACAGAGAATTTCAAATTTGGTGGACCGAGAAACATAGCATTATTAGTAAAGGCGACAAAGTGGTATGTGTGTTTTATGTGTTCTGGAACAGTGGTATGCAGAACATCGTCTGTAAAACGGTATTTTGAAACAAATCACAAACCCTCTTGTTAAAAAAAAGTGAACCACAAAAAAAAAATAATTAATTGCTAAGAAATCGTTTGGAAGATGACACAAATTCAGCATGTATTCTACAAAAAGTAACATCTTATTGTTTTAATATAAGTTATTTGCCTATCTGCAACGACCGAAGAAGTTACTTTAATTTGAATTACACGTATAACTAAAACAATTATAACTATATATCCCCAAAAGCATTTTTTCGTGTTAAATAGAGTTTTGTATTATTCGTATTTAGTTTTATTATTTTTCCAATAATCACAAGTCAAAATTATTTGATGGCACGCCTATACCTCATTAGGTACTTCTTTGGAAAAAATGGCACGTTGATCCATAAAGGTTCGCCACTCCTGACCTAGGGTATCCCACAAAGAGAAATTCCAACGTCCTTCATTTCGTCCTAAGAAATAACGTTAAAATAGTTATGCACGTTAGCAGGAAAGTCAAATGAATTGTTTTAGTCGTATAATACTGTTCGCGATGTGAAATCGCTAGAAAAATTCGAATAGTAAAAGGTAGAATTATAGTGAAGTTTGATTGTACAAATAAATGTGTATACCGTATTTACTGAATCTAAGCCACAATCGATTCTAAGCCGTACCCCTAATTCTCAAAATGTTTGAGAAAAAATGTTGTCATCGATTCTAAGCCACACCCGAATTCTCTACATGATTTTGAGAAAAATTTTTAAAAAGATTGAGTAAAAGGTTCATCTACTATATCCGATACTTAAGAAATAGTTAAAGGAATTTTTAATGAGAAATAATAAGAAGTTAATAATTAGTTTGTTTTACCATCAGAGTGACGTAACGGAGAATATTGTGCCCCCTCCTAGAAAGTCAGGTTTTGGACCCTAAGTCGTACTTGGGATCAATCAAGCTTTGGGTCCCTGGAATACTGCTCCCCACACCCCGTGACGCGATGGTGTACGTTACGCCACTGTTTACCAGTATATTAAGAACTTTCAAATACATACATGAATTTATAATTGCTCTAACCGTCAGTATCATATGCTTCGAATAAGATTTATCACTCCCAATGTCACAGCTGACTTCGGAATTGGTGCCGGAGTAGCCATGTTCCCACACAGTGTCGTTTTCCGTGCCATCCAATGCATTTGTTATGCAATAGTTTTTTAAAAGAATGTTAATAGAAGAATGTGAAAGAATTCTGAAGACCGTTGAAGATTTACAAGCGAAAATTATATCATTTTGTTTACGCCATCGACGTATATTTCTTTCATCCGTGTCAAATTTTTAGTGACCATTGCTCTGTTTCCTTTTTTTTCTATGTATAAAATTGCCTGCTTTTTCATACTTACGTCATGGTAAACTCGTCTTGATGCTATTACAGATATCTTCGATGTTTAGGTGATTAAAAGAAAACGTATGCAATATATATATATATTCTAAATACGAGTAGACAATGATTTTTGGACATAACGAATAGTGGAGATAAGTTGTGGAATGGGATAAGTCATCGATGCAAGTGGCGAGAATGGATGGTTACATTTTTCTCTTTAGTAAGGGACGGAAACTCAATTTGCCCTGTCCAACAAATGTTTTTCCTTCGATTCTAAGTCGCACCCGATTTTCAGTAGCATTAACTCTGGAAAAATAGTGTGGTTTAGATTCTAGTAATTATGGTATATACTATGAAACATCATGTTAAAAGAAAAGGGAAACTGACTAAAAGTTAATGTAAGCAAACAAATAAATAAGTAACAATATTCAGAACACGTATTCTAAAACTTTAATAGTCCAGAATTACATTTTAGAAAATGTAATGTTTACGGATGTGAAACATGTGTTGTGTTAAGTAATAACTAGTTTGATAATTGTTTTAAATTTAACATTTGTAAAACTTTTGTTAAATATATATATATAATGACTGTGACGGGGCTTTATCGCGCCTTCTACTAAAACCCTCTTGGGAAATCTATGGAGCCTGAATGGCAATTTTTTCCAACCAACTCAAAGAAGATCCGATTATGCGGGATTAGGAATGTTTTATATATTGGACTTTTTAGTATTTTGCAAAGTTCGAAGTAGAGGCTCTAGAAGGCATAAGTTCTAAGAAAGGAATTCGAAGTGGAGGCCTTAGAAGGCGGAAGTTCTAAGAAAGAGAGTTCTAAGTAGGTTCGAGGCCAGAAGATTGTCCATTTGCCGGATCAAGTTGGATACAGTATGATATTCACGATATAAGGACTGGTAGCCGTTCGCCGTGGAATATCGGTAAGATAGATTATATTAAACTTTAATACTAGAGCGGATTCTAGTAAGTTAAGGAATCATCTATAAATATAGATTCGGTGGTTTAATGCGCTATTCGTTATGAATTGTAGTATATGTTATATCACTCCTGATCATTAGCCTCCTAGACTTGTGTTGCATTGCTTAATATTATTTGAGATAATAATAAACTAGTTTTGGATTGGAATCTTTGAGTGGTCAGCTTTTAGCCCACAAATTCGGGTCGCGTGGATGCAGAGATGATACCCACAGCCCGTGGGGTATCACATGACTTGTAAAATATGTCAATAACAATACCTAGGACAAACTTCAAATAATATCAGTATTAGGATAAATCAACAAAGATTTTACTACAAACATTACAATAGTATAAAAACTGGCTTAAAACAGAATTAAGGCATCTTAGTTTATGTTATAAATATGTGAAACTTTCCACCATCAGAATCCATATTAAAAATTAATCTTATTATTGATATCTCGTTACATTGATAATTTAATTATTTTTTTGGAAAAAATAAGAAGTTTTAACAAGTTTTACAAATTATTAAACTTATTTAAATCTACTAAACACAAAATTTTCATCCAAATAAAGCAGCATTTCTCGGTGTTGAATTTTAAATAAGAATCAACAATTTATGCAACAATATTTATGTTAAAAAATATTTATTTAATTAGGGTGCGAAGCTAACGAAATTAACGGAAATTACTAATTGCCGTTTCCAAAAATTTCAAAAAAAACGGGTCTTTTTTTTTTAAAAGGAAAAAAAAGAAAGGGTTGCTAGTTTGGCAAAACTTACCCTTAAAAATTTTAAAAAGAATTTAAAAACTTAAATTAATAAACTATAAAACTCTCTGAATAAATTCCAAACAAATTCGCTGATTTATGCTTAAGTAATGAATTAATACACCCACACATATATACATGTGTGTGTATTTTCACGCATCAGTTTATAAAAAAAGTATATTACTTTAAATTTGCAAACACTTGCTTTAACTAATAAAGTGCTTTCCTTTTTACTATGGACACTACTTTAAGAGTGTACATAAAATCTTAGAGAAATACAAAAAGATAAGATTAAAACAGAATTTCCTAAATCCCCAACCAAAATTTTAAGGTTTGTCTTGGAAATTTTAAAAGAATGGGAACCCCGGAATATTTTTCATATATAAAAGTATTCGAACTTAAATTTTAATTAGGGCCCAAAAACTATCCTGTAGAGAATCATTTATTTTATCAAATTACTCATTTTTACTTTTATAAAATGTGTTCCGCATTTTTTCTCCTGTACCGTAATGTTAAATGAGCTATCCCTTTACATTTTAAAAGAAAAAACTAATTATTTATGAAATATTTTGAAATTTTAAAAACACTGTATTATAAACAAATACACGAGTTACAATATCATAATTTTTATAAAAATTGAAGCATTTTTTCTGTCCGAAATTGGGTTTTGTATTAATTGCATGTTCTTGTACATACAGCCATTTTACTACAAAAATGCCTTTGCTTTTGAAAAACTAGATATTTATTTCCTTATTATTAAAATATAAATAAAAATTTATCACTGAATTTACCTTTTTTATTCCTGGAGTTGTCATATTATGGCAGTAATAGTGGTTGGACCACACAGCGAGTACAACAGGAGGCTTCAAACTTCGTGTTCTTGATAAACGTCTGAGTTTGTTTTAGAATAAACAGCTTCAAGTCCCCTATCTACTGGTTAGAATCGCCCTAAAGAAAATGTCGATTGATTGGTTAAAAGAATATGGAAGTACAGAGCTTAGGCATAGGGAAAAAATTTTTTCCCCCTTCCCCCCTGGATCGCTCTGAGCGTGCAAGGCTGCAGAGGGATTGAGTGTGAAGGGAAATGGGATTTCTTTTTGAATATCAAAGCAAAAACGAACCGGGAAAAAAAAAGATTAATTGAAAATTTAAAACAATTTTAAAATAATTTATTTTTATAGTTGGAAAAGAAATTTTTAATGACTCCCTGTATTTTGTTAGTTCCATACAAAACTTTTGAAGCTTGCCCAAATTCATTGGAATGCTCAATGAAAAATATGCAATATCATAATGTAATTGAGAGATATATGTGCTTTGAATGGATATTATTTCTTTTAAAGGGGGTGTTGGGGCAAAAAAAGGAAAATTTTTTCAAATTTAAAAAACAATTTTTTAAAAAAGGGGAAATTTTTGAAAAGGGGGATAAAATTTTAAAAAAATTTAATTTTTTTAAAATTTTTTGAAAAAAACTTTTAAAAATTTTAATTTGTTTTAGTGGGTTTTTATTTTTAAAAAAGTAAGGGTTTAATTTCAAAAGTTGATAAAAAAAAGTTAAATGTATTCTCTTTAAAACTGTAGCTATTTTATATAAATAGAATAATAACTTACATTTTTTAATTTAATAAAAAATACTTTTTAAAAAAATTTTTAAAAAATTGCAATATTTTACAAATATTTTGAAATACAAAAGATATAAAAAACTAAAATTAGGTTAAAAAGAGTAGATGCTTTTTATAATTCTATAAATTTTATACATCAGAGGCTACTATTTTAAAAAAATAGCGTCCCAACCAAAAAAATTAATTTTATCATAGAATTTTCAAAAAGTTATGATTTTAAAACTATGATTATATTTTAAACATTTTATATTTTTCTGAAGCCCCATTCTTGTATAAATAATGTGTAAAAGATTCAAATCATTTAATTTAAAATTTAAAAAAGAATTATACCGTTTGAAAAGTTTTTTTTTTCAGACCTCAAAAAAATGTAACACCCTGAGCTCTTGTCATGGAATGTATTTCTAGAATGTAAACACATTAAACAGAATTCTCATAAGGGGTATACGCAATTTATACCACCTTCATTCAATGTTTTTCGAAGCTCTGTTAGCCCCTTTTCAATAATTAGATTTAATTACTTGTATCATAGATAAAAAAAAGTACAAGGTTCCACTTTCAAAATGTTGTAAAAAAAAGAACCACTAGTCAGAATTTCAAATTTGAACTGAATATAATACTTGAAAAGGGGGAAAACGGTATGGCCTGAGAAAAAAAAAGTTTTAAAGTGTATCAATAGATAAAAGCTGTAAACGGTTTAACGAAAATGGATCTGGCTACAAGTGGAATTTTAAATCGAATTGCGACAACTTGGCCTTTGTTATGTGTGTGTGATTGCACATTAAGCCAACGATACTATTCAAAGTGCATGGCTGTTTCGGTTTTTTGACGGAAAAAATATGACGACAGTTGTTGCACTGTTAACGAAAACCGCTAGGTCACCACGGCAAGATTGTATCACAGTGGGTTGGAAAAATCGGTTTTTAACTGCCTTTGAACCAAAAAGAGCATAAAAAGTAACAACGAAAACGCTAATGAATTTTTTCTTATGCCATACCATTTTCTCCTCTTTAAGTATATTGAGTTCAAATTTGAAGTCATTCTGAGCAATGGTTGTTTATTTTACAGCATTTTGAATGTGTGTGTGAATTTTAATTAATTACCCTGTATTAAGTTATAGACTAATAACATTATTAAATAGCAAATTCGCAGAAGAATTTTTTCTTATTGCTTTTCGTGTTAAATCTATCGATTTTTTGTTCAAATATATAGAGTTATATACTCAATAAAATCAGTTCCTATTCTTTTTTTTAAAATAATTTTTCTTATATTTCAGCGAATTTCATCGAAATTGAGTTAAATAATTTTTCGGCTCCACCATAAATTCCTATTGCCTATCGGTTGGGTTATATCATTTTAAGTTAATAATTTTGAAAAAATTATTTCCATTTGTCTGCTTTGAAACCGTTAATGAAACATCTGTCATTCGAGTCTGTTCTGTGCATATCATAAATTGAATTCAAGTGTGATTAAATAGTACATTCTGTGGTAAGAAATTATTCATTTCATATTTTATCTATAAAAATGATATCTACACATCATGAATTATTCTCTCAATTTCGAATACATTTTATAAATTTCCAATTTTTAATTCGTTATGTATGGCAATCATAGCTGTGTTTACATGGACGAATATTGCCGGCATTGATCCACTCTGGACCCGTTTACACGACGAACCGGTACTATACCGGTTTGAAAAGCGGGTTTGATTTTTTTACCCGCTTTGAAGCAGGGTAAATGCGGTGAAAAGCGAGTTCGGTTTCAAATTTTCTCATGATGCATTGCGATCGAGATTCATTTATTCAAAGATGGCTGCTATTATTGACTGTGCACGTTTGTCCACTGAAGAAATAAGTGCTTTAATTAACATCTGGGGAAATCAAGAAATACAACAAAAATTTGATGGATTTGTTCGGGATTCACAAGTGTATAAAAAATTGGATATACTCAAACAATTCACCAAGTTCTTGTTTATGTTTGCCAAGATGGGCGATAACATAACAATATGATTACCGTGATATTTCCATCGTTTGGTGATATGGTTGCCATGGGGATGACGTTTATTTTAGTTAACTTTTATTAGTTTCTTTTTTTTTCGCGGTAACCATTGTATAGTCACGTGAATCTATTCACCAATCACAGTCGTCTTTTCTTTAACATGACCTCTGGGTTCTTTGGGGGCCAAGATTAATGGCAACTCTTTTCCAACCAAAACCCAAGAAGCGAAATGTGAAGAGGAAATGCAAATAAGAGAGCTTTCAAATAACAGAAGTTTCAGTAAGTAGTACGGCAATTTGGGGAATATTATGTGTGAAAGTGATACAAGCGTTAATTGACAGCCAATTATGAAGTTACCTTGAAGATTAAGCCATTAGGTCAAGGTGCATACCATTGCACGCGCGCCCAGACGCCTCTTCATAAGATTGAAACTAAAATTGGATTAAGGTAGGATTGATTATTTGATATTAGGACTTGTAATATTATTAGAAGTGAGAGTAGGCGGATTAAGTATTGATAGTGGTCCAAGTTACGCGATTCGGTTTAACTATTACTGTGTGATTGTTCATAGTAGATTCTTGCATATATAATATTATCTAAATTGTTAGACACTTAAGTTTCATTCTTAATAAAGTCATATTAAGAATTTAAAAATGTCTATTCCTTTTGTAAACCCTACACCTCTAGCTCACGCGCATAATCAAAAAAACGGTCATCTAAGGGAGGCGGTTTCACAAACGGGCTGAAAAAAAGTACTGGTAAAAATCTGGCTTTTCTCCCCAATTCGCCGGCAATTTGTGGGTTTGCTTGTAAAAACGGGGCCTGTACCAGTCAAGAAAAATACAGGCTAAGGGGAGGAAAAAAATACATTCAAATATACTAGCAAAGATAAGATGTACAACAGATACTTCCAAATTTGCTGTCCATGTCATATGGGTGGGAATTAATATTTTTTTCTGATTAGTGATAATAGACAACAGTGCAGTAGCGACCATTTTATGAGTGGAATTAATTTTTAACTATATTTCATGTCTTGCAATCAAAAAAGGTGGGCGGGCCTCTAGTCCCGGAAAAAACCGGA
Organism: Trichonephila inaurata madagascariensis; assembly: GCA_019973955.1. Taxonomy (NCBI): domain Eukaryota; kingdom Metazoa; phylum Arthropoda; class Arachnida; order Araneae; family Nephilidae; genus Trichonephila; species Trichonephila inaurata. Next base: position 224,567 of record BMAV01025331.1, on the reverse strand, counting down.
CTTTGGCCCAAAGGGGCAAATTTAGGGGGGAATTTGGACCGAATTCAAAAAAATACTTTTTTTTTACAAAAATTTTGGATAAAATTTTTTTTTGAAAATTTATTATTTTTACATATTAGAAACGTGTAACAAAATTATTTTTTTTTTAAAAACCCCGAATTGAAAAAAGTCGAATTCTAAAAAAATTTAAAGGGGTTTTTTATTTTTAAAAAAAAGAATTGTTTTAAAGTGGGGATTTATTTGAAAAGGGTTTGCATGGGGGACCCGAAATGGGAGTTCAAGTAGGGAACAATTTAAAATTTGAAAGTTTTTTTCACGGGGAAAACCTGGTATAAAGGGGATTTGGAAGATGTTAAAATTTTTCCCGGGGTAATTTTGTTTTTCCCCGGGGAAAGGCACGGGAAAATAACCAGGAAGAGAAAATTTTTTATTTGGCTGGGAAAAAAAAAAACCCTTTAAAAGGAAAAATAGTTTTTAAGCACCTTCCCCTGTTAAGGAAATTTACTTCTTAAACTAAAAATTTTTAAAGAGGAATTTTCGTTCCCCCTTTTTAAAAAGGGAATTAAAAAAGGAAACCCCGAAGAATTTTTTGAAATTTTTTCGGGGTTTTTTTGGGGGGAAAAATAAAACCCTTCAAATTTTTTTAAAAAGGTTTTTTGGGATATTTTAAAAAAATGGTGTATTTTTGTTTCCCACCCCTTATTTCAAAGTTCCCATTTTTTTTTTTAAGGTTTTCCCGCCAAATAAAGCTAAACCCCTTTTTTTACAAAATTTTTTTGGAAAGGGTAAAATCCCCAAATTTTGTTTGTTTTTGTTTAAAATTCGGGTTAACATGGTTTTTGGAAAAATAAAATATTTCAAAAAATTTTTTTTTATTAATTTTTTTATTATTTCCTTTTTAAAAACCTTTATTGTTTTTTAATAAAATTTTTCTTAATTTTTTAAAAATAACCCCCCCTTTTTTTTTGGGGTTATTTTTAACCCTTTTCCGCCCCCTTTTTTTTCTTTTTTTTTTAAAAACCGGTTCAGATTTTAGGGTTAATTTTTAATTTAAATTTATAAATTAAATAAGCAACTCCTTTTAAAAAAAAAAATTGGTTTTACGGTTTTCAAATAAAAAATTTTTTTTAAAGGACGGTTTGGATTCCAAAAAAAAATTTCTTTTTTAAACAATTTTTCCCTTATTACCCTTAAAGGGTTTTATTTCCCGGTAAAATTTAAAATAGGATATTAAAAAACCCAAAATTTTTTTTTTAAAATTTTTTTCAATTTTTTGGAAATTTTTTCTATGTCGCTAACAATTCTTGCCTTTACCCCTAAAAGAAAAAAATTTTTCTTTTAAAAAAAAATTATAATTTTTTAATTTGGGGAAGTTTTTTTCCCTTTATATGAAAAAAGTTAAAAAAAAATTTAAGGTGGTAACGGGACCTGCAAAAAAAAAGATAGGGGAATATTTTTATTTTTTAAACCCAAGAAAATTTCCCTTTTGTATTCAATTAGTAATAATTTCTTTTTTCGAATAATTTTTTTTTCCCTTTTGAACTTTTTTTCTCCAGATTTTATTACTAACTACATTTGAAAATTTTTTTTATCAAAACATTTGGGAGTTTTCTTTGGGAAGTTAAAGGAAGTTTAAAATTTCTGTATCCTCAAAAAATTTGTATTTCCTTTGCAGGGAGCATGGATGAAAATACATTTGATCCCGCTATTTATTTTTTTAAAACCCCTTTTCAAATTTTTATTAATTTTTTTCATGACTTACATTTTTTTTTTTAAATACAAATACAAATTTAAAAAAAATCAAAAAATTTATAAATTCAAGTTTTAAATTGAAAATTAAAAAAAAAAAACGGTATTTTTTTTGTTTTTTAATAATAATTTTTAAAATTTTATTTAAAAATAACATTTTTTTTAAATTTTTTTAAATTTTGTTATTTGGGGGAAAGGGGGAAAAAACCGGGAAATAGAAACATTAATTATTTACTTTAAAGGTGAAAAAGTGCAAAAAACAGAAATTTCGCTTAGAGCAGTTTTCGGCAAATAGCAGTTTTTCCCTCCCGTTAATACATTTAAAAAATTATGTCTGTTTAAAAATAGTTATTGTTTCCCTTTTTAAATTTAAAAAACATCTTTTTTTAAAACCCCCTCGTATTTACTTTGCACATTTAAATATTTGACTGGCTTACCGACAGAATTTTGTTGAATGTGTATTTGATTTCTCTTTTGTAATTTCCAGTTATATTTTGTATTTAGTATTGTGATTCTGGTATTTTTTTAATGTTTTTTTTTTTTACTGTTTTACGTTAAACGTCAGTTTACTTTATGTTGAACCTTAAAGGGGGTTAAAGGGCCGCTTTTGTTAAATCATGAAATTTGATATGTTTATCCAACCCCCCGGTAATTTTCCCCCTTCCCGGCCCGGGTCTTAGGACATTGGGAAAACCCAAAATATCCGGCGTAAACTAAATAAAAGAGGAGACAGAGGTAAAAAAAGTTTGTTGAAGATGGGGGCTACGGATGTTTTATTTTACTTTTGAGTATTTAAATTTTAAAAAACAACTCTTCGATCTCTGCCATTAACAGACCCCAGTTCCAAAAAAAATTTGGGTCCACTGAATCTTTAGATTTAGGGTCTTTTAAATAGCAACAGGTAATTATGTTTTTTAAATTTTAATTATTTTGTATTTTTTTAAAACCCTTAAAAAAAATATACAAATACAGTAATGCTTTCTTTTTAAGGAAAACTCTGTAAATATATGTATTAAATGTGTTTATAAATAAAATTTACATAAAAAGAGTAATTATTATAACTGAAAGGACTTTCTGAGTTAAAAAGAAAAAAATAGGAATTTTTTCAATGAAATTTATTTTGTATATAGTATCCAAAATTATATAGTTAAAGAAATGGATTAAAAAATTTTTTTTTTAGATTAAATCGAAATAATATTTTTTGAAGAATTTTTTTCATTTAAAAGAGCTTCCATTTTCCCGGGAAAGAGACATTGGCCAACCCTTTTATTACTGTTCCCAGAATTTTTTAAAAAAAATTTTGGTTCATTTGTCTTGTTTTTTGTACATTTTTATTCCGTTTTTCTGAATCATCATGTTGAATCAATATAAAAAGATGTGGGGTTTTAGATTTTTTTTTTTTTTTTTCATACATCCCAAAAGAAAATTTCTATTTAAAGTTTTGTAATTAGGGCAGTAATAAATGAGCTATTTCAATTTTTCCTTCTTTTTTTAAAAAAAGGGAGGAAAAGTAATATTATTTTTTAAAATATAAAAAATATTTCCAAATGAGATTTTCTATGATTATATTTAAATGATTGAAAAAAATTTCCCAAAGGGGGTTTTTTTTAGGAAGCTAAAAAAAATTTTATTTTTATTGAGAAATAAAATGTTTTTTTTTTTATTTTAAATATTGTAGTCTATTTCTTGATTATTTTTTATTAGGGGTTAATTTTTAGTGATTATAAAGATTATTAATTTCTACAGATTATAAAAAGATTAATGAAAAGTATTTTTTTCTGGGGGGGTTGTATAAAAAAACATTTTTTTTTAGATTAAAAATTATGTAAAAAACCATTCCCCTATTTTTGCGTAATGTACGGGGTTATATGTGGGCTTGTTGAAAATAAAGTTAAAAAAAGATTTCCCAATTTTTTAAAACTGAAAAAAAATACTTTTTTTAGGGTATTCCCACTCTCTTTTATTCCTTTAATTTAAAAAAAATTAAACATTATAACGTGTACTCAAAAATAAAACCGGCGGTTGCTCAAATAATTTTAATTGGTTGTACCTTTTTAAATTTAGCAACAGTTACAAATACATAAAAAACCAAAAGGAAAACTTTATACAAATACCAAAAGGGTTTTTGGGGGGCGGACATTGGCATGTCCCCTTTTACCCAGGTGGCAGGCTGACTCTGGCTTTCCCTTCCCCTTTACCAAAGGAAACAGTCAGACCCCGGGTTTAAATATCCCCTAAAGGGCCCGGAGAGGGCGTTTAAAGTACCATTTTTTTTGCCATTTTTACAACCCCCCCTTTTTAAAACATGTTCAAAGGGAAAGCAAAATTGGCTTCCCTTTTCCCTTTTTTTAAATTTTTTGAAAAGGTTTTATTGAAATAAAAACATTAAATTTTTAATTGAAATTCAAATTTTGGGTTAAAATTTAAAAATTTTTCCGGTAGGGAAAGCAAAACAAAACTCAAAATTTCCCCAAAATTCCCTTCAAAATTTTGTATAGGTTTTTAAAAACCCAAAATTTTTGAAAAGGGAAATTAAAAAACTTTAAAACTTTTTTTGAAAAAGGGTTTGAAAAACAAAGGGGCCATTTAAAAAACAAGTGAAGGCGTACCAAAAATTACCATCTTCCATCCCATGGAATCTTAAAAAATTGAAAGGGTTTTTTTAAGGAAAAATTTTATCGGAAGGGGTTTTACTAAAAATTTTCCTGTGATTCCAAAAAAACCCGGCCATTTAAAGGGCCCCGTTTCCCGCTTAAATTTTAAAATAAACCCGACTTCAAAAGTTTGGGGAAAATTTTAATTTTGGATTCAAGGGGCCCCCTTTTTCCGGTTTGGAAAATCCTTTTAACTTTAAAATTTTAAGGTACAGTTTTTTATTTTTTAAAAAATTTAAAGAAAAAATTTTAATTGCAATTTAAATTTTTTAATTTGGGGTTTTTCCCCAAGGAAATTTTTTCAATTTTTTTTTAAAAAAAAATGATTTTGAACCCTTCATTTTAATTTAAAAACTTAAATTTTTTTAAAAAAATGTTCAATGGAAATTTAGAAAATTTAAAAGCGTTAAATTTTGAAAAAAGTTTAATTTTTTTAGCATTAATAGGCAAAAGAAAAGAATTGAATTTTAAAATTTATTCCAAAATTTTTAAATTTTAAAATCTTCCCCGGCAAAAATTTTTTTTCCCTTTTGGGAAAAAAAATTGTAAAAAAAACGGGGAATTTCCAAATTAAAATTTCTTACGGTCTACAATTCTTCAAGATAGATTAAATGGTTTTATCTATATTGGCTATCGAACTTAAAATAGCTGAGCAAATTGATTTAAAAGAATTAATCAGAAAGTTTTCAGAGTTAAAAGGTCAAAAAAAAACACCGCTCTTAATTTTTTGGTTGTTTTGTTATTTGTTTTAATTTTTAATAAATATTTACACGTATACTGTTATGTTGCTTTTACTTTGCAAGAACTATTCAAGTTTTATAGGTGTGTATTTATGAACAATTTATATATTTTTGAATAATATTTTTATACGTTGTGGAGAGGGGCGGCATTTTTTCATTTTTGTCCGGGGCGGCAAAACTGCTAGAGATGGGCCCTGTTGTTTCAAGACGACACGGAAGATGTCTATTTTGCAGTGAAATACAAGCATGGTTCAGTAATTGTTTGATTTGTCACGAAAGTGTTGTACTTAAAAAATACCAATAAATAGGAATCATTCAATGACATTTTCCTCGAAGATCTCTTTCAAGAGGTGATAAATAGGCTTTCTTGAATAATCTTTACAACAGCAAAAAAGTATTTTGTCAGTGGTAATGTCACAGCGTGTAACAAAGGCACCCTATGAAGTTTGTTGTATTATTGACAATCATATGAAACCAATTACTGATATAGGTTGTGAAAGAGTGATTCTAAAATGCTGCAAATTAAGAAAAATTTAGTGATAAAAATGAAAAAAAAAAATTTAAAAATGCAAAACAGGAGCTTTAATACTTCAATCAATTTCCACATTTTAAATTTTCTGTATTATTTTGGTCTTAAAGCATTTCTCTCCCCCCTCCATTAATTTTCATGTCGCAGCCCAAGTGAAATAGCCATCATATGTATGCGGCCGGCGTGAAAGAGCTAACATATGTATGCGGCCCGGCAGAAAAAAAGGTTGAGTACCCTTGAATTAGATTGTAGCGCGATGACAAAAGCGTGTATATTGATAAGATTTTCGGGAATAATAAGTGGACCATGTCGTAATTAAAAATCGATGATGGCAACACGTTAATCAATACAATATAATGGAGCCAGAGATTATTGATTATCAGGAGAGGTGCAAGATCGATTTCACGTATGATGTGAAATATTTCACTTCTCCCCCAAAACTAAGAATGGTTGGAGTTATCGCACTGGTTTAGCTGAATAAGGATTAAGGAGAAGCCCAGTGTGGTACCCCGTGAACTGGGAGTATCATCTCTTCATCATCTACGCGACTATAGTTTGAGGGAGAAAAGATTGATACCAAACTCTTCCATAATAAATTACTTTATTATGATCTTAATTTATATTCAACCAAAACAACACTAGTCTAGGAGGCTTATGATCAGGAGCGATGAGACTTAAACTGTAATTCTAACAAATAGCGCAATAAACCACCGAATCTATATTTACAGATGCTTTCCTAACTTATTAGAATCCGCTCTAGTCTTAAAGCTTAATCTAAATTATCTTACCACCTTTCCACGGCGACAGCTATAGTCCTTATATCGTCAAACTAATTTTGGATCCCACTTGATCCGGCAAATAGATAATCTTCCTGCTTCGAACTTCACGTTGACCTCCCTAGCATTCTTCTAGAACTTCACTGGCACTATTAGACCTCCTCATCAAACTCTTAGAACTCTGGGGACCCCACGCGGATACAAAAGCTCCAATATATACACTTCGTGGCGATCGCGTTCTATTCTTGGGTTAGTTGGAAAGAATTGCCATTCTGGCCTCAAAGTTTTCCCAAGAGGATTATTAATAGAAGTCACGATAAAGCCCCGTCACACATGGACCAACTGGCCTGGGCCTCGGCCACAACGGGGGGGGCCTTGTTTCGTTCTCGACTCAGCCTTAATAAGATCATAATTCTAATAATTTCAACGGTCAAACGTTATTTTCGTCTGTACGAAAAACTGGGAATTTCGGGCGATAAGTCAACTGGCTACATGTGTTCTCTTACAAGTCTAGCCTACCACTATACACCCTCATTATTCATTCAGTCAAAAGGCGGCATTCGATGGAGCCGGTTTGTGCTATTGTAAGCCATGCATATTTAATTGTTTCGGGTTATTGTGTTTGTACGAGTAATTCCAACATTTTTCTTGTTTTAATAAATTTTTGAATCCATATTGAACTAGACTGGTAATCAAGCACAGTTGCATTTCAAATTCATCAATTTCTTCCAATCGAATTGGGACAAATTCAGTTTATCAAATGAAGTCACATCAGGGTACATAGTAATATGGAAATAAGTTCTTGAATAACTTTTTCTTCGTCTGATTTTTTTTCAAGTTCGGGAAGTACTAGTAGTTTTTGTAATAATAGCGTTTCTGAAAATATGCAATTTAGCGTCAAAAGCATTGAGATCCCTCTTGAAGATAATATTTTTTATTTGTGTATTGAGGCTTTACATTCAATTCTTTGAAATGTTGGCAAATGTATGTAAAAACGCGACTGATCATTCGCGTTTATTCGTAATACTTCGTAGTGAACATTGTTATTTTGAACTAAAATGCTAACCGTTTTGATCGGAGACGTGCCCAAGTAATTGTGTCACGTGTCATCAATGGAACGCGTGCCATTGGTTCGCCATCCCTGAACTAAGGTGTCAAAGAGCCATATACGCATGCGCAGGAGCAGGATGGGAAGCCTCCGGAGGCAATTGTGATCGAAACTGTTGCACTTTAATTAAAATTTTGATTTATAATATTTAAAAAACCTTGCACAATGTAACATTTTCCATTCCTTCAAAAAAAATTAAGAATTTACAAAGATATTTTCATTTGTGTGGATCAATGCAAGAGCAACCAATGTCAAAATACCATAATGTTGTAATTAAGATCCCAAGCGTCTTGAAAAATATATGTTTCTACGAATAATACCGTTAGAGCTCTATTTTGAAATTTCATGTTTACACTAATAATTAAATTGGCTTTGTGATTGTTCTTCCATTTAAAAGTCATTTCAACTCTCTTTTTATTGGTCTTTATATAAGCATGTTACAAAATACGGAAATTGTGTTTTTATCATTTTTGTTGGCAGGGTCGTTCTTAACCTCCCCTGGCGCCTTAGGCAGTGGCGTAACATACACGTCGCGAGGAGGCCCAAAGCTTATGCTATGTTATGGTTTTGCAGTCCTTTGTAAGGTCCAGCTCAGGAGCCAAAACCTGACTTTGCAGGGACCCTAATATTCTTCGTTACGCCACTGGCCTTAGGCACTTCAAATTGTTACGCCCGTCCCCCACACACTATTTCCAGAGCATCCCCCTCCTTCAGTCCTTACCTTGCCAGCATTGATTCAGGGTGTGGTTCTTACTCTTTTCCCTTTCTATGTTGTTGTTCTTTGGAGAGTTTTTCCATTATCCACCACCTATGGACCCGTCGTGTAATAAACAGGCAACCGGCAGTCGTAAGGATAGTGGTACGGTTTGGCCACTCTTATTCCTTCCTTACCTTACAACATCACGAACTACCCATCCTTTTCTAAATTAGAACAGTAAATTAATGAAATCGTTTGCAAATACAGTATAGAGTATATACATTATGTATGAACTGTTTTCAAATTGCTAATTATCATCGCTTATCGCCTTACTATCTTCATAGCGGTGTGTGGTACATTTTCGCTGTAATTTTAATTTTTTCTCTTTTTCGCCCCCAAATCTTTTGCGCCCTAAGCACGTGCCTAAGCCTAAAAGTGGCCTTGCGGTTGGGGATTTATGTGTATGTTTTGCTCATATTCAAGTGTTCCTTGACTCATGTATGCAAATAAGCAGAAGTTTCTGGAAATCACATAGAGGAGTGTCTTTCCATGGCATTATTTTTACCAATAAATAACACTTTACTGCTTTAGAATTAATTTAAATATTTTCAGTGTTCCTCAATACACTTGGCAATGAAGAACAATTTAACAAATTGATCTTCCTTCCTTCCTTAGTGCCACAACAGCTCAGGGTGGGCCTCGGCCTTCTCAAGAAGCCTTTTCCAGGCCAACCTTCTTCATACCAGTGTTCCAATTCTTAGTTCTTAAAACTAGGAGATCTTTTTCTAGGCCATCAATCCACCTGAGATTTGGCCTGCCCTTTCTTCGTGTGCCAATTTGTTGAGCATTGAATACTTTTTTAGTGGTGCGGTCTTCGTTTATTCTGATAACGTGACCCGCCCATTTAATTCGTTGTATTTTGGTGAAGTTACAATGTCAGATTCTTTATATGATCGATAGAGCTTTAAATTTGATCTTCTTCGCCATATTCCATTTTCCTGAATTCCTCCAAAGTTGACTCTTTAAATCTTCCTTTCATAGATACTTATCATGTTCTCATCTGTTCGAGACATGGACCCAGTTTCATATGCATAAGTTAATACTGATCTTAAAAGACTTTTATACAATAGAACGTTGGTTTTTCTTTAGATTAAATTTGATTTCATCTATTTTCGTATTCCATTAAGACATCTATTAGCCACAGTAATTCTCTTTTGGATTTTAGTAATACAATCGTTTCTATTGTTCATTTCTGAACCTAAATAAGTGAAGCTGTCAACAACTTCAAAACTATACTCTTCAATTTTAAAATGGGAATTGTATAAATGGATCTTAATAAAGCCTGTTTAATTTTAGACGCAAATAAGGTAAATGTTTTTAGTAGAATAATTATAAAGAGAAAGCAATAATTTTTATATAGTAGATATAATTATTTTTTAATAATTCATATAGTTAAAAGTGAAGATTCACAACCATCCATACAAAAAGCCCCATGCGGCTCGGGAATCGTGGTTTGCTTTGACCTGTTTCTCTCTTTTTTGTCCCTTCTCTTCAATTTATAATATTTTGTCATGATCCCAAATATATGTTGTTTCGTGAATTCTGAAATGTTACTAAATATGGCCTTAACAGCAATACAAACAAACATTCAATCCAGTTATTTTCAACATTACCCTCCCTTTTTTCCAATTTAAACAAAATTTTTGCCCTTTCCCAATTTTCTTAACAAAATCTGATTTCCCAAATAGTTTTTCCAATTCCTACTATTAACTCATATTCTCTATATATTTATTTATTTATCTTGGTGGAATTTTCAATCGTTAATAAAATACATTTTAAAGCGCTCAATTCAGCTGAAATTTTATATACATGATTATTTTGGATGATAATACAATAAATTAATTATAATTAATAAAAATTAATTGGTTAAAACTAATTATTTAAAGAATTACAAATACACAACAGCCACGTTGGCGACCATTTTGGCGACGTGTCAAAACTTGAAAAGGTTTTTTTTTTTCTCACGTTTTAAAGCATTCAGTTGAACTGAAATTCTATATACACGATGGTTTTGGATGACAATACGATACTTTAATGATAATTAATAAAAATTAATTGCCACTTAATGTAGTGATTTTGTCATTGTATTAACTATTTATTAATTTAATAACTATTTATAAAAGAGAGCTAAAATAAATTTTTTCTTTGTTGATCTAAGTAGGAATTGACTTAATTTTTTTTATATATCACTTGATATTTTATAATTTTTTTAATTGACGACAAAATAATGCACTATATTTTGTGTCTATTTCATTCTTTTGTACATACTTCTTGAATTTAAGAGCAAAAGTGAGAACGTATTTTGCTCACTTGTCAAGGACCGATAACAATATAATAATTTTGTTCCATTGTCCTGATCAAGATCATCAGGATTAACGTTTTCCCATTTTCAGATCCCATCTTGCGACTAGTTCCAGAATAGGTGACTAAAAGATTAAGTTACAACTTAGTTCGATTGTCTATAAAAGCGTGTTTTTTAGTTTTTTTAAATTATAATTTTTATTATTTTGGATTATTAAGAAATATTCCGGACGACAATATACATCGAATTGTACCAAAATCAGAAGAAATAAAAATTAGAAAATATAGTATGTAGAATAAACTTAAGATAATCCATTATTCCATATTTCTAGATAAACGAAAAGGCAAACAGAATTATTCTTTAGAAGGTTAAGATATTTAATAAACACAACAACAACAAAAAAAATCATTTTAACCCTTTATCTACCGACGGTACTTTTAAGTACCAGTCACTTTAAAATTACATAGAACAACCATTTTAATGAATACTCTGACCATACTTAGTAGGAATATTCTTTTAAATCTACTCTTCCAAGATATATGGCAGCACGGGTTCGATGATGAGTATTTTAGCGGGAAAGGCGAATAGTTTTATAGCAGAAATAGCGTTTTCAGCGGATTGCAAAGATTGTCATTTTAGTTCCAAAAAAAATAGTCAGTGTCATAAGATAAAGTGTCTTATTTTTTTCTGTATGTTAATGAAGACCTTTGAAAACGGTTTTTGACTGTTTATTTTAAGTAAACAGAGTCTATAATTAATTTTACATTTGAATATCTTTAATTAATTAATTAGCTCTAACGGATTAAATTTCCCAAAGTTGAGTATTTTGTTTATGTATACCCCTCAATTTTCAATGTAGTGATTCAAGAAAAAATATTGCATGAAAAAAAATGCGGCAAATCATAAAGCGGTAGATAAAGGGTTAAGGGACAATAGATTTTGGTACTTGATATCCCATGAAAGAGAAAAGAATCTGAATTATTCTTCAATATGAAATGATTCCTTGAATCACAGTAACTATAATGTTATTTCATCTATTAGATGTGTAGTGGTGGTATGTACATAAGCCAGTAACAGCCTCCGGACAGGGGAGATTATTTTTGTCTGGTGGTCATGTAACTGAGTTCTACGAAATCCAAGCGACACGGGTTCTATCCTCCACATTGGTGACCTTGACACTGACTTAAAAAGAACACAACCTTCATGCAGCTGTCGTGGCGTCACCTACTCTCAGGAAGAGCAATCAAAGCCGTCAGCCCCACTTGATGCAGCAATCAATCATCAGACACTTTTTTGATGCAACGCCACCAACTAACAGCAACAACACACACGCTCGCCATATCAAATATCTCGTTCATTTGCCTATCCTCCGACTACCTGTGGGGAAGTACTGTAGAGGTATCTAAATAAGCCAGTAACAGCCTCCGGACAGGAGTGATCACTTTTGTCTGGTGGTCATGTTACCCAGCTTCGCATACATAGGTCGCAGGTTCTATCCACCACAGATTTTTAATTAGTTAAAGAAAATTAGGTAATTATTTGTTTTATTGTTTGGCAAAAATCAAAGTATTTATATAAATTAAACATATGAAAAAAAATTAAGATTATATACTTGGAGCATTATCAAATTCCAATAAATGGATTTTGTTAATTTGAAACTAGTTGCATTTCTTAAGAAATAAATTGATGTTAGGTAAGAAATTATAAAATTTTGTAATTATTAATTTTGAAAAAGCAATATAACTCAAAATTGTATTTTTGTTTTTGATAAAACAGGAAAAGTGTTATATTTAAAACATTATTATAACATTTATCAATTTAAAATACAAAATTTTATTCACATTAATACATTTTATATGTGAATAAATTATAATATGAATTAAACTTTTCAGAAACTGATTTCAGAAATATGAATTTATCTTAATATAAAACTTGAAGATTGTTATTATTTTTTACTTAACAATGGAACTCACATTAATTAACAAGTAATTTACTGCATTAAAAACCATTCTAAGAATTAAAGTAAAACACATGTATTGAAAGGTAGCTCAGTAATTCATATAATATTTAAGCTGAAATAAGGAAACAGCTAAACAAAGCAAGATTATGTAGCAAGAGAACTTTAATAATAAACACACACACACTTATTTTAATAAAATACCCCTCAGAAAACAGCAAAATGTGTAAAGCCTTTTTCTTCATATCCTTGCTAATAATTTTCTTTGTTTTATTTGAGGAACATTCAGAGTGTTTGATTTAGTGTACTCTTTTCATTGAAATTTTGAAATCCCAGTTCCTTAAAAGTTGCGCTGATTAAGAACTATTTTAAAAACCAATGTTATAAATAAAAAAACTACAGTAAATTTCTTTTTTAAAATGGTTGAATTAAATGACTAACATAAACTGGTAGAAGAATGATGTATAAAATAATAGGATTACATTTAAGATAATAAAGTTTATTTTTTATACATAAAAAAATAGACACATAAACGATTACAACATACATTAATTACAGATTAAAATTTCATATTACTCTGTAGGGAGCAACACTTAATAATACAAAATAAAGACCTTTGGACTCAAAAAGCTGTAAAGCTGAAATTCTTAAAGCTATGGAAAAAGAAAAATATAACATTAATTCAATAACTTACATTATTGTAACATTAATATATTAGATATAATATGACAAAATAAAATTGTTTCTCACTAGAATTTCTTAACTGCTGCTATACTTTGTATTTGTATAAGGTTTACACTCTTGATAATAGATGCTTATCATAAAATGAGTATTTTATATAACGTGAAATTAAAGTAACACTAATACATTTTCTTGTTGCTTGAATTATAAAATAATGCACTATACTATTAATTTAAAAGTAATATTACAAATTTTTAAAAAAATGCATTTCCTCTTTTATTTCTATATGTGATTAACTCAAAAATACCTTCTACATATGGATTGTTCTAATATACAGCAAAGTAGCTGCATTAAGCACAATGTATTTCACATTATAACATCACATTCTTTAATTTTCACATTTAAATAATATATTAATATATTGTACAGTTGATTAAAGAATATACTAGTACAATCAGGAAAAAAATAGAAATCAAATATTTATTATACATTCAACAAGCTACAGATATATCATTTTATGATCAATTGCACTTCGTGAAAAAAATTATTTTACGCTTTTCTTTTTTTATCTCATACTTTCTACAAACTGGCACACAACAATTAAGAACACAGAAGCACAAAGAGCTTCATTATGTACAAAGTTGCAATAAAATGATGAAAATTTTTTCAAAACTCGGAATAACTATATTAAAGGAAAAGAGATACCTTAAAAATAATTTATTTTTTTGAAATATTTGCATTGTGCTGACTTAATGAATAAATATCTTAGTTTCTTTACATTTTATCATTAAAAATATCTTTCAAAAATTGTGTCACTGCAATTGATTATAATACAATGATAAAAAAAATGAATATTTAATATGTATGTACTATAAAACATATGCACATGTATTTTTCTCACCTATTGATTATAAAATAAGAAGAAATTATATAAAAAGCTTTTTAAAATGCATGAAAGGAAATTTAATCTGCAATTTTTTAGTTTAAACATTTCATTTGAGTATTTTACTCCATTAGTATTTAAATAAAATACAATAGAGAGTCAATTAAAATGAAAAATGATTTAAAATTAATTTGCAGTACATTAAAAAAAACATAAAATACAAGATTTTATGAGACTAGAATAACCATTTGTTATGCAGTAATTTCAATGAAATAAATGAAATTTTTTTAATGATTCGATCATTCTTCTAAGAATATCGAAGTTGTATGAAAAATAGCTCTATTAAAAATGTTACTTACAGGCTAAAAAAAATTATCTTTTAAAATTTATTGGAATGATTAAAAAGAGAATATGTTAAAAATTGAAATCAATAATATAAGAGGTAGGATAAGATAATTAAAAATAAGAATATTAGATAATATATATAACGAACACACAAAATAATAAACCTTACACGTTTTTCAGCAGTGAAGATCTTTAGTTCTTGTCTAAGCCAAATGAATAAAAGATAGTAAGAGAGCAAGGCTTTGACATAGACATTACTTTTTAAAATTGCTTTCTTAACCAATACAATTTAATGAGCTAGTTTAAGAGATCAGATAATTTTTCTCAATATATATAAAAACATTAAAATATATATAGTATAAAATAAGCATATAAATAAACCGTATACGATTTTTTATCTATATTTTTTTTGGGGGGGGGTTAAAAATATAAAGCTATTTTTATCGAATACTAAGAGCAGATCTGAGAAAATTCAATGCACACAGCAAACATAACACACATAATTAAAAAAATGAAACCAGCTGTTTAATCAGGCATGGATGATTCCAACAACTGTTGCCTCTTCATTTTTCTAATGCATTTAGGACAATATTTATTTGAATCCATACAAGTTGCATGGTATACAGCTAAACATTTATCACAGTGGTAAGTATTTTCTATATCAAATGGGTAAATAGGTTTAGGATTTTTGCACACTTCGCAAATAAAACCTTTCACAAGGCAAAGTTGACAGCTCATTACATGTTTCTTTGCAAAAGCAATTACCTTTTGCAAAGTTTGTGCAAGAGCTCCTGAAGCGATTTCTAGCATGTCAGAAATAGAATACAAATGGACATGCTCATACAAGTATTCACGTGGCCATAGTCTTTTTCTTAACTCTTCTGCAATTGATTCCTTGCATGTAAAAATGTAAGATCTCAGAAAAGTTAATTGGGTTCTTAGTAACTGTATCTGAGCCATTTCCTCAATAGCTGTATACATAGCAGGATTCAATACTTTAATATCAAGAAGTGGATCTTTATCAATTCGTGAGATGAATATCTTAGCTCGCTTTGAGACTGGATATTGTTTGAAATCCCAGTTATGTACAATACGAGCTGGAATGAACTCTGCATCATTTTCATGGCATTCATAACAATAGTTATAACCATCATAATAACATAATCTAGATTTTCCATAGATCATACCAATAGGACGCCCACAAGAATTACATTTAAAATCTTGTAACATCAAACCTTTTTCAGGACAAAGTTTACCAACAGCTGCCATTAGCTTTTTTGTTTCTTCATCGGCATGTTCAACAGCAAGGTATTTTGGAACAAATTCAAAATCTGAGTCAGGGGATTTTGCTTCTGGAGAGTTTTCCTGCTAAAAATAAAATACATAAATATCTTAACAAATGATTCTATTAGCTTTCATAATGAAATGAAAAAATAAAATGGATGAGAGAATATTGAAAATTCATTAAAGTAACTCATAATTCACAAGAGGAAAGGCTTTTATTTCTGATTTTTACTTTTGAAGAAGAAAATTTAGATAAATGAAGTATAAAAAGATGCAATAAAGATCAAATCTTCAGTAAAATAAAAACATGTCTAAAAAAATTATAATATACTCTCAAAATAATTAAAAATGCAAATGAATTACGGCAAATTAATTTTACATATAAAAGATTTTTTTAATATCTTTAAGCACACATCATTATAATTTTAAATTTTTGTTTCCTAATATTTAACTTTAACACATTTCAATATAATAATATCATATATATTCATTCAAAATAATAAGTTTATCTGAAAATATCAAACATTTTATGGCTCTTTTCAGTTGGAACACAAAATTTGCAATTAATGAAGTATAATTATTCAAATTACAGATACTTGAAAAAAAATCTATTTTCCTCAGCATTTTTATGTATGTAAAAAATTACAGCCCTCTAAAAATTTTGCACTACAGCATACATACTTAAAAAGCAAAATCTGTACAATAAAAAGGAATAACTTTAGCAAATCATAATGAATCACCACTAATGTCACAAATGAGTGAGTGAATATTAATGTCACACTGTTCAGATAGCTACACAAGGGCTTTTGGTGATGGACCTCGTAATTCTGAACTATGGTCAAGTGACGAGGACGACACCTGAGCTGACACTTCCTCCCCTAACTATTACACCACAGCTATGGGAGGACATTTGAGCTCTCGACAGATTTAACGTGCACACTGATGTCACGAGACACTATGCATTGCATCGTAAAGATATACTATATTAGATCTCTTAAGCTTTGCTTAAATAAGCAAAATACTCTCTTTCCTTTTTTAACATTAAATCTTACCTAGAGCCAACAAAATTTATAATTGTTTCAGAATCATTTTACTTTTTGATTAATATAAAACTATGCTCATTTTAAAAATATACTGGAAAGGGGAAGCAGAATTAAATGATTTATGATTTGAATAGATAATATTTTACATTGTTTTTAATATATTTTTTTATCAGATAATTGAATTGAAATTTTTTATAATATAACACTTCTTTTTAAAAAGAAATGAAGTAAAACAGCTTATATGTTTTACAGATATATATTTCATTTCAAGTACTTATGAACACTTCCAGAGCATTAATATTCTCCTTATGTCTAATGTTTTATTATTTTTCTCTTCTTTTTGTTTCAAATCCAATTAATACTCATTTCTCTCCTCCTTCATATTTCTCATTAACTTTACAAGAAATTTATTAGTTTCTGATGGATCCACTACATAACTCTGAACAATGAAGGAAGAAATTCTTTTAGTTTATCAAGGTTATTCAAATACTTTTCCCCATATTTTAAGGAAATATAAATCGTATACTGAATAACATTTTAACAAAAATGACAGCACAAAATTCGAAAGTGAATTTATAGCTATACTGAATGTATATGTATAGGAAATAAATGATGCTGTTTCAATAGTGGCATTTTGTAATTGTATCCCCTTAGCATAGGGAAGGGATGTGCATGACAGGAGAGAGAGAGAAAAATGAGCATTTGAGAGAGAACTGAGGAAAAGTTTGTGAGGATGTTGAGGTGTGAGGTAGTTTAGATTTAGTAGCTGCAAAATAAAGTTTTTATTTGAGTGACAGTTATTTTATATAGTAATAGTATCATCAGTACATTTATATTCAGCTTCATTAAAGTAATGTCTAATATAATATATATATATTCCTTCCATCTATATAACATCTCTTCATTCTATCAGTAGCTATAATTATTCCAATTATTTCTAGTAAAATTATAAAATGCATGCACACAGTTTCTACTACTGGATAATTAAAATAAATTTTGCAAAGTTCATTTTAATTATAATGCAGGGCTCTTATTCCATAACATAAATTCATGTAAATATATTTTTCAGTAAGAAGTTTAGTTTTATACATTTAATTAACTCAGCATGAAAACTAATTCTATTAAAGTTCCATACAATTTATATATTTAAATTTTCTACTGCTAATAAACAATGTAATAAGTAATTTCAAGACATAAAAAATAAATTGCTGATTAAGAACATATCAATAATAATGCAAATAAAAAAAGGTACTTACATATCATGTTATTAACCAATTTGTCAAATGAAAAAACATTGCCAAATGCTGATATGCAGCCGATAATAGACAAGGTGAACCGGATATTGAAGCTCCAGTGCCTGGGAGCACTTTTTCTTCGTGTGAGTAAAATGCAGGTAAACAAGAGGCCGATCGAAGCCGCCTCAGCAAATATATCAAGGAGAAAAGGAGGGGAGTGGAAGAGCGACTATCAGCTGTTCTGCTGAAGGTTAGTCGGGGAACCAATTCTCTTAAGAAGGGTTGCCTAGTCAGTGTTTCCCCAAGAAAGGGTAGAAAACTTTTCCCACATATGTACAATCCCAATAATCTTGTTCATGCATATGACAACAGTATTTGGCAAGGTTCAATATTTGGCAGGTTTTTAGATTTGGCAATATTGGTCAACAATATAATATGTAAGTACAATAAAAAATATACAGGTAAAATTAATAATTACACTATCATCATCATCATCATTTGTTTGCATGATAGACGTAAATGTATCAGCTAACTCTGGAGTTCCAATGACAACTTTGTTTAAATTTTTATTGTAGCTTTGCAACAATGAATCATAACTTTGATCACAGTTGGAATCTCCATCACCCTCAAATGTAGAGGACCATCCTGAATTTTCACCCAACTTATTACCCATAGAGCCAGCCTGATCCGAGAAATCATCAATCATTTCAATACCAAAATCAGGAACTGAGTCAGATGAAGATATTTTTGAGCTAATTTCTTCATAATATTGTTCATTACATGTTTCTAAATTTTCCAAATTTGAAACAGTGGAATCTACTACTTCATGAATTTCTGGAGAATTGCTCAAGACAGAATTAATAATTTCTTCCTTCCTTTCACTTTCAGCCTGTACTTGATTATTGTCTTCAGATTCCACAGGCTTTTCTGAAGATTTGTTACAATCTAGGGATGATTGAGTATCACTTTCAATATCACTGTTTTTGTTACTAGGAGAGTCAACAGAGCTACTTGGCAGACTACTGTCAACAGATGATTTTTTTACCCTTGGAGAGCTTTTCGTTTGATTCTTTGGGTCAGTAAAAAAATCTATAACATCTACCTGCAGGCATTACTGGCTGTGGTGTCACAGGAGGAGTCCAAATATTAGCTAGAGTTAATGGCAAGTTATTCCATACATTTAGAGCACTATTGTTACATGACAACTCAAAAGTAAATATACTCAAACCTTCTAATAATTTCTTCATTATATCTGACTGTTCCTCATCTCGTAAGTATGCTGAGCTGTTATAATGCTTTTGCATGCCAGACTGATCAGACAACATGTTACCCACATAGCTCACTATTAAACCATCATTTAAGGCAGCTCGTAACAGCACGGCCACGGCCGACATCTGTGGTGATTAGATTAAAATGACTTATTTCTAGAATGACATTTTTGTGACTAAAATTATATACAGCAGTCCAAAATTGAGGCTCCGGTATTTTTTCAGGATTGGTCCCGAATACAGCTGACATTTTTCGGGTTATCTTATCTTTCAAGCCATGTATGAAAATTGCCTCTAATACACTGCACAAATTAGTAGAATATTCGTTATCAGGAACAATAGATTTACCCAAATTTTCTTCCTGAATAACATGAATTGATTTACTAAGCTCCAAGGTTAAATTTTTCTTCACGGCAATTTCTTTTGCAAAATCTTCGATGCTGGGAAGAGCTGTCTTTTTCCATAGAGATCCATAATAACTTATCGCAAATGTCAACATTTGATTTCACATTCATGGATTTCTCTTTTGTCAACAAACAAACAAGAGTGTTGTGAGTTGAGCTGTTTTCTGTACTATAGCTCCAAAAATATATAGAAAAATCATGTGTGGCCGTGGTGGTCGGAAATATATATATTTTTAATAAAGTCCTCGGTTAAAAAGTTAAATATACTAAAATCCATCAAATAAAAGAATTGATTCATATTAAATTTGAAGATAAAGCCTTTATGTTAGTGTAGGCATGCATGCAGGGACTGAGGACATGCAGACATCTCAAGTGAATGCATGGCATTTGAACAAGTTTAAAGTTTATGAGGCAGACAGGAATCTAACCATTCTTATCTTTGGATGTTCTTGATTTTCAGTTTTTCAGAAACTGTCATCCTTCCCATATACCATGAAAATTCTCTTGGATTTGGTCTAGCCTTTGACAAATAAAAAATTTAAAGCAGCAGAACATGTTTTCAAAATATTTTGGAAATTGTGTTTAAAAACTAGAAAAAGAGCATTCTTGAATGTAAAAACTAATTTTAAGAATATTTAATTTGATTAAAGAATTTTAAAAAAAAAAGAAGCAAAAATATTTTCAGCAAGAAATAATTTTGTAAAATACATTTCAACTCGGAAGCATAGTGTTTTCTATTTAAAAAAAATAGAGAAATAGGGATAATAGCCTTTGTTGCTCCATATCCCTCAGAACTGAACTGAACTAAAATAGAGAAATGTAAACAAACTGCGTATAATGTAAACAAATACTTCAATATTGGGCTTTATCCTTACAAAATATTAATATTTTGTATTCTGTACTTTTCTCAAACAGCGATGATGAAGTCATTGTGCAAACTTATTCAGTATTCACGACGGCTGCATCAAATTCCTGGTAGAAATTTCGGTTTCAGTGCGTGTATGGTAAGATATCCATGGTTCCATCTCGTGAAAAGTTCAAAAAATAAATCGTGGCAACCAGTGGCCAATCTCAATATTGCCAAAATTTGTATATTTTCATATCTTTATTTAATTATAAATTCGATGAATGCATTTACTTTCACTATGTTAAGTTTTTTCTATGTGTGCAACATTGATTCTCATTGCATGCATTTTTAAAACAAACAACTTTCATTTTATAGATGACTGTCAGTAAAGATATTGTTGAAAGCCTAGAGCGTTTGGCTTTAGTTGATTTTTCAACTGAAGCTGGTATTCAGAGATTGGATCAATCCATTAAATTTGCTGATAGGTTAATGGAAGTTGATACTTCATCTGTTGAACCACTTATAAGTACAGTATATGACAGGTATAGCATTGTAAACATATATACATTACTGTAATTAAATTATTGTCTATAAAAATGTGTTGAATATCGGTTGAGTTTGTAATTTTTTAACAAAAAATCACTGATATCAAAAAACTTTTTTAATATAAAATTTTCTGGTACTTACGTATTAGCGTCACCTATCAAATTTGTGCCACTAAAATGCCATAATCCACCAAAATCTGTGACTGATTGGGTTTTTTTTAAATAAAACATGAAAGAATGTTTTGTATGGTTTTCTTATTAATAGCACAAATTTGGGGGGTTGCCCAAAATTTTAAGTCCCAAATTTTTAAATTTAAATTTTTGTTCAAGTTTATTTTTGTGTGATAAAAGTATATTTGTGGTTAAATATGTTAGCCATAATAATTTTTGGGGTTATTTTTTATTTTTGTGCATATGTTTAGCTCCTCAAATGTGGATAAAGTTAATGTAAATTACGGAAGCCAAATTCTCTTAAAAGTCTTGCATGTTGTTATTAAATTCCTTAAATTGATTTTTAAATTTTTTTTTAATACAACAGGGCGGGTAGCCAGTGATTAGACATCAGACTAGACCAAACCCGGGTGCCCCAAATACCCCCCCGGTACATGCTTTTAAATCAGTGGTCCAAAGTCTTGTGGTTTGTAAAGGAAACCCCAAATGAGGGGAGGGGAAAAATTTTCCCCCCAGTTCCATCCTAAATTGCGAGTGGAGTCGGGTGGTGTCACCATCTATCCCAAAAAGTCCAACCTTCTCAAGGGTCTGGGATTCATTCCTTCCTTGAAGGACATACACCCCAATACTAAACTTATGACCCATATCAGAATTTCAACTATACTTTGAAAATTTTCTTTAGTATATTTAATAATAATCCTTGAATTAAATTGGGTATCTTATAATCTACACTTGGTCATTTAAGAACTATGTATGCATTCTAAATCACATTCAAGCGTCAAGACAATTTTTCCTACCTCAGAAGGATTAGCCTACCTCAGAATAATTATTCCAAATTATTTAAGCATTAAATGTATGGAAATTTTGGTAAAATATTTTCAAATAATGATAATATTTGAAAAAAAAGGTTAATAAATAAAAAAAATGATAAAAATTCGTATTATTTTAAAAAGGGATAAAGCTTGTACATGTAGAATCTGAAAAAGTAGATGGATTATTGCATAACCTTTAATAATGACATCATGTAAATCAATTTTTAATGCTTCTGGTTTTGGCATTATAAAACCAAAAAATTAGCAGCCAAAATCACTACATGGATTTATTGCATTTTTCAAACTACAAACAGTAATAACACATAAGATTAACACTAAGTGCTTGAAAATGTGAATGTATATGTAATTGCCATCCACCAAGAGAATAGTAAAAACCTAATCATTCTATGTATTTATTCTTGTTCTACTCTCTGGTGATCTAGAATCTCTATCCACAATGTCCTTTGAATGCTTAATATCTCCAAATGAGTGCACTAAGACTATATTTTGTATTAGTTTCCTGGTCTCTGTTATCAAGTAGATTGTTTTTATTTTAATTCCAAGTCATTTTTTTGTTTGTATTTAATTGAGATTGTGTTAAATGTGTGTCAACTTTTTACTACTTAAAATTTTGTATCTGCTATTAATTTATTATCTTAATCTTCATATTGCATTCCTACTAGACAAGTGACTTCAATACCCTAGCGGTCAAGGCAACAGACTCGTGACTGGCATGTCATGAATTCAAGCCTAGTACTGCTGAAGACCTGTCATGCTGAGTGGGCTAATTCACATTAAATATGTCAAGGCTCAAACATTTTCCTATTGGTGTGGAAGTTAGAAGAAGGGAGTGCCAACTCAAGTGTCATCCTCGTTACTTGACCATGGTTCAAAATTACGAAGTCTGTCACTAAAAGACCTTGTGTAGCTGAATAGTGCAGAGATTAATATTCACTCACTCACAAAAGACTGTATTAAAGAATTTAATATTGATTAATATGCATATTCATAATTGTATCACAAGCCATTGGATATAAACAATATATTATTGATAGTTTGTATCAATTTCGAGTGTTTTAAAAGTCTGCTGATATCTTATTTAGTAACAATTATTCTAAGAATTAAATTTTGTTAAATTCCAATTATAAATTATTTTATTATTTCTCTTTGCATCTAATTGTAAAATACAAAACGTTTTTTACCAGACTTCTATTACAGCATATTTTTTAATATTTATAAAAACCCTGCATGCTAAATGGGTTTTATGTTTACTGTTTTTAATTTTCTGTATTAGCATTAAATGTAATTAAAAGCTGCTCATATTCTACTTAATATTAAAAAAGTTCCTATAAATAACTTTTTAACATTGAAAATTCGAAAATTTAACTGCTCATATTGCACTCAAATGATATGGAAATTAATTTGGAGAATTCAAAGTGTATTCATTGGATTTGTATTGCACTAAATACATGTCTACTTTTTATATGCACATATATTTTGATGGTTTTTTTAAAGTAGTGTAGAAATCATAATGGATTACATAAATTTGAAAAAAGAGATGTGATGGTATTTTGTGTTTTTATTCGTTTTCTTCATGTGTATATGTTTTGTTATCCATTTTTTAATATGTATATGAGTACATAATTATTGCTTTGAAATCCTGTATAAATAAAAGAATACTCTTTAATGTGTATTTATGAAGTTAAAAAAGATTAAGAATCTAATATTTTCCTGTTTGCTTGATCATTTCTTTTCATTTTTATTAGTGTTTTTATTTATCTGTATTTTGATTTGTTCATTTGTTTCCATATAATCTAGAAATGAAAATCTGCGTGATGATGAGCCTGTTGATAAGTCTTACAGAAAAGAATTAATGGAAATATGTCCCACTTCAGAAGAATTTTATTATGTAGCTCCTTTAGGTAATATACTTATATTTATGTTGTCAATTATTATATGAAACAACTGTAAAACTGGTTTCACCAATTATTTAAAAATTGAATTTAAAAGTTTCAATGTTTCAATTGTTAAAACTGTTCATGATATAAAAATTATTATGAATGGGCTTTATATAATTAAAATTATATTTGCAACATTAAAAATTGTATTGTAATAAAAATATTATCCTCAACAATATATGAATTATGAAACATTCCATATAATTCATTTATATCTTTTTCAAATTTGTTTTTCATCAAATATAAATGCTTACCCTCCTTAAAGAATCTATTATGCAAAATTTATAAATCATCAATACTCTTGAATAATATGAAAACTGTCTTAATTGTAATTTTAAATAATTCCTAAAGTGTGCTTTCACCCTTTTATTGTATTTATTAAAGTCATATTTATAAAAAAATAAACAATTTATTACTATTTTGATTATGGTAATTTAAGACTTAATTTTCAAAAGTAGAGAAGGGTAGGAGATAAATTAATTTGCATATTATAATTTGGTATTATTATTCATTATATATTTATCATGTTGATGTAAATAATAAGCTTTTTATATTGAAGATGAAATATTTTCTTTTCGTGTTAGCTTATTCTAAGCAACATTTTTTTATATTTGTGTACTACTATATCATAATTTTATTAGTAAAAACCACCCCAAATTTAAAAATTACACTACAAAACTTTGAACAAAGAGTGTTGTAACAGCTAAAAAACTCCAAGTTTGTTTGTTTTTCATCAAATTTATCTGTAAAAAAACATGAGTAATAGATTGAATAGTAAAATTGATACAACCTGAAATTCATACAGTGCTAGAATTGGAATTCTAGTGCAAGTTATAATGAAAATTGGATGTATCATGACAATCATAGCAAAAGGATATTAATAAAATTTGTAACCAATTTTTTCTTTCTTCAGAGAAGGTCCCCTTGTTTCATGCCTGCTTAGGTTATTCCAACAAGTGATTAGTTTTTACAACCTTTTGAAAATGGATTTTTTATAACTTCCTGTATATTTGAAGGGAGGAAAAAACAATTTTTTTAGTTGCCGAATTTGCAAAGATGTTATAATAAATAATAAAATTTCTAAATTAATCAGTTTCCTAAGTTAACCCTGCTCTCTTACTACAATGTGTACTTTCATAACACGTACTACATTACATTAAATGAACTTCCATGTTTCCATCTATGCTGGGAAAATTACATAAATTTACTATTTGAAATGCATAATACAATTTAATATTATTTTAACCTTAATGATAATATAAGCTTTTACGAATTTAAGGGATTTATTTATATTAGTAGATTTATAGTCTAAGTCCAGTGGCTGAGTGGTAGTGTATGGCGCTTCCATGCCACAGGTCTGGGATTCAAATCCTGGGATGGGCAAGGTAGACTCAGCCTTTCATCCCTTCAGTGGGTGGATAAAAGAGTACCAAGCTTGCTTGGGAACTGAACACTGGGGATTTCAGATTAGACTGACTTACCCTTTGACCGAAACATCTACACATGCATCCCAGTGCCTAAGGTCACATAAATTGAGATAGGCTCAGTAGGCCTTGGCTCTCATGGGCTGTTGTGCCACTGAGTTCTGTTCAATTCAAATTTATAGTCTAATGTTCAGTAGAGAAATTGATTTCTTTAAACTACTGTTGTAATTTTTCTTCTAATGTATGTTTTTGTAATTTAAATTTTATTTTGAGTCTTTTTAAAATTATATGTTTGTGTTATAAATTTTTTTTGCTTACATTTTTAAGTTTAAAGAAAATATAAAGTTTTTTAAAAGAAAACTTTTTTAATATAT
The DNA here is from genome assembly GCA_019973955.1 of Trichonephila inaurata madagascariensis. Taxonomy (NCBI): domain Eukaryota; kingdom Metazoa; phylum Arthropoda; class Arachnida; order Araneae; family Nephilidae; genus Trichonephila; species Trichonephila inaurata. The sequence goes on along the minus strand of BMAV01025331.1, from coordinate 198,721 downwards.
GTATATATTTTTATTGTTCAAAATATTTTACTCTATTTTGTCTTTCAATCACTTTCTTACTTATTTTTAGGGACATTTTCAAGAAATAAAGTTGAATCAAGTTCATAAAACGTAAAAAAAAAAAAATTGTTTGATAGAATTGTCTCTATTTATAACCATTTGAAGCATTTTTCGATGTAAAAGAAGCACAGAACATGTGATAACATAACACTTACTTGTACATTTTACATATAATACATATAAAGTACAAATCTTTTATCATAAATGTATAAACTTGTATCGCTTCCAAGCAAACTTTTTAGATGTGCTCAGTTGCATAATTAAGATAATTTGACAATTGTGGGAAAACTGATGTAACTTGTTTCTTGTTATGTGTAAATAATGATATTTTTATGAAAATGTATATATATATATATATCCTTATTGGTTCTTAATTTACAATTGTTTGTTTCTTTTATTTGTTTTATATTCTCTCAAATTTGTTTACTATAAAAAGTAAGATAAAGTTTTAGTTCTCTTCAATAGCATTTCATTACTTCAATTTTTGCATAGAGCAATAAAAGTAGAGATCTCTCAAGATTAATAATTATTAAATATATTCTGAAATTTTTGAAATTTGAGAAAAAAATAGAATCAAAGAACTTGTTTTCTTGGGTTGATAATTTCCTCAAAAAGCAAGCTATATAATTTTAAAAATTGATGATTCTATGAAAAAATCAATTTTTATTATATTGTAAGAAATTTTTAATTATATTTTACTTTTATTTAATGTATGAGAGGTTGAAATAATAACATGTCAATCCCATAACATGTCATTTTCTATTTCGAATATAAGAAATTTTTATCCATTATACAAATTAAATGAAGAATCAAGAAGAAACTATTTAAAATTTGAAAGATGAAAATTTTGATCGTAAAGCATTTTTCTGAAGTGAAAATGTGTCTTTGAGAGAGTGTAATTAATTCAATGGCAGTAGTAATTAGTCATAAAGACATGTCTCTTAATCTTTATACTTAATGGGAAGGAAACTTTCCATATGAGGTCTGCTTTACAGATTGTAGACTGTGATTATTTTTATGATTTGGAAATGTATATATTATCACCAAATGGGTATGGTTTCATGTATAAAAGCTACATAAAAAGTAATGTGCTAAAAAACATTATGCCATCTATGTTATCATGTTAAATGTAATAAAAATTGAAAAAATCATGCTCTTATGTCTGATTGAATGATAAAGAATTCTTATATGTGAAAAACAAAGATGACCTAACATATCCTTCACAAAATCTGTAGAAAATCGAGTAGAATCTGTGGAAAGATTGTAGTGCATCTGTTTTTTGAAGAAAGAAAAGACTAATGAATTTAATTAGATTTAATTTTTTAATGAATATAATTAGATTTATTAATTTTAATTTATTTATTTAACATAATGTGCTAAATTTTTCATTTCATTGGGGATAGTATTTTTGAAGATTTGTGAGCATTCATATATGTGAAATAAGTTCAATGGACAGTTATGAAATTCATTCTATTTATAGTTCATACCTTTTTTATTATCAAATTTGTCTTATAGACTGATCAAATAAATTTACATCAAGCATTTTCCCTAAGGAATCAAATGCTAATAAAACTTCTGTCATCTTTAATTTTTTTTTGGTACCTTTAATGCAGTATGAATCAATAAGTATTGTTTCATCACATATGTATAAAAGGATAAACTGTATATCATTCTTATGTAAAATTATATTTACTGCATAATAAAACTATTCATTGTTTCTCGGCAATTTTTTTCTATAGAAAAATGTTTGCAAATATACATCATTATTCATCCTAAAGCTTTGAGATAACAAACTTGTTTTTTTTTAAAATTTTTATAATACATTATACAAAATTTAAATAGTAGTTAATTACCTACAGGTAATTTTATTTTGCATTCTTATGCATTATTCAAACTTCCCACAAATAATTACTAAAAGACGTTCTTTAAATTATGTGTCACAAAAATTATTAAATGCATAGCTTATACTGTAAAAATATTCATATTATGAATATTATTGTTTGTGTTTGCAAGCTGCAGTAATACAATTATTATAATTGGTAAATGAATAAGATATTTACATATAATAATATTAATGACTTGTAATAAAAAACTTGCACTTTTCAATGGATACCAACCCACGTAGACATCTTCGGCAATAAGAAGGTTGATAAAATTGTCAAGGAGGCCTGAAATTCCCCTCAGATTTCAATAGTCTTACCTTTACTGATGCTGATGCAATAGCCAGATGTAAACTCACCTCCCATTCAGTTAAGAAGCACTTCATTGCAGATTTTAATTGTAACTGAGTAATTTCAACCACCATAGCCAGACTATGTACAAGACATTTTAAAGGGATGAAAATATCCCCTGATGATCAAAGAAATTATAATACTTGTGCTAACTGTACTGATATTCAACTCTTTCCAAACCATATTTGTAATTGTCCTCCTATATTGGTTAAACTCCATAATATAAACCTAAACCCCATTTACCATCAACGTTATTCGCCAAAAGTCGTCGACATAGCAAGGGCTGTTTTGAATGCTTTCAGCACCATTTGATTTCACTGCATGGACAAGACAACTACAACAATTTCTAATTATGAATTTGTCATTTAAGAAATTATATGTTATTTTGAAATTAATTGCTGCAGACTTATAACAGCTTAATACATGTTAATTCTTTTATTAAAAAAGCATAGTAATGTAATAAAAATATTTTTAAGAAATGCAGAGTGGATGTGCAAGCATAAATGCATTAAAATTAGACCACTTAATGAATATTTCAATAATATATTTTTTTCAAGAATTATTTTTTAGCTAAAACAAATTAAAACATTATTTGACTTGGGACTAATAAAATGCTTGAAAGCATGTTTTATAACTCTGATTATCTAAATTTACAAATCATTGTATATATTTCTAATCAGAGGGAAATTTTTATTGTGATTATTGAATATCTTATTTTGGGATGTTGTAAAAAAGGAAATTTGCTGTAGTAAAAGTCATAGAGCAAAAATGCAATAATAAATCCTATTTTTTTTGTAGAATAATATCGCTTTCAGTATTTTCAAGGAAATATCAATTGGGCATTATTAAATTATACTTTAACATATCTTCTTTTGATAGTTTTCCTGCTTCTTCATTGTATTGCAACTGTAATAGCTCTTTTTTTATAATCTAGACATGTAAAAATTGTAGGATTTTTAAAATACCTCATAAAAGAATGTAAAAGAAGTTAAACATATCAAAAGAAATTGCCATATAATATTAAAATTTCAAATAACTGTTTGTATATATGTTTTATTCTGCCATTTTTCATTTTATTTAAAATATATAATTTATAGTTGAAAATATTCTAAATGTTGTTAAAAATGTATCTAACAACAATGATTAATTACTAGTCAGTCATGCTTAGCTTTACTTTAAAAAACTATTCACTTTGCCATTGTATTCTTTTTTTTTCTTTTGCTAGCATGTTTGCAAGTAATATTACTTGTTAAAAATGTATGAAATTTAGTTGATTTTTTTTAAAGCAATATATTGTGGCTTTTAAAAAAAAAAGTGAGAGAGAAATCTCTTATAATTTTGATGTCAGTGAAGTTGTGTATGTGATTAAAGAAAACGAAAATTCCAAAAATAATCCACAATTCTTCATTATTATTATTGAAGTGCAATAATACTGAATAGAGAATTTTAGTTTTTGCAAGCAAAGGTAAGAAGATGAATTTATGTATCTGGCTGTTGTGTATGAACAGAGGTTGATGCCATTTTAAACCATATCTCTTATAAAATTGTTTATTTGGTTAGTAAATAAACTGCATATAAAATATTATTTTTTTAAAAATTTTTAATATTAGATATTATGCAAACTTTTGTTTTTTCATTTGTGAATGCACCAGAAATAAAATAAGAAATTAGCTTTTGTAGTATGTGTGGATACTTTTAATATTTCAGAATTTCTATACAAGTTTCATTTAAAAAGCTCATAACTTATTTATCACTCTTTCCTTTTTGAAAAAATAACTTTTCTTTTTCAATATTATAACAAAAGAAATAAAAAAGTCTTTCAATTTTTTGTAAATCCTATGAAATAAAACAGGGGAAAGAGCAAGTGACTGATAAAATTGTACGAAACATTTTTTAAATTTTTCAAAAACAGATATTAGAAGTTATTCATATATGAGATCACTAATGGAAGCCCACTGATCATCACTTTACAAAAGACTGTAATTAGACTGTAAAGCAGACTTATTAAGACCAAATAATTTTTAGGATGGGTGAATTGATTTTTTTTTTGATTTTTTGAATGCATACCAAGAACTATAATAAGTAAAAGTTACAAAAATAAATGCATTTTCTTTATATTGATGCATACAATTGCATTACCTGTACAAGACTTGATTTTTGTAGTAGTTAAGTACAATGATTCAAAATTTTCATTTGTAAAATGGTTCTACAGATCGATTCGTTGGTTCTCATAATTTAATTCATTTGCTCACATATTTATGTTTATCCAATGGCACTTGTATTATTTAGTAACAGTTTTTAATTTTTTTTACTGTAATTTCTCATATGTCACTGTAATATTACAGTATGCTATAAAATTTTAAAACCAGTCAAAATTTCACCTTTGCAACAAAGGTGACATTGATACAAATTTTAGAGAAGGTGTACGAGATACAACAATTTTATAGTGTTCCTCTGAGGGTAAATACAGATCAAATAGATTTTTCCACACACCTAGCAAACACTATTTTTTGTAAAATTTTGTGGAAGATTTTCATCTTAAGGTTGGGATGAAACTAATTCAACCTATTTTGAAAGGGCGAAAAAATAAGGCAGAACATCAGAATTGAATCTGATTTTTTGGATTATTAGTAAAATGGATCCTTGGAAGTGGTGAATGGAGTAGAAGTATGAAATGTTAGGTGTGTAATGGAAAAAGGAAGATCTGAATAAGAGAAATTCTCAATCATTTTAAAACAGATATTCGAAATATTTTGAATTAAAAAGAATCGCAGGAAAGATCTGGCTACAAAATGATATTTTGTGCTTAAGCTGGCAACAAAATAAAAAATATTTGTTGAATGCAAAATAACACCGCAGACAAATCAGCAAGTATCTTATATAATTGTGTGACGAAATGTATGTAACTGTTTTAGAAAAGAAATTTCCAAATGAAAAATTTAACTTAGAATGTTTAGTCTTGTCCGTTTCTAAATTGTTCTATCCAAATGGTCATTGTCGCGAACTTCCGGCTGGCGTTATTTCTGTCGAGTCCTTGTGTTATTGAAGACCCGTAGTATAGACAAGCTGGTGCATGCGCGCGCACGTTGTTTCAAAATATTCACGTTGATATGATGTGGGAAATGGGATGCCGATTCCGGGGGCTTTTAGAATCTTTAATTACGGAAGACGTTTTCCTGTTGTCTACCAAGTACTGTACTTTGTCTTCGTACAGGTTGCACAGAAGGGTAAACATAATTTTTCGAAATTTTTCTTTCTATTATATGTATAACCCTCCATCCTATATACGGCACCATGAACACTTTATATAAATTATACATTTGGAGAATAATACATTTGAATAAAAGGATAGTATAAGTCAATTTTCTCAAACTGGGGCGCGAGCTAATTGAAAAGTCGAAAACAAAAGATTATTTTAAAAAGTTATTAATTTACTGAAAGTAAACAAACAAAACCATTCTGACATAATAAAAAATAAAATACACATTTGCACTGATATATTACACTTATAAATGCATCAGTGCTACACAATGTATTTTATAACTAATTTGAAGAGTACTAAGTTAAGAACAAGTTTAATAATTACCTGTGACCCGATGGGATTGTCACATAAAATTATACAAAAAAATTAACGCTTATCTCTTGATAATTTGTACGGATTACAATAGATCTCTTAACTGCCGGTTAAAATTTACGCCATTCGCTTCCCAAAGCCAGCCGTTTTCCACGTAGGTGAGCTATGTGATGTATTGGGGAGGAGAGGAAGGAATAAAAAAGCAAATAATCTGAAATAAGTAAACCCTTCGAAAACATTGTCAAGGTCCTTTTATTGCACTTCAAAGCCTTCGGAATAATTTTATGGATAGGTGTGCACAGAAATATCGTACTTCGAAAAGACGTTTATATAAGTCAGGGGAAATTAACGCTTTGGATGAGTGAGACATTTATATACGCTGGTGGCACTTAAGAGCAGGGGCGTGGCTACCGCCGTATCAGCCGTATCAATGATACGGGCCCCCCAAGCTATAGGAGCTCCAATATGTGTAACTCCAGTCCCACTAGCAAAGCTCCCATATCTAATAAAGGGCCCCTTCAGAGCTTGCTACGCCAGTGCTTAAGAGGTTAAAGTCGTCTCGTAGTTTTAGCATCAAAGTATAGTATTTTTGAATTCAATATATTGTTATTGTATGAGGGGGGCACGATGAAAATTATGATTGAATATTGGGACGCGAGTATTGAAACTTTGAGAAGTACTGGTATAAGTTATTCCTTTGAGTAAAAACCGTGTTCACACTTTATCTTATTACTTTTCCTTCCAGCTCAATCTGATTCAATTTTAAATTCAATAACCTTGCGATAGAAATTTATTTCTTTAAATATTTATTTCAATGATCAATATATGGTACTATATGAGAGTCCAAAATTGCACCCAGGGACGTAGCTACCGCCGTATCAATGATCAGTGTTACTGGGATCCCAAGCTACAGGGGCCTCAGCATGTGTAGTATTTTGACACATTCAAATAAGTTTTATTATTGCGATTATTTTTATTTTCCACAAAGGGTTTCTAAAGAATTTTGATACAGCACCCATTTTTGGACAGCACCCACTTTGCCAGTGTATTTATCTCATTAGGTACTAATGAATTGTGAAGACTAAATAGCCGAAGTAAAATTAGTTTCAATGATGAATACCAGGTAAAAATCGGAGGTGTTAAGTAGCGATACTAGCTCAAGCCAGAAAACCATCTCAGAGAAAACAGCTAGCAGAGACCTTTAAAAAACGATTGATGAATAACGGAGAAAAAGTCGGGCAAAACAGACTTTCGAAATGGAAAGAGAGAAAGAAAAATGCGTCTGCTCATTTTGAAAGTTACCTCTTGAATGTTTAAAAAGAAAAATATAAAAAGGAATGAGTTTTGGATTTTGAATTTGGTTGAAAGTTAGTGACTTAGCCAGTTCATCATTGGGATCTGTAAAGAAACTAAAACTTCAATTATTGAGTATGGCAACAATGTACTTTATTTACATCTTGCAAGGTTAGGGCATGGGTGATTTGAGGACGCCGAGGTTGCTAAGACAAGTAAAATTCACTACGCTTTTTTTGTTTGTTATTTGTTATTAATTTAAGTACCATGGAAAATAAACCAGAAATTGATATCTATCGTGATACGCCAGTCAGATTATTAGGTATGTTATAAAATAAATTATTTAAAAATTAAAAAAAAATAGTTTATGATATTTTGAAATTTAAAACATTTTACAAACAGTCTTCTTTGTGTAATTTGTTATACATGAATGTAAAAATTATATATTGTTCCGTGAAGATACTCTTGAATGTCCATGTAAATCTTCATCCTCCTTGCATCATATCTTAATTGGGTGTTTATTTGATGCAGCTTACTCATAAACTCTCACCAACATCAGCTTGAGAATTATATGAGGGATTTACTTTTTTACATTTATACATTAATTTTAGTTTTTTTCGAATTACATTAAAATATACTTCAAAAATAATAATACTGTTTTTAAACCTATAAAAAATTATATGTCTATGCTTAGAAGTAGCTATGAAATAAAGAAATTTATTATAAATGCAATTTTAAAAAATGACAGTGATGAAAGATAAATATTTTGAAATTAGTAGTATTAAAGTAATATCTTCTTAGTAGTAGTATTCCTAGTTTTTAAAGTAGTATTTTCTTAAATTTTTAAAATTGAAATGGTGTTTTTATTGAATTTTATAGGTTATGCAAATGAAGTTGGAGAATCTTTTAGAGCTTTTGGGTTCCATGTCCCAGCGAAGAAAATTCTGCAGGACGGTTCATTGGTTATGAACTGCTTGCATTTAGTTATGTTCTTAGCGTTACTGCTGACAAAGTGAAAGAAAAAGAAGATAAGGTACCATGTACATTTTTCAAATTTTAATAGAGTGTTGTTTTTTAAGCTATTCATTGGCAATTTAATTGATATTACTAAAATTATTTAAAGTCTGTCTTTGTGTTTCATTGAAAGTTAAATAATTATTATTGTTCAAAAAATAATAGAAGCAATCCATTCGAAAGAACAATTGGGAATACTCATTTATATTATTAACATAGTAACACATTAAAAATATCAAATTTTTGAAAGAAAAATATATTCTTAAGTATTTTTTGTGATTATTTTTGTAACTGAAAACATTACTGTATTGCATTTTTAATATCTAGAAATATAGAAAACAAATTTGTAACTATTTGAGTAATTCATTTATTTAATATTAATTCTCTTTTGCTAAAATTAAAATAAAAACAAATCAAATTTGCACTTTAAATTTGATAAATATAAAGTTCTTCTATAATTATCTTAACTTAAACTTAAAAATTATCTTTAAATTGTGAATCAATATCTTTTTTTTTTCTTGTTGAAATCATTTTGTTACTTTTTTACTTATTCCATTGTCTATTTTTACTGAATGTTAAAAAATGACTCCCAATTTTTGGATTTTTTTCCAAATAAACTCCCCCTCTCCCAATTCTAGTGTCAATTAGTGTGGCTATTATGCATTCATCTGTTTATTGTATTGGGACCATAAACATCCAAAGCATTTAACAAATTCACAATTTCTTTATTCAAGTTCTTAAACTAGAAGATTATTGAATTGATATAAAATTTAAGATGTAAAGGTATATTAGAGGAAAAAGTAATTAATATACAAAAGAAAATGAACAGTATATCAAAGAATAATGCTTTATATATAATTTTGAAGTCAAAATATGATATTTAGAATAGCATCTTCTTAAAAAAGCATAAAGACCATGGTAAACTTATGATCATGAATTCATGGCTAGGGTGCAAGTCTGGGTGTCACTAAACACTGTTCCTCTAGACATGCTTAGACTCAAAAACTTCATGTTGGCATGGTGTGGAAATTTGGAGATTGGGATGTCATCTCATGTGTCATTTGGCTGTGGTTCAAAATTATGAGGTCCATCGTTAATAGCTCTTATTTAGCTTCAAAGTGCAATGTTATTAAATTATCAATCTATAAAGGCATGTTAAATTTAGGAATAACTTTTTACCCTTAGCTAAGAAAGCCTAAGCCTAGTGTCTGAGTGATAGTGTAATGCACTTAAATGCCACAGGTCTGGGGCTCATACCCAGGGCTGGGCAAGGTTGACTCAACCTTTCATCCCTTCAGTGGGTCGATATATGAGTACCAAGATTGCCTGGGAATTAAATACTGGAGGTTTCATGTCAGACTGACCACCTGGCCAGAACATCTGCTCGTATACTTCAGTGCCCAAAGTCAGGAAAACTGAAATGTGCACAGTAGGCCTTGGCCCTCATGGGCTGTTGTGCCTCTGAGTTTAGTTTAAGTAGACCTTTTAAAAGAAATATATATTTAAAGATAATTATAGATAAATTTCTAAAAATTTGTCCCTGCATTTTCATATTACAAAACTACTTATTTCATTTCAGTTACTAGATGCAGCAGATTCAGCAAGAACGAAAAAACTAGCAACATCAGCCATTGATACTTTGGTATGGCAAACTCTTGCTTCTGTAGCAATACCTGGTTTTACAATCAATCGTCTTTGTGCAGGCTCAATGTATTTGCTCAAAAAACACAGCAAATTGCCTTCTACAACTAGAAAATGGACAACAGTTGCTGTAGGATTAGGAAGTATACCATTCATTGTTAAACCTATTGATCATTTGGTTGATGCTCTGATGAATAATACTTTTCGAAAGTGGTTTTAAATGATGACTTGAATTATGTTAGATGACCTTATATTTTTAACAATCTAATTAGTCAGATCTATTTTAATTAGTTTTTAGCATGTGTAAAACAAGAGGTTAAATTGTTTCCAAAGAGTTTACATCTTTAAATATTAATTGTTTAAAGCAGTTTTTAATGTTATTGTTGTATCTTTATTCTATTTTTTTTACTTGTGAATACAGGGGAAAGGACTTTGAAAATTTTTAAATTATGATTGCAATTAAATAGCACCATTTTAAAATCATTAAAATTAACTTTCTATTTGTTATTGTTGTGTATCAACTGTATAAATATGTATAACTTCTAGCATTCTGTTTACCATCTTTCCCTCCTACTTAACCTTCTTTTGATATAATTCTTACTAAAATCTCATTGTTTTGTCCATACATGTTTAAAGAAAAATAATTGGTGATGCGTTACTTTGATTCGAGAAATTTCTCATTTAAATCACTTAAATGTGATATTGTTATTGCTCGTATTTCCAGAACTTTATATTAAAAAAGCCCCCTTTTTATACTTATTGACTTTCTTTTTTTATATTATCAAAATCCAGAATCAGGGCTTTGTGTAACAAATGAATGGTTTCTTGATAGTACTTATCAAGTAATATTTTTACTAAGTCCTTTCTACAATCAGGAAATATTTTTATTTCTATATTTTGAGCAATATAAATGCGAAATTAGGTATATTTTAGTGAACTCTCAAGTTTTAAAAAGAAAATACTTTGTTTTTATTGCTTGGAAAGTATTGAGGCTAATGAAAATGGAAATAATAAGAAAAAGAGTTTTTATTATCTGAATATATTTTTAAAATGTGTGTTTTATGAAACAGTTCTTTCAGTTAGACCTTTAATATATTATGAGAATAGGAGTCTGTAATGTAAAGTAAAATGCTTTTATATTCTACTAAATTATAAGGAGTTTAAATAATGAATTTTTATGTAGTTTTAGATAAAGAATTATACAGAGGTTTAGAATTTTGAATAGGTAAATTAGGAATAAATATGACATTGTCTAGATTAAGATTTAAATACAAGTAACCCTGAGACAAAGATATTTGTAATATTAATTTTGTAAAGATAAAACTGAAACTGATTAAAAAAATTTCCATGATTTAATAATGTATACAAAATTTAAATTATTTTTTTGATTTCTAGAAGTTACTTTTTTTTAGTTTAATGGATCAAATGTTCTTTTTAAAATTATTTTCCATACGTTACATTAATCTTTATTAAAAAGTAATTACTAGTATTACATTTTTTTCATAGAACATTACTAATCTGTGTATAATTTATCATTCTAAATTTACGAATTTTTAGATGAAAAGTAAGCTTTATTGGAATTTTTTTTATTTTTCATCTTAGAAGTATGGCTATCTAAGGAACTGTTTTTATCTTTGGTAATTATTCATTAAATCATCTATTTTGTGCAATTCTAAAACTAGTATAATTCTGGAGAATGACATAATGCAAAGACAATAAATACGAAATATAATTCATTGATGTATGCAAATAAAATACAGTTTATAAAATTATAGAACTGTTTGGAAAATATATTTTCCCTTATGAATTATTGTGCCAATATGTAATATCTACAATCATTATAATAAATCTATTTTTACTTATACAATTTTATAAACATACATTTCAAAGCAATATATTTATTTTTGTGTTGTAAAAGTATTGTTATTACAATATGTCTTTATTTATATTATAAATGTATTAAATAGATAAGATATTAGAAAGTAGAAAGCTAGTTTTGTAGTTTACAGTTTTACTATTAAATACAGAGAGAAGTATTGTAGACAAGTTCACAGTTTTTAGAATTGTACATAGTGAGTATTTAGTGAGTATTTAGAATTGATCTCTGAATTCTCCCTCTAAATGATCTCTTTTTTTCAAGGTGTCAAAATATTATGAAATGTAAAAAGCCTTGTATATTTGTAGACTTTATATGATAAAATTTATTTTTATATCTCATTTTGTTACAATAAAGCATATGTAATATTTTTTTCCTCATGAAATATTTTAGTTACATATTTTGTAAATTGCTTTTTATCGTGCACCTGAAATGTTTATTGTGCTTATAACTACTAAAAGATATTTATTTATAAAAATTCTAAGTAATAGAAAGTAACAAAAATAGAAATAATCTAATTCTAATGCATTGTAATGATGTACTTATATAATGTTATAATTGCTTTTGACTGTCTTTATGTTGTTATAAAGCACAGCATTGATTAGCATTTTAAACTATTGAGAAATTTTCTCATGTAAGTTATTTTTTATTGAAGCATTTTGGTGAGTTTCATATAAAATTTATATTTATGCTCATCATCATCTAAATGTAATCAGTATGTAGAAGTGCTGAAAGTTTTTAATGCAATCACTTTTTTTATTCATTTGATATATGATGCTGATAAGACATTGCCTTTATTAAAATTACATTGCCACTTAATATTAGTGCCTTCAATGCTGCACAAATGTACAAAATTTGTAAATCGTTTCTTGTATATGTATGAAATTGTACGATTGTTTATTTTTAAGAGTCATTTCTATCTAGAGTCTAATAAAACATTGTTTCCTGTTAATGTGTGTTTCTTAAGCCAAATTTTTGTGTGAATTAAAACATTTAATCAATACTGTTACAGGCACTGATAACAATGAGAAAAATTGTACTTTAAATATCTTACATGTATGCTATAATTGTTTAAATTTGTAATGCAATTAATAAGCTTTACTATTTTACATTTGTAATGCAAAAAAGAAATGTCGTGGTGATGGATTGTACAAATGTGGGAATGGTGGTTTATGACTATATAATAGTGTGAACTACCATTTGCAGATCAAAAAAAGATATTGTAAATGATTTTATTTTTTTTCATAAATGTATTTTGACTGTTTATAAATTTAAAAAATATTTTTTAAACTGTTTCATTAAGATTTTATTTCTTTAAAGAGTTATGTAAAAATAAGCAATTTGTTCATATATATATATATGATTTAAAAAAGGGATTTAAAATTAGAAGAATTTAAATATTTTTTAAATTATTGGTTTTTACTATATAAATGGTTTATTTAGTTGTAATATATTTTAATATTTATCCAATTTTTTTTTTTTTCATGTTAAGAATCAGAAATAACTAAAAGAATTGTGAAACAATTTATTTTATAACACACTTTGAGTAAAACACAAGTTTTATTATTTTTTTTTATCAATAATGTGTGATTGTGCTTTTATTAAAATCAACTGTATGAAAAAGTTACATTAGGATAAAATATATTGAATAAGCAGTCACATGTTATGATGTTAGCATTTTACTGCACATAAAATTAATAGTGAAAAAAAATATTTAAAAAAAAAGTAATATCACATATTAATGTTAACATGCTATACGGCAGTGATGATAAACCTATGTCCCGTGGGTCAGACACTGACCCACGTAAGCGTTTTAACTGACTCATGATTGTTAAGCAATCACTTGTTTATTTATGAAGGTTTATTAAGATTTTCTAATTTGTGTAGATTATTTATATACTATTTGTATTTTTTCAAACACTGCATTGACACAAAAACCAGTTTAAATGCTGTCTATAACCTTCAGTTTGATCATTTCTTTTCCAAAGTTATGCAAATGTCAACTAATGTATATGAAAGTATGTAGTTTTTGAAACAAAGCAAAAGTGTTTATACAAAATATCAAATAAAGTGAAACATCAAATACCAAATATTTTACATTTTGTTTGTTGAAAAAAAATCGACCAAACAAAGCAAATAACCATATTTAAAGCTCTTTCTTCGGATAAAATGTACCTTTGCAAGATTATGTTTGTAGAAAGATATTTCCATAGCACGTGTATCATCCCCTCTCTGTTTCGCCTTGTGAGGCGTCATGCGCATGTCTGTTATTCTCGATACTAGCAATTTTTGGTTTTTAATTTAAAGTGCGCCTGGTAACAGTCAGTACCAGTGTTGAATTTGGCGGCATCTATTTCGAACACATTTAAAAGTAATGTGTATTGATGTGTATGTATATTAGGTATGCTAATACAAAATTTCTTCTCAAATATATATTATTGTATTCTAAATATAAATATTTTTGATTGTACCTATATTATATGTTGTTAGTTAAAAAATTAAAAACAAGCTGAATGGTTTGATAACTATGGTGTGATGTAAAGGAATAAAATGGTAATGAAAAAGTGACTTCATATACATATAATGTAAAAAGACATTTTGAAACGTTGTATTCTAATCTCAGCCTGTCAACAGATGAAGAAAGAAAAACGCATTTTTTACAAAAAGGGGAGGAAAAAAGGAATTTTCTCAAAGCAATGTCTTAGAAAGTTTTTGTGGTTCCAAAAAATATTACATTTGCTAGTTTCCAAGTTGCCATTGCATTGCTCGTCACGAAAAGCCTCTTTCAAAAGAAAAATTTGTATTTTTTTTAAAAAAAAAAGAGCGTTTTTAGAATGTAGTCCTACATTGTATGCTAATTTTAAAGAAAAAGAATTGAAGCGTATAAATGAGTTACCTATAAGTCGAAATATAATTAAAGATCGAGTAATAGAATTAGAGAAAAATATTTTTCACAAATACATAACTAATTAAATTATGCAGAAATGTATTCAATTGCTTTTGATGAGAGTAATGATGTAAATGGTTATGCACAATTAGCGGTTTTTGCTCGGTGTAAGTCTGGAAATATACGAAAGAAGAGTTAATAAAACTAATAATGTTGAAAGGTAAGTGTACCGGTCGTAATATTTTTGAAGAATTTGATATTGCATTTAAAGAAATGAACATTGACCTTCAGAAAATAGTTTCTGTAACAACAGACGGTGCACCTAGTATGGTAGGGAAAAACATTGGATTTTTTCAGTATCTTAAGCAAAATATTTCATCTTCTCTGATTGAATTGCATTGTACGAGTATAATACATGAGCAGGTTTTGTATGCGAAGCATGGTTTAAAAATAGCGGGAGCCTCTTGATTTGATTACTATTCCATTCATGGCTTATTTTTTCGCCCAATCTGCTGGGTAAAAGGGCCAGCTGCGCTGTCGCCCGCGTATATCTAATTTTAGTTTAGTTTTTTGGTTTAAAAACGTCTTCCAGTGTAATGTCCACTTGCAATAAAAACAAGTAATATAAGCAATTTTTTAAGTCAATTCCTAATTTGAATGGTTGAATAGAAAGTATTTTATTAACGATTGAAAATTTGAACAAGATATATATATAGGGAGAGATGATTTGTCTGCATTGTTGTAACAATGCACACCCTGTTTGGCTAGTTCAGCTGAAAAACAGGTTTTCGATGCCTAATTTTGTCTTTGTTTTAACAGTTGCATTGTTACAACAATAGAGACGAATCTAAGTTGGCGTCAAAAGCAAACATTAAATTAATTAATATTTAAAAAAAACTGTATTAACATTAAGTGTTATCCACTACAAGTTTTAAAAAATTTATTTGAACTTGATTGGATGAATAGAAAGTATTTTATTAGCGATTAAAAATTAGAACAAGATAAATATATAAATAAATAAATATACAGAGAGAGTAAGCTTAGAGTAGGAATTGAGTAATAAACTTTATAAACGGTAACTTGTACAATTTTTAGAGGAAATTGAATGCCAATATTCAGGGATTTTGTGACATACTACAGCGTGCGATGGCTTAGTTGCGATCAAGTTCTGAACTGCTTTATAACGTTATTAGAAGTTAAGCTCTTTTTAATTGAAATAGACAATATATATAGTGTGTTTCGATAAATTATCCAATATACATTGGTATGGATTTAATGCTTTTATGCGACATCACTAAGCATTTTAATGAACTAAATAAAAAACTTCAAGGGCATGGACTAAATGTTTTAACGATGTTTGAAAATATTAAAATATTTATGACGAAACTTGACACATTTTTACTAAGGATTTAGAAATGAAAATCATGAAATATTTTCCTCAATTATTACAAAAATGTTTTCAAAACAATTTTTGAAAACTCCACTGACATTCAAGAAAATGCAATTAAAATTTTTTATAATGATTATGCAGGAAATAAAACAAGCTTTTAAGGGAGATTCAGTCCATGTAAAAGTTTGTAAAATACAATTCACTTTATTTTATATTCATACAAAAGAGAATTTGAAACAATAGAGTTAACCGAATTTATGTGGCTAGGTATCGATAATTTAGAAATGGAATTAGTTGAATTTCGAAGCAGCGTAGTGTGTAAAACAAAATTTGAAGACTTGATTTCTGAAGTAGAAGGAAAACTGTATGAAAGTAGTGCAGATAATATATATTGATCTCACAGTAAACATTTAAAATATTATATAAAACGTGTGTGTGGTAGTATGTGGGATTCCTTACCATAATTTTACTTCAATGAAAAAACTAGTTAATGCTCTTTTAACGATGTTCGTGTGGAAAATTTTCCTCAATGAACTTTGTAAAATTTTCTAATTGAAAGACCTGGCAGAATGCGTTAAAGTATTGAATACGAAAAATGAAATTAATATTTAAAAAATATATCTGAAAGCAAACAGCAATACAGATTTTCAACAGATAATCAATTTTGTTTTACCTATGTTTTGTTTAAATCGTCAAACCATGCCCATTTTTACCCGTTAAGCCAATTGAAGTTTAAAGATATTTAGTTTTAAAAATATTCAGTTAAAAATTTTTAAATTTAATTCTGGCGCAAATGGGCATTAATGACCCAAGAACTAGTACTAAAAAAATATGAACAAACTTTGACTCAAGTCTCAAAAAGGTTCGTTATCCCTGTTATATGGGCAAAATTTAAAACTGTTTTGTGAGATTTAAAGAAAACACACACACACAAAATTAAAATTAATTAGCTGTAGTGCAACTATCTGCTTATCAAATTCTTTTGTAGTAGAATATGTATGTTTTTTTCTTCATTTTTTGAAAGTCTGTTAAGAGGTTTAAAAA
This sequence comes from Trichonephila inaurata madagascariensis, assembly GCA_019973955.1. NCBI lineage: Eukaryota > Metazoa > Arthropoda > Arachnida > Araneae > Nephilidae > Trichonephila > Trichonephila inaurata. The sequence continues at coordinate 181,711 of BMAV01025331.1, read as the reverse complement.
ATTTATTAATAGATTATACCCATTTTTGCAGAAAAATAGAGCATCATTTGTGATATATTTTAAAGCAATAATGGGTAAAAACTTTTATTTTGGTGGTATGTTACATTTGTCAATGAATCTGGTCACACTCATATCTTTACAATTGTTCTTCCAGGCAGGCCTGTAAATGAAAAAAAAAAAGTTTTAATTGAAAATAGTTTAAACACGAGTTTGTTTACATTTTATTTAATATAATTTCAAATTCAAAAATTGTCTTTGCGATCAGAGCAAGGATGGCATGAGATGGTTTAAGTAATCAAAATATCATTAGGATATGTTGTAGTTGTCATTTGATAAATTGGATTTTGCATCAAGAAAAAACATTTTTGTGACTTTACAAAAAGCATTGAAAATGTTTATTTTAAAAAAATTTCTATATCTATTTATATAAGGTTAAAGTGTAGTATAAGGGGTATAGTGTAGTAGGTAGATTCGAGCCGGGCACCTTCCGTTCCAAACACGCCAGTACTTTATCGATCACGCCAAAACGATCGTCTTCGCGTGATGTCTTACTAGTTTTATTTAAAATCAAGCATAATATGGAGAAAAACGTTAAGGCGATTTTCGGTTAATGTTAAAGAATAGGACCCGAATTTGGAAAAATTTTTCAGATATAAAAGAAATGAAAAATTAATTTGATATTATGGCTTCACTATCCTTTAGAGAGCAGCATTTTTTATCATATTTCCCATTTTTAATCGATTCCTTTTTTCTGGTATAAAATGTGTTTCCATTTTATCCTATACCGTAATGTTAAAATGGACTTCGCCTTCACGTATGAAAACAAAAAAAGAAAATGTTCACGGAATATTTTGAAATTTTTAAAAACACTATATTGTAAACAGAGGTACAAGTTATAATATTGCGAATTTCCATGGAAATCGGGTCATTTTTCTGTCTGAAAATGGGCTTCGCGCGTTTAGTTAGAGCTCTCGTACTTTTACCGAAAACAGCCTTAAGGTATCCGACTACGTTCGGAACCATGATTTTAAGAAGGCGCATAAATGGATAATTTTAACGATATTTAGTGTCACTTAGATTAGAATACATGTATAAAATTGTTTTGGCAAAAAAAAAAATATTTAGATACAATATTTCGGCAAAAAATTAACTTAGAATAACCTTTTCCAAAAGGTTCTCTTTTGTGAAAAATGCTTCTATTATAATAATATTTTGCCTGTATATAGCTCAGACCTCTGTACAGAGGCTCAACTATGATTTTTGAAAAATTCACATTATTTTCAGAGTTACAACCATTTGAAATAATGATCGGCGTTTTTCTTAAAATTTCTCCCCTTTGTTGTGTCGTAAAACATGAATAAACCCACTTCTAAGTTATGTATTTCTAGTTGAGCCTCTGTACAGAGGTCTGAGCTATATACAGGCAAAATATTATTACAATAGAAGCATTTTTCACAAAAGGAGACTATTTTGAAAATAGGTCATTCTATGTTCATTTTTTGTCAAAATATTGTAAAATAATTTTTTATTGTAATACTATTCTTAAAACAATTTTATATACATTTTCGAATCTAAGTGACACTAAATATCATAAATATTATCCATTTATACGCTTTTGCAAAATCACGATTCCGAACGTAGTCGGATACCTTAATGTTATTGTTTATACTGATGCAAAGTTTTTAATGCGAAGCTTGGATTTAAAAAAGTATTCATTTGAATTTAAATTAGATATTTATGCTAGATGAAGAGATATTAAAGAGATACGCAATTATATAGCCGTAATAACTCATTACTAAAGTAGCATTGGCAATACTCTTAATTTGAGGAAGGAGATTTATTTTCGTATAATTTACTATTAATATGCATAGTTTTTGTGAAATGAAATATCGAGGTAATTAATATAACGCCCCTTCAAGGTTATATTGGTTGAAGTAAGTTAAATGCGGTGGCGTAGCTAGTCCTGAGGGGGGCCTGTATCAAAATTTATTGGGAACCTTTTTTTCGGGGTCCGATGATTTTTTACGAATTTTTTTTTCCATGTTGGGTACCCATATCATTAATTTGGTGGTAGCTCCACCCATGGTTATATGAAAAAAAAGGAAAAGAGGGAGACCGAAAACAAGGTGGATGGATTAAGTAGAAGAATGGTTAAAGGACTTGAAAGTTAACCGATGGAGGAATATAGCATCGAATAGATCAAGATGGTGAAAGCTGACTGGGACAACCTTAGCCGGTAACCGGCAGTAGTGCTTGGAAAGAAGAATAAAATATATAAAAGGTACTTTACCAACTAGCAAATCCATCCTTTTCTTTTGGTATATGTTTAATGCACAAGTTGCGCTAGGTAAGATGTTGTTAGAGACAAGTTCTACAGACAAAATAAAGAAGAATACATACAATTATTAGAAATAAGGCTGTTTTCTTCATTCACAGGAAATAAATTTAAAAAAAACAATTATACCTGTGCAACTTACTCCGCAACTCATTTTTGTTCCTTTCTTGCAGTATTTGTCGTTTATCTGTAAGGAAATGGATTTCATTCATTATAGTTGAAAGTAAGCAGTACATGTGGTGAAAGTTTGTTGTTGTAGTTGTTGTTATAGGTACATTTGAAAATATACAAAGTACAATTAATATTTGAAAAAAATTTCAGGCCGGCTTGTTTGCTGCCTTTTTTATTTATTGTTTACATTTCACTTTCACTCCTATTCGCAAAATAAAATTATAATTTCATGAAACTTTTAAGATGGTGAAGTGAGGTAACTTTGGTAGTGAGTACCACAACCACAACGTTGTGTACAGTAGCGTACACAGATTTTTTATAATGAGGGAGGAGGACAGGGATGTCTTAAGGCATGGGCCAACTGGGGCCAGGGCTTCACTTTCGGTGGGGCCTCGTTTCGTTCTCGAATCTGTCGTAATAACATCATGATACAGATCATTTTAATGGCCAAATATTATTGCCGTACATATTTTCCGAAAGACAGGGAATTTCAATCTGCATGTCAATTGGCAAAGTGGTAGGACTGTATTATTATGTGATAGACATTGCCCATGTCTAGCCTGGGCCGAATATCATAAACAATCATTCAACTCATTTAGTCGAAATGGAGCCATCGGTCGAGCCGGTTTGTGCCTAGGTTTTGAGATTGTGAATCCTGCGCATTTACTTGTTTCAAATTACCGTTTGAGAGTATTTGATAATGCATTCTTTATATACTGTCTAGCCTTAAAGATCTCAGGTAGGGACCAGGGCCTCAAAAAATTTTAAGACATCCCCGGAGGGAGTACATTCTAAAAAACACATAGACGAGAACGCGCCAAGGATTTAAGGTAAATATTACAAATCTGTTAGTCTATGAGAGGGTTGAACTTCACTTTTACGTACGCCATTGGTTGTGAGAGAGTTCTTGGTTTCATGTTCTTGTCGCGACCCGGAGGTCGCGGGTGTAGGAGGGTTTGAGGAAAAAGCAGACATTATCTTAGAGTAACTAATTTTATGCAACCTTCAACACTTTACGACCAGGTTTTATAACTTTCTTTGGGGCAATAAGAAATTAACCTGAAATAACATTGAATTATTTGAAATACATTCTTTCTGATTAAAGCTCTTTGTGAATGATTCTTCTTGAAGTCTGATAGTATGGCTAGCTCCAAGTTTGGTTACTTATACGTTCCTGACGAGTTCTCCGTCAAATATTAATCTTAAGATGTGCGATCACTAGTCACTATTTACTAGCGCTTGGAATTCAGCTTAATGATCGATTATATCACATACTGAATGACTGGCACTTAAATAGTAGTTACATTTACATAAACAAAGTCATCCGACAGAAGCGGGTTGTAACTAAAATTATGTTTAAGAATATTGAATACTGGGTTGAATATTTAACACTTTGAAACACTTTAAGGTCTGTTGGAGCCTACCACAAATACCCTCCGAGAATCAGTAGTAACGTCATTAAATCAGTGTGGTAAAGTTCTTTGGTGAATATTGCTGAAACTGAGAAAATTTCTTCCAAGTTTGGTTCTTCACATTTGGAGGTTGATAGGGTGTTGCCATCTATCATTCCTTCGGATTTCCACTATCAGCTTGAATTCAGCTTAATGATGTCCAAGCAAAACGCAAATGACAGGCTTAAATGAGTCCCATTGCCACGATGAATTCAGTGGGTCATCTGATATGTCGGGTTGACATAATCATATAAGAATATTTTCCCTTAGGGGATTAGTAGAAGACCCGAATGGAACCCGTTACATCCTAATTCCACCATGGTTACTGAATTAGGTTTCTGGCTTCTTTTATGGATTGGGGCGTATACGTAACATGACCTTATCCAATATAGAAGGATTAAAATAAATTGTTATAAGGAAAGGACTTATACAGTAAAGATATTTTATATTATATTTTTTATTAATAATTCCTTCCTCCTAACGTTTTTCTGGAGTTGCTTGTTGTTACTGCAATGTGTTCAGTTGAAGCACGTACGCATTTTTGTTTATTGTTCTAACAACATAAATTCGTGAGCATACATAAAGTAGGTTTGGAGCATGTTTAAACATAACTATTCAGTCTTAATTTAAGTTGAAAGAAAATAATAGAATGGCGTGACTAAGAGTATTTTAAAATTTATTGAATTAATCGTATTTGCCTGGAAGAAAATGTCAGCGAAATTTTAAGAGAGGGCTTATGAAATTAAATAAAAACAAATATATTTTTGTAAAACATTTTTATTCAGAATAAGTTAGGGGAGTGAAGTGCCAACTGGGGTGTCGTCTTTAGCACTTCAAAATAATGAGGTCTGGAGCCAATAATTATTGTATTACTTCCGAGTGCGATGTTAATTAACAATCAATCAATCAGACAGCCTCGCTTGGGGTGTGACCGTCAGATTTTAATGTTATGGACTTGTTTTGGGTCTAGTTTGAAACTTTTAAGCGAATAACACTTTTGTAAATAAATCAAAACCCAACATTCATTACACTTTTATTTCAAAAAAAAAAATCTGATTTTATTATAGAAATTTTCATTCTATTTAAAAAGTTAACATAAGGGTTGGATCAAAATTAAAAAATGTACATTATTTTATTTCTTTTAAACAAAATGTTAAAGACAAATGCAATTTAGGTCCTTCATAGGTATCTCATTCTTATTTCTTTCTTCTTAAGGTATTTCATTCTTCTGTAGTTCATTTTTTAGCGCTTGCATTCTTTCTAAGGATACTAATATCTTAATTTTTCAAATGAATTTAAATACCATGGGTCATTGACATTTATAGTGGCCAAAGTAGACGAATTGTCAAGGCATTGAGCTCATGGTCAGCAATGTTACAATCGGCAGACTGAATTGATTGATTTATTAATGTTGAAACTATGGGGCTATTGGCAACAGATCTCGTAATCGTGAATTCTGATCGAGTAAAGAGGAGGGCATCTGAGCTGGAATATTGTCTTCCAAACTTCAACACCACACCGAAGTGAAGGCTTTGAGCTCTCGATAAATGCAACGTACATCAGCCCTGCTATACGATAGGTCTTTAGTAGCATCAGGATTCGAACTTGCGACTCAACTTAAATAACGTCGGTCGACCATGACATAGGTTGAGTCAAATAGGCTGATGTACATTAAATCTCTAGGTTCTCACTTTGACGGGTATGGAAAACTGGATGTCATCTCAGATGTTAACCTCGTCATCTAACTGGTATTGTAAAATGGAGACGTATTGGTCGTGGTTTACACACAGACCTGTATGCTCAGTAACCAGCAAACGTTTATCAAACGAACAAATTTTAAAGACAATTGAGATATTACCTGTTATTGCCCCAATACTCTAAAAAACACAAAACTTGACTACTGTTACAACTCTATTAGACAGGTTCTGCAAATGTCTTTATGCGAACGTTATTGGACAATAACTTTATTACAACAATTATAAAAACACAGCACAGAGACATACATATTGAAAAATCTTGGAACTCTAATTCTAAATCTCATTCTAATTCAAAACTACGCCGACAGTGATTTTTAAATCAAATTCTACTATCTGATATCATTTAGTAATGTAATCACGAACCGGCACGCATGACGTAATTTCAAAATCTTACGTCATAGTTACGATGCCACACGCGGATCAGGGACCTATTCGCGAATGAATCAATGGCGTCGCATGAACTACATTGTTGATCATATTGAGAAAAGATTCGAAAAAAATTTTCATTTATAATGAATTGGTTCTTAAAATACGCTTGATAAATTTATATACTATATGTCGGGATTTTCTATAAAACCTGAAGCTTTGTTTTATTAATATTTAAATACATGAGTAGAATGATATATGATCGAGTTCCTTTCCCCATAATATTAGTTAGACAAAAGGGTGATATGCAAGTGCAGATAATAAATAATATAATATAATTTTATTAAAATCATTAATAATACAAATAAATACCTGAAAAATCCCAAAATAATCATTGCCGTTTTTATCCGTTGGACCTAGGGCTTGAGTATTGAATCCACTTGCATATTTGGCTAAGCAGGCCCCTTTATAAACACAAATAGAGAACAATTTTAGGTGAATAATTGAAAGTCTAACTATACCTTTAAATAACAATTGTAAATATATTTAAATGGAAAACTATAAAAGGATTTTTAATTTTAAAATCTGAAATTTAAAATTGTTATCAAGAAAAGTACAGACATTTTTAAATAATGAAATTAAATGTATTTTTTTTATGTACTTTGCCCCCCCGGTTTCCTTTAGAAAATCGAGATGGGACACTAAACGAGGCTTCATACATGATTTAAGAGAAATAAATCTAAATGACTTTAAAAAATGTTAGATTCAGCACAAATCAAATTCATAAATTTCGCAAGATGTATAAATCCCTTCTTGATGGGTATGAATTTATAAATAAGTAATGCTGAAGTTATATATACGATATTTTGCAAAATAATTCAGGTTCTTTTTTACGCAATAGTCGTGAAAAAATTGCCAGCAACAATCCAGTTACAGAATACGTGGTTTGAGTACAATTTTTTGTTCACTAAATGTTATGATGAAAATTTCCATATCATCACGCAAAAAAGGATTAATTCTCATTGGTGAATTTCATATAGTGGAGATAAATAATAAAAATGAGCCGGCTTTAGATATTTATAAAAGAATCATTGCTGCTAATAGATGTTTTTATGCCCTGTAGATTATTTAAAATCCATCTTTCTCAAATTAAGAACTAAATTACTTCTTTACAAAAGTCTTATAAGATCTGTCCTGTCTTATCCATCAGACTTGGGCATTGACTTTATGTGATGAGGAAGCTTTGGAAATTTTCAGAAGAAAAAGCTTACATTGCATTCATGGAGGGCTGACTGACTGAGTATTAACGTCGCACTGTTCAGCTACACGAGGGCTTTTGGCGACGGACCACGTAATTTTGAACCATGGTCAAGTGACGTGGACGACATCTGAGCTGGCACACCCTCTCCTAACTACCACACCACACCAACGGGAGGACGTTTCAGAATCTCGACAGATTTAACGTGCATCTCATTCAAGGTGGGGTCCAAGTGATTGGATCATGGAGATCTAATTTCGAATATAAAATTTACGAACAACCTGATATTGCGATCATCTGTGAACAACGATATTCATTCCTCCTTTCTGATAATTCCTAACCCAAATAGAAACATATAATCAATTTAAAAAATTGCAGACCACACTACGAAATATCTCATGGTTAGCAGTGAATGGGTTAAGAAGCTGTTCTTTGGATATATTGTATTTGTAAAAAATCGGGGAACACATGAAAAAAGAATATAAATTCATTTATAGTACTATTTTTACGGATTTAGTGAACATTTTAATATGAAACAAATTTGATGCTATTGAATGTTCAAAAGTTCAATTAAAATTGCTAAAGGCAAAGTAGGTTAAAAATACACAATTTAGATTCATTCGAACCATTAGATTAGAAATGATGGATTCAAACACGCTTTCGTTATCTACTAAAAGAAACACAACGATATTGTTAAGACTACATCTACACTACTACCTTTTTCAAAAAAAAAAAAAATTTTTTTGGATTCAGTAACAGTAAAAATAATTTGTGTTTTATATTCGGATTACATTATTAAATTGATTCTCAAAGTAAAAAGTCTTTTGACCGACCATTGTTTTACAATTTTAAAATTAAGCCTTTTTGAAGTTTTTTCAAATTTTATAAAATGTTCACTTTTTAAAATTTTTTAGTCATTTTTTAAGTTATTTATGTTTATTAGATAACAAATAATACTAACAAATGTTAGTATGGATTTGAAAATCTATTTGCTTGTTGATTTTTAATAATTATTTTCTTAGAAAAACCTGAAAAAAACACGAAAAGTTTTAAAATAGTTTTTTAAAAAAATAACTAGACATCTTAGCCCTAAATCCATACTAACTTTTATAGAACATACGTTTGAGAGTATATACAAAAATCTCAAGGCTCTATGATGAGCAGAAAAATGCCTTAGAGATTAGAAAACAATTAGTAGAAATATGTAGAGTATCGTGTAGCCTTAATAGAATATATGTTGATCAAATTAGAAGTTCTATGTTTTTATGATCGAGCCTAAGTTAGTATAAAGGAGGCAATAAAATATTAATTATTCTCGTTTTTTAAACTAGATAAGTGCAAAAGCGACGCAGACATTGAGGTGTATGGGGTGTATGTAGATTTAAGAACAGCTTTTCCTTGGAAGAAAATAGAATTTTTTTTTCTAAATCAATATTTTTTTTATTGTGTTAAAAAAAATGCTTAAAAATAACGATTTATTTAAAAATAAAAATTATGAATTCAACTACTTAGGATCCAAGAACAAGGGTTTTATGAATTGGTTCTAGCTGCATATATTAAACGAAAAGAACAGGACAATGAGTTGTAGTAATAAAAAAAAGATAATGGTTTATTTAAATAAAAGTATGTCACATTTGTATAACTTTTACTAAAATATTGATTTTACGATAGATTCCTTGTGTAATTTTACAATTTACTTCATTCAAAAACTTTCTTATTGGCTCTCAGAAATTTGGTCATATTTTGGTATGCTTAATTTCCAGGAGCGTAGCTACCGCCGTATCAGCCGTATCAGTGACACGGGACCCCCAAGCTACAGGAGGCCCAACATGTGTAATTATAGTCCCACTAACAGGGCTTCCATATCTAAAAAAGGGCCCCTACAGAATTTTCATAGAGGGCCTCCTCAGAGCTAGCTACGCCAGTGTTAATTTCATCTCATATATTTGTGTCTGTCATATATACAGTGGTGGCTAAAATTGTGGACACTTTTTAAAATTACTATGTTTTTTAAGTTTGTATGCTTATAGAAAATTTTACGTTAAAGAAAATTTAATACTGAATTCAATACAAAAAAGAAAGTTCAAATATTTGCAAGGTAAAAAAAGTTATGCTGCAATAACTATCTATATATATTAGATATTGATGATAGCAATGAGTTATCAGAGCTTAGTGAGGTTGCATTTATTCTTTATTACAGCTTCACATCGATGTTTCATTTAGCTGAAAATAGTTTTACGCACTTCCTTCGTTTTTACATGATGCCAGGAAACATATCCTCAATTAGTTCCTTTTTTTTTCATGGGTACCTCATTCGGACAAGAGTTTTCAAACGGTGCCACAAGTTGTCGATAGGATTGAGGTCAGGACTATTTTCTGCCCAGGATAACAATGATATTTAGTCATAAAGCAATGAAATCAAATAAAAGAGTAGAATGGACACACGTGAGACGAGAAAGTGGTATTTTCTATGTTCAAATTACATAACAGGAGGGTAGTTCAGTGACTACATCTGGAGACTGATTTGATAAAAAAAAAAAAAAGGACAGGAAAAGGTCGAAAAAGGTGCACCACTTCTGTTGATGACAGAAAAACAAAATACTATGTTTTAGAGATAAAAAAAATGTCATGGACATCCATCAGAAGTGATCTGAGTGATGCTGGTGTTTCTTTCAGTTCAAAAACAATCAGGAAAGCAGATGTAAGACTAAAAGATAGAATTCCACGAAAAAAGCCGTATCTTAATTTACAGCAGCACTAAAAAGAACTACAGTGCACAATGGAAAACATTAATTGGACAAATGATTATTAGTCACAATTTATACAGAGGGACGAAACTAAAATATCGTTATTAGGTAGTAATAGATTAAAATATGTAAGACGCGTAGAATATTAGAAATGCTACATCCTGACTGCATCTAGGCAGCTGTGAAGTACCCACATAGTTTTATCATTTAGTCATGCATATAAGCAAATGGTATCGGTTGCCTTCATATCATCGATGGGACACTGGATATTATAAAATACACTGACACCATTCTAGAACCCGAACTTCTGCCTTCCACCAAGGATCTGTTTACCAGCAATGCTTCATTTATTTTTCAGCAAGACTCTGCTACTTGCTACACAGTAAAGTAATTGAAAGACTGGTCCCGTTCTACGATCATTGAGTTGTTGTCCTGGCCAGGAAACAGTCCTGATCTCGATCCTATTGAAAACTTGTGGCACCGTTTGAAAACTCTTGTCCGAATGAGGTACCCATGAAAAAAAAAAAGGAGCTAATTGAGGACATAATTGTTTCCTGGCATTATGCAATAACGAAGGAACAGCTCAAAACTATTTTTAGCTAAATGATACATCGATGTGAAGCTGTAATAAAGAATAAATGCAACCTCACTAAGCTCTGATAACTCATTGCTATCATCAATATCTAATATATATCGGCATTTATTGAGGGCTGACCTTTTTTGCGTTGCCCATATTTGAATTTTATCTTTTGTATTTAATTCAGTATTAAATTTTCTTTAAAATGATATAAAATACTTTGCAATTTGTGCAACATAAAATTTTCAATAAACATACAAATTAAAAAAACATAACAATTTGAAAAAGTGTCCACAATTTTAGCCACCACTGTATATATATATATATATATATATATATATATATATATATATATATATATATATATATATATATATATATATATATATATATATGTATATATATATATATATATAAGCGTGTGTGTTTATATAACAAAATTTGAGTAATTTACTTAAAATAGATTGAAAATTTTATGATAGAAGAGCATCAATCTTTTTTCCACACATATCTGATGAAATTATTTTATATTAATAAAGTAAGGTAAATATTGTTGTATATTTTATTAGCCATTACCCACCTGCTTCACTGGGTATCTATTTCATGATGTTGTATGGATATATATATTGTTTACACATATAAATTTATATATAAAGTAATGGTATCTAACTCCTAACATTAATCCTTCGATTGTATTGAAAAACATTGTTATAACCCCAGTGTTGGAAGAAACGACATGAAGGCCCCTAGGCAGTCGAATTCTCGGGGCCCTGTAGCTTAATAATTTTATTACACAACATTTTAGGAATATATTTCATTGCATAAATAAAATAACAAATTATCAGCAAATGAAAAGAATATAAAAATAAACAATAACTATTTATTAGAATCTGTAATAAAAAAATTAACTCTTGCAATAAAAAACAACTAAATATTTGGTTTCCTCAATTATTTGGCCGTGAATTCTTTTAGAGCATCTTGCAGTTCTATGTTCTCAATGACGTCGTATTCAATGGCCATAATAACAAGTGAGTTCAGTTCTTGTGTTATTGAAGATAGATGACAGTTTTTTAGCATCTTTAATTTTGAAAAGCTTTGTTCACCAGGAGCTTTTGTTATCATAAGACACCTGTATATTTTTAATGCTGTCATAACATTGGGAAACTTTGATTGCAGCAAGTTTTTGAAAACAAGTTCGTATGATCGCGATGCTGGTACCGTTTAATTCATTTCAAAATCTTCTATTCGTAATATGAAATGTTTAAAATGAACCATTTCATCTGCGAATTCAAATTCGATGTCCTCAAGATAGTGTTCTCTAAATATTTGGGCAACTTTTTTAATTTTTGAATCTTCCCTTAGTAGGAAATCAAAGAGAAACCCAAGTAGAAAATATATTTTACTATATGCTTCCAAACGATGGGAAAATTCTTCATATAAATTGTGTCTAATATATGTAGATAAGTTTCAATTTTTAATTTTTCACTTCCTTGAAGCACAACACCGTCATCGTAATGTCGTTTTTTTTATGCGCACACGTCTACATTCATCCGTATATTGCGAATCTATTTTCTCATTTACCTTTCTTTCATATGCGTAAAACATTTCTCTTTGCGAATTTAAAAAATCCAGTAAGGATTTCAGAAGATTGACGGCTGTTTTAAGTTCTATTGATTTCATTTGTAAAGATTTATTTACTCCATTGATCGGGTACTAAGCAACAGCCCAAAAGCGTGCAATGTGTGTGTGTGTGTGATAATACTTTTTTAATATGACAATTCTTTTAGAAGGCATTTACTTCATGAATTACTTGTAGCTTTTGAGTCATATATTCCACAATGACCTTCAAAACTTTCTAGAAGCTACTATAAACTTTGAATAAAGCCATAGTAGCATCAGCTCTGGCACACCATCTTGTGACATTTACTCTTTTTACAACTAGTTCAGAGTCTTTGATGGCCTCAACATATTGCAACACAATCGCCCAACGGTGTGTCAATACTGAGAAAAAGTTGTACATTGCTTGTAGAAGCCCAAAGAACGTAACTGCTCCAACACAGCTTTCTGCCGCACATAGTACAAAATATAACACGGCATGTAGTGTGCAAGCTGGTTTGGCTATAAAATATGCGCTTGAAGACCGTTGTAGCATCCCGGCATATTTGCTGCAATGTCATAAGATTGCCCCCCTAAGTTTCTTATATCAATGCTACATTTCTTAGGAAAGTCAAAATTGTGCTGGCAAATGTTTCCCCAGTGTGACTTTTTATGGGAATGAATATTAAAAAGTGTTCTGCCACTTCACATCAGATACTCACTAAGCACTACTGTCAATTGATCCGTATGTGTGGGGGAGATATATAACTAATAAAATAACTTAATCTAAATTAAGCCTTGAAACCCAATCTCAGGGGAAAAAAGCTAAATAAAACCTACCAAGATGTTCTGTACTCTGTATGCAATCGAACATTAGGAGTCTGAACGAAGTCTGTAGAGTAACTACCCTTCAGTATGTGTAAATTGGATACAAGACAATGTCAACGTAGTAGACGTGCTCTTGACATCACAGACTTCACCCGGATGTTTTTGGAGTTTTAACAGAAAACAGAAAACGTTCTTCAGGGGCCCATAGGCAATTGCCTATCTCCACCTAATGAGTAATCCAACACTGTATAATCCTCGCCTCTTGATTAAAAGAACAGGAATTGAATTCTAAAATTGGAGTGGGAATTATCTTTTACGCTACCGTAATCCCCTCTTCCCAAGTGGATTCCCGCAAAATCTATTTTTAGAAGTTCTCTACTCAACAAAATAAATATGCTTGCCAAATTTTAAATCTAAGTCTAATAGTTAAAAAACGGAATTTTTTTTATCGATAGACCCGTACCCCCTTCCCTCCTTAAGAGTCGATTTCTATAAGACCCGTTCTTCACATATTTTATTACTGTAGGTCCAGTAGTTCGAAGATGGGATTTGTTTTAATGCATACGCTCCGGTAACTCCCCGCACCCCTTACAGGAGTCGATTTCCGTAAAATCTGTTCTTAGGGGATCTCTACTCCATGAAAGGGTCATGCCAGTCAAATTTCAAGTTTATAGATCTAACAGTAGGTCAGTAGGGAATATTTATTTGTATAACGCCCTTAACTCCTCGGAACGCCACGAGTTTCATAATCCGTTCTTAGCGGATCTCTACTCCATAAAGGAACATGCTTGGTAAATTTCAAGTCTGTAAGGCTAATAGTTCCGGAGATCTCGTGATGAGTGGTGAATGAGTAAGTTTTGCTTTTCTCTTTTAAACATATAGATTTGAGTAGTCAAATAATTCGTGTATTTAAAAATTTCAGTTTAGTTAAAACTTTAGTTTAGTTTAGTTTTATAATCGTTTAAAGTATATACTTATATTGAATGTATTATCATATAGTTTTTAAAGGTAATATATCGCTGTAAATTTAACGTTATTTTTAGGGAAAAAATATCTAAATGTTTATATATCTTAAATAATTTGTTAATTTAACTTATTGGAAAAAAAATATATGTTTCGGAACGCTTCATTTTCAAAAGTGTTATGTTTATACTAGACTACAATACATTTTAAATTATTTTTTCATTTTCTGAATTTTTTTATCATTACAAATTCTGGAAGTAACTTTCAACACATTTTCCCTCGAAATTAAACCTTTTAAAAAGTAATAAATTTGCAAAACTCTTCAAGGCTCTTTAAAATACAATAAATTAAACTTTTGTAGTTAATACGTTTTAGTAATAAGTTCAAAATGCTTCTGAGAAATTCAGTGCAATGATTGCTTTAAATGGTAAGGATACTTAAAGTTTTACATCTACTTCAATAATAGTAAGAACGAAAGAAAGATAAAAGTTATTCAAACAATTCAAGACACATTAACTTTATCACATTCTTGGAATAAAAATAAAAATGGAGTCCCGCTGCATCTAATGTGTCCGTCACTGCTAAAAGCATTTCACAAGTTATTTCCCGAAGTATCCATAACGCATTTTAGCAAGTATTTTTATCTGGTCAAATTTAGACTATTGTAAAACGGTGTTTTTAAGAATGCTTTTTCAGAACAACCATATGCATGTATGTATACGAATCATGAAGTGGTTCTTTATATATGCATATCAATTTTATCATTTAATAGTAAAGTTCTTAAGTTGTTAGAAATGAATAAAAATAGATCATATCGGAAGATATTTATTTATTTTTAGATTTGAAAATTGAAAATCTCTTAGTTTAGGCATATATGTCATATAATATTGAAGGGGAAAATTCGAGAAAATATTTATGTTTGCTTAGAACGGTAAGAAAAAGTACTTTAAAGAACATTTAACCAATTTCATTGATAGTCCTAAGTCAATAAAATAAAACATGACACTCGTCCGTAAAACTTTATATTTCGAATGTTCTTTTCTATTTCCATTTTATCTTTGAATATATCCACCTATCAAATATATAGAATTTAAAAAAAAGAGTTTGAATGAATTTTCTTTGATTGTTTTAGTTTTTATAAGAACATTCGTAAATATTGATATGCTATTTAATATTGGCATTGAAATTAATCCAAAAATAATTTGCATGTGATATAAAATTTTGACAGCAAAAAGGTTGTCCCTTTGTTGTTATACTTCTAGAAATTTAAAAAGCGATTTATTTTAAAATAGAACTATTTTTTTTGTTGGTTTTACCAAGTTATAATCAAAATTCGCGAAACATTTACCGCTAACTAAAATAACTATCCCGCAATTTTTCCATGTTTCTCTTGTGTATTGTTCCACGTTATTCCTTTCAAAAATAAATTTGGAATTTATTACTATTGGGAATTAAAATGCTTCCCCGTGGAAAAAATTAAATGGATTTTAAAACATTTATTATGAATAAAAATTTGATTTTTGGAATATTAATTTTTTTTGCAAAACATGAATAATTATTTGTTGTAAGAACTTGTTGGATTTAAAAATTGTTTGTTTATTATATATATATAGTAAGGGAACTTTATTAAAAATAATCAAAATACCATTTAAAATTTTAAATAAAAATGCTATTTCATACAAAATACTACTCAAGTTTTGTTTATACTCTTCGGCATTAGTAAAAAGAATTCCTTTTTTATTTCAGTGTGTTATTTAAACTATGTTAATATTTTTTGAGCAGACACATTTAAAACTCGAATAAACTATAATCCCACTTCCTTTTTCAGAAACTAATACAAAAACTTGACTTACAGTTGGCAGCGACATTTCTCTTTACACCTAACTTATTGACAAAAACATTCGCTACTTGACAAGCATCTGTTACAACTCCTGTAACAGGTTCTTGCAGCAAACTAGACAAGGCGAAAAATACGAGAAACGATTTCCGTACATCCTGTAGCATTTTCTTTTAAAGACTACTTTACTTTCTCGTTCTACCTATGCTTTGTCCTATTACGAATGACGTAAAATGACGACAGAAGTGAATTCAATAACAGAAAATCTGAGAACGAAGAAAGGTAAACTAAAGAATTCCGTTACGCGCTTTGCAAATTCAGAAACTGAATTCCGTCAGAATTCTAATCAAAGGTGGAGCAATGTATTCTTATTACTCATCGCACATGCTCAACTGTTTCAAAAAGAATTCTTGCCTGTTTTTAGTTTACTTAAATTGTATATTATATTAAATATCAGCGGTATAACATAATTGTTTTATTTTTAAACCGTAATGAATACATTAATATTCTTTTGCAGTTAAGCCTAATTGTCGCGGCAAAATCCAATAAATAACTTCGAATTAAAATAATAAGGCAGAGTTTATATTCATACATTGCATTCACAGAATATTATTTAGAGAAAATACTTTCAAAATAAAATAGTGAATCTCGTAATAAAATGATAATTCTTGAACTCATTGTTACTTTTACTTACGTTGAGATGGAACCCCAAAATGATAAATATATAATTATGCATAAATATATATCCATAAAAAGTACAGAAAATTCAAAAAAGCAAACGATTTTATTTCAATCGATATAATACTATTGATTTTATGAAAATTATGTAATTAATCTTCTAAACGATATTTTTTGAAAATAATGATCAATCAGTATTTTCAACAATAATGTTGAAAAAAATTAAGCGATTTTATTCAAGCAAGCTGAGAGAGTGAAGGAAAGTGAATTAAGTAATTTGTAATGCTTTCATGAAATTCATAAGTTGAATTAATTACAATTCTAAACAAAAGCATGGCAACCTATTCTTTTCATTTAGTATACATGTTTAATTTCTTTCAAAGAGAGTTGCTTACTGATTTAGATTGTGTGTTTCAGTTGTATTTTATATCAAATAACGAGATCATTGAATAGATGTTTTATTTCTAAATTGTGCTAGAATTTTATATTATTTTAATATTAAGATATAAATTAATGAACATTAATTTCTGAATTTTTTTTCTAATTAAGGTGACTGCCTTCCTTCGAACCATTTTTTTAATAAAAACAAATTTTTGAAACAAATTGAGTGTTTTTAGGAAGAAAAATAAAAACAAAAAATATGTAGAAACACAAACATTTTTAAATAAATATTGTACTTTTAGAAAAATTGGTTGTTTTCAAGGAAATTTTACCAAATTTTTACTAAAACGCGTAACACTGTATAAAAATTTCTAATACAATTATCATAATTTTCTTTATACACGACATATATAGTACGATGCTCTTCAAAATGAGCCAAAATCTAAGTGAAATATTAAAATACAAAAAAATTACAGGCAGTAACAGTAATATAACAGCATGAAAATTTTGATATTTTAAAGTTTTTCCTTTATAAAAACTACTCTAAATGAACAAATATTTAACCTAGAACAAAATTTAGGATCTACTTTATGAAAAATAGTATAATAAACATTCTCACAAAGTTTCAAAACGTTATCGGGTTTAGTTCTTGAGATATCATGTATCTGGTATAAAGAGTTCTTATCAAAATATGCATCCCAAAAGTTAATTTGTTATATAATATATATTCATTTCTACCAAGAAAGAAAAATAAACATGGAACACATTTTTAGCTCTTCTTCAGATTTAATATTTAAAATGGATGAAGTAATTATAATATTTAAAGAAATAGAGCAAATCATTGGAGTATGAAAAGCATTTGGCTTCAAATCGTTTGTTCGAATCGTTTCCGTACTAAAAATGAAGCCAGATTTAAAAGGAATAGTTTGAAGATTTCAAGACAAAACATGGTGAGAGAGAGACTAAACAATGATCTTAAAAGTATAAGCAATTTGCCCTTATTTTCAGTCATTTCTTGGGTACTCGATTGTATAAAACTTAAGAGTCATAGGTAAGAAATTAAATTGGTAATTTTTTAAATAAAATCTTCATTCCAATAAAAATTTGAAGGCGAGTTAAGCATTATTATTCTTGTAATATATTTTTCGAAAATGTGTCAATTATTAGTGAAAGAAGATATGTGAATGGTCTCTCCCCTCCCCTCCCTTAAATTTTTTTATTATTAATTAAAACATTATTTTTCTAGTAGTATTTTCATAACAACTTTCAATAACAAATAAGGATTTTTTTGGACGGGTTTGGATATTAGAAATAATATTTTTGATTTTCATAGAATGCTTCACTTCCACCTTATATTTTTGTATCATTTTTCACGGATAGATATTATTTTTTTTTAAAATTGTTGATATATCTCGCTGCACATTTTATTTGTCACATCACACATTTTTCTATTTGCCTTAAATGTTACATCCATCAAGTTTTTAAGCATATTCCACATGATTTTCTGATTATGCGTTAAAGTGAGAAAACTCCAAGAGATTTTATTTATATTCGTAGGTCTTAGTAATTTGTTTTCATGATCTGAGCTGGGCACATTTGTTTGAGGAAAAATAAAAAAATATATTCGCGAATTCGAGAAATTCTAAATTGTGTTAACGGAAATTCAGCTGAGTAGAGATTTTTGACTCTTGAGTTCAATTTTTATTGGATATTTGTTGAAACACCCACGTATGTGAGTTGTTTTCCCTGCAGTCACACACTGCTTGCGGAAAATCGAGATTTACAGGGAAAGTTCGCTTCCCAGTATAAACTTTAAAAATAAGATTATGGCTGTTGTGAAGATATGGTTAGGGTTACACTAGATTAACGACTTTATCACTCTTGGTGATAGATTTTGTGAAAAATGATATCGCTCTGGAACCATCGAGAAGTTTCTGGGATCGACTCTTCTAAAATTTCCATAAGGCTATATAAAAGTCGGTGGAGTTCAGAAGTGATTCAATCGAGATTAAATTTGCTTGTGAGTTGTCTGCGATAAGATCAGACTTTATCTGTCTCTGCTACTAGTAGAACTATTCTAGAGGCACATTTCTGTAGTGCTGTAGAAATTGTTTATAACGAGGAAGTTTTCTATCGTTGTAAATACTTAACTATAATATTTTTTGAGTATATACGTTGATTTGTCTTTGAGTAATCATTTGTTAGTCCTTGTCCATTAATAAAACTTTTTTTTAATCAAACTGTTGTTTGTAAAAAATGCAACACCATGAAGGAATTATGAGAATTAAATGAAATTTAATGCGCAAACGATTTGTATTAGTACAAAAGAATATGAAATTTTCAAAGCAAAAACAATATTAAGTGCCCGAAATCAGTATTTGGAGTAGCCACCACGCGCTGTAATAAATGCTGCTATACGACATGGCATTGAGTCAAACAGATTTTGAATGTCTGCTTGTAGAAAAGAATTCTATATTGCTTGTATTCGCAGCAAAAGCTCGTCTTTTGAAGCTGCAGGACGTGGATCACGAGACCCCAACCAACCAAATCCCACACGTGCTCAATAGGCGACATATCCGGCGAATAAGCAGGCCAAGGAAAAGTTGCATGTGTTGTGCTGAACAGAAGTCTCGAACAGTCTTTGCAACATGTGAGCGTGCATTATCCCGCTGAAAGATAACTCCAGGGATGCCTTGAAGGAAGGGAACGACTTCGAGCTGTAGCACTTCATGAACATACCAGTTGCTATTGAGATTACCCTCAATTCGTAGCAAATTAGATCGCCCATGATACGAATTCACTCCCCAAACCATAACTCTGGTTGTTAGACCACCATGTCGTTCGATAACGCACTCTGGAAGGCAGCGTTTACTGGCATACCATCTAACACGAATGCAGCTATCATGGTCTGGTCCCACAAATTGAAGAATGATTCATTTGAAAAGACAATTTGATGCCAATCAGCTTGCCAAACTTTGTGCTCATGAGCCCATTGCAGAAGCAGCCATCAATGGTTTGCCATGAGGGGGGAAACTGTATAAAAGCACACTTGCATGCAATACACAGTGCAACAGACGTTGACGAATTCACAAAACCGTCATTAATACACCTGTAGCAGTAGACCAACATACTGTAAACTTCTAGAGGGAAGCTGTACGGTCATTCACCGCCTTGCGGAGGAGGTGTCGATCGTCACGCGCTGACGTCCCCTTTCGTCGTCTACTGCCAGTTTTTCGAGTTGTACGGTGCTCGTTGGTCCACTGCTTCCAAACTCACATCACTGTGAAACTGTTCTGCTGCGCACGAGCTCCTATTGCGTGACAGGAAAATCCTCCTTCTCGAAGAACGATAACCCTCCCCCTTTCAAACTCCGTAAGTTCTAGGAATTTATTCTTATTTCGTCGTGGAGGCATACTTAGGATCACTAAACGTTCGCCACTAACAAATAATCATTAACTATTTTCAACGTCCTGCTACAGCCCTATTGTATAGAGTGATTGAGGGAGTGTATATTGAATTCACACTGTAAAGCAGCACGATGGCTGTTCGCGATGATCCTCGTAATTTTGAATCACAGTCAAGTGACTAGGACCACCACAGCGTAACAATTCTGATTGGGCACTTTTCTTTGGGGGTTCTTTTTTGACCCCAAAGAACGTTATATGAGTTGTTGCCGACACACTTTGAGCCTCTGAAGCTTAGGTGCACTATATAATTGACACGGCAGTAGCTACGCCCCTGACTAGGATTAAACCTGAGCTGCCAATACCCCTCTCCGAACTTTTATATCGCCCATGGGAAGACACTGAGCTTCGACAAGTTTAACGTAAATCAGCCTTTCTACACGGCGGGTCTTCAGTGACATTAAGCTCGAACTCATGACATGCTGACCACGAGCCCGTGATCATGGCCCCTAAGCCGTTGTGGTTACTAGCTTTTAATTAGAAACGGAACTTAACACTTTGATTGATTAAAAAATTGTGATTCATGAGCTTTCGATCATGAATATTCGGTTATCATCACCTTTTATTAAACGTTTTCTGCTATCTATTCTGCCTGATTCGACTTACATTCAATACCCCTCGTAATTCTGAACCCCTATTAGGTGACGAAGTCGAAATCTGAGTCACCCTCCTTTCCATCTGCATTCATGCTAACGAAAAGAATTTAGCCCCGAGAGATTTAACTCACTGCTACGTTTTAAAACACTACGGTTGTATAAATAACGTTTCATACTACAAATAAAACATTTGTTACATCTTTTAAGGATTATCGCTTACTAGATGTTAGCATTAGATCTCGTACTTCAGAATTCGGTTAAGTAACGTGGAAGGTATTGGAGTTGATATTTCCCTTTTCACAAACTTTTGCATTGCAGTTTAGGAAGACATTGCAGTTCGGAACCATGTCAACCGGATTGTCACGATCCCCAGATGTTAACGCTGATTAAAGCAACTTAATATAGAAATCAAGTATTTTCTAACATATAGATTGGTGTTTTGTGTGTGTGTGTTTTATTTTATTGTCAAATAAATAAATAAAAACGATCGAAAAAATAGGATCAAGAGTTCAACAAGTCATTAATATTATTGAGAAGGGACTAATTTTTGTAACGGGATTCTGAAAATATAAATCTGAAGTAATTTTTTTCTTTAACTTGGATTTAATATATTTTTTTTCATGTTATGAGAATAGAACGCATCGTGCAATTTCGATGCGTTCATGAATTATTCTGCTCTAAAAATCTGATTGAAACAAATAAGTAAAACAATACTCCCACACACCTCCATCTTCTTTTACATCACATATTCAATAGTTTAAGCTGAATATAGTCAAGGTCGCAAACTCGTGATCAGTGTTGCTTCCGTCGAGTCGTGGGATCAAACTCTAGTACAGTGGTTCCCAAACTTTATTAAACCACGGACGTCTTTTTATAGTTCAAATTTGCCCACGGAACCCTTTTTATAGTCAAAACTCCCCCAAGTGAAAAGCTACATAAATACATAATATAAAAAAAATTACAAATTAAAAAAACAACATTTTGTTGAAGAATTATTTATTGAAATTATAACTTTTGTTTAAAATGAAATTTAAAAAAATAATTAATGACTTGTGAATGAACTTGATGAGATGTTATGAGTGTATGTATGTCAGTCTCAATGTTTATGAGTAGCAACAGAAAAAAAAATCCCCACGAGCTCTAATTTCTAGTAGAGGTTTATTCTTTTTTTTTGTGATTAGGTTTATAACGACACTGAATCTCACCCGTTCTACCAAATAGGAAGACAGTAAAGTACTCACCAATTGCTGTACAATAACTCTTAATGCAGGATATAAAATTAGGATCCGTTTTTGTAACCAGAATGTGTGGTATTCTTGTTCAAAAGTTAGTTTAAGTTCTTCAATTGTAGATATTTCAATAAGATGCTCCTGTATTAGTATAGATTCATCTGTGTTTGGGATCCAAGTCTGTTCACCCGAAAAGGGTTCAGCACCCAGTCGGGGATATCCAAGTTAATTATTGTTGTTTATTTAAATTTCCATTAAAATTAAAATATATCAAAAATTTTTAATTTTATATTTAACCTTGTGCACGGATCTCCTGACGTTGTTCAGGGATATCGCCAAATCAATTTTAATTTCCCCGAACCCCTTGAATAATATCAGGGATCCCTGGGGATCCATTAGGACCATTTTGGGAACCACTGCTTTAGTACAATTAAAGAACTTAACTGCCATGTAGAGACGCTGATGCATGTTAAATCTGTAGAGGTTCACTTAAGCGAGGTGGTGAATTTTGGAGATGGTGGGGCCAGCTCAGGTGTAGTCCCCATCACATGACAGTGGTTTAAAATGACGATATTAGTTTAAATGGTCCTCGTTTTACTTCCTAGTTCGACGCTAATCAACATTTAATCAGCCATGGCTCTGAATTACAAAATCCGTCGTGAATGACCTTTTCCAGTCAACCTTGAAAATCAACGTTATTGAAAAAATTCACAATCAACTGCAACTCTTGATTCAGAAGAATTGAAGGTATTTTGAAAATCGTTTCGTAATGCGAGGCGATAGAATTTTTGTGTGTTAGATCAACTTTTTTTTATGAGTTTCTCATGCTTTGGAGGGAGTGCATAAATTTCTCGATTGCTGTTCTTTTCATCAAGGTTACTCTATTGTTTCGTCGATTTAGTTTGTGTATTCATGTTCGTAAATAATAAAGTTGTGTTCTATGTAAAGTTGTTGTTTTGAATTAAGAAATTACTATTATACAAATCTGGAAGACGGCAAAAATAAAAATCTCGGAATTAAATATATTCCAGAAACTTGTAAAAATTAAAAGAAAATATCTCAGAATTTTCCACTGTAAGTAATTACATTACAAAGAGCATTGTAAATTAATGCAGTTGTCTAAGCTGAAACTCTAGACTCGATTCCATAGACTTATTTTTACACTAAACGTTCTTTCTTATAGATTACGAAACAGATTCGAATAACTGAAAGCTAATTTTGTATAAAAAAAATCTTGTGAAATTCGATGAATTATGGGGAAATCACACACACACACGAAAGAGGAAGTTTTTCTCAAGAAATATACAAACTAACACACACACAAAGAAAATTCACAATGGTAATATTTAAATGAAAATACTGGTAAAATAAAGTACTGGTAATAATAATTAATCTTTTTATGACTGAAGGAAACTGTAGTTGATAGTGTTTTTCAATATTTTAAACAGGATTTTGCTCTCAATAAATATAAATTGTGCAACTGATGGAAAGAGCAATATAACTTCTTTTAGTATTCTATGTGGAGTTTTGATGTATTATTAATACTAGAAAAATGGTACGTCATACACACTCATGTAAAAAATTAAGGTCACAAACATGTTTCTCTACATAATTCTAAATTGCTACCAGTAAAATTGATAAAATTTGTATTTTATACATTTTGAAGAACTTAGTATAATATATTATAATAGTACAATATCAATCTTCAATTTAGGAAAAGAAGTTGTTTAGCGTTATTTTTTGCAGAACTATTGGTTTAAGACCAGTTAAGCATCTGGTATTATTGCCTGCAGTCTTGTGAATATTGCATTAAGAACAAGTTGACCTGTTTGTGGTGAGAATGAGTTCCCATAATCGCTTAGATCAGGGGTACTCAACTTTTTTTTTCTGCTGGGCCGCATACATATGTCAGCTATTTCACGCGGGCTGCAACATGAGGATAAAGGGGGGGGGAATGCTTTAAGACCAGGATAACATTGAAAATTTAAAATGTGGAAAATTGATCAAAATACTATAACTCCTGTTTTGCTTTTTTAAATTATTATTATTTATATTTATTTTTGCCATTTATATACTAAATTAGAAGCATTTAAGAAGCACTCCTTCACAATTTCTACATCAGTAAATGGTTTCATATGATTACTAATAATATATAACTAATTTTCATAGGAACTTGACCACTGAGAACCACACTGACAAAACACTTTGCTGTTGCTAGATTATTCAAGAAAGCCCTATTTATCACCTCTTTAAAGAGATTCTTCGAGGAAGAGTGTCATTGAATGTGTTTCTTGTTTATTGGTTTTTTTAACATTAACATTCCGGGTGACAAATCAAACAATTACTGATCCTTGTTTGTTTTTCACTACAAAATAGTCAACCTCCAAATCGTATTGAAAAGATATATTTTCTTCGAATATTTTTCGCTTGCAAGACATGAAAGATAGTTAAAAATTAGTTCCACTCATACAATTGTCGCTACACCACTGTTGTTTGTTATGAATTACCGTTCCAAACAGAGAAAGAACATCAGTTCTTACCCGTGAGACATCGACGGAAAAAAGGAAAATTGATATATTTGATTTCTCTTGACAAAGAATTTCTCAAATTTTTAATACAATGTTCTTAAATAAGTGAATTTTTCAGAGTAAAGAGAGACACCGGACCACTTAAAAAGGCTCAGTGGGCCGCAGGTTGAGTATCGCTGGTTTAGATGATTCCGTGAGACGGAGAGCCGTTGGCAGGCTTGCAGCTGGCCAGTCCCAAGCGGAGGTGATTCCATGGTTGCAAGTGGAACTGAAAGTGGTCTTCCGGCGTTAAATTAGTTCTAAAAAAGTGGTACTGTCACCAGAATGGTCAGTCAAGGCTACTACAGAGCAACGATAAATGTACAGGATTGCAACTTGGCATTAAGCGCAGGACGACAAAGGCGGATAATGGCTCCTTAACTTGCTCGTGGCCTTGTTGCTGTGTCTGGAAGAAGAATTTCCCGGCAAAAAATCAACAGATTGTTAACAGAGACTGTCCTTTACCCTCGGTATCCAGTTGTGTGCGTCTTTGACTGTATTCAACAGGAAAGACCCTTTATTGTAGAACCAAAAGCATCAGTCGAGGAGGCGTGATCTTTTCAGTGATGATTCGAGATTCCCTAGATAGAGTGATTCTCGGCAAGTCTTCACCCAGAGAGTAATTGGAGCTCACTGCCATCCCTCCTACGTAACAAAAATCGATATATTTGGTGGCAAAGGGAACCTTGTGTGTGGTGGCATAATGCTGGGCAGTTGTACACTACTTTACGTGTTCGATGCGAGTACTTTCAACTCACAGCTCTATAGAGATGAGATCCTGGAAGTCTATGTGAGGTTTTTCTGCGTGCTATGGGCCTAGACTACATTTTTATGGATGACAGAGCACGGCCACACAGATCTTACATTGTTGAGGAATTTCTTGAAGAAGATATTCGCCATTGGCTCTCGAGGTCTCCGGATCATAATCCTGTTCAGCATGTTACTAGGATGACTAGGATGAGCCGTTTTTCAGTATAGTCCCCTCTCAGGATCCTCCAGAAGTTAAAAGTCACACATTTGGAAGAATGCAATTTGTTGTCACAAATATTTGTTTGCACCTCATAACAGTATTGCAGTTTGTTTTGAGACTTGTGTAGCAGTGGACGGTGGTCACAATCCATATTAGACAGTTTTCCCGAGGTAAATGCTTTATCTCCGATTAATAGACTTTTTATAGATCCCTGTATCTTAATCCAAAATTAAAATCTTTTCTAAATTCTTATGTTGAATATTCTTTCTCTCATTGTAATATGTCTCCGTGCCAAATTTTGGGACAACACAGCAAATAGTTCATCAGTTTCACAGATTTCATGTTTGACCTTAATTTTAGATATGAGTGTATTATAATTTTTTTTTTCTAGTTGATATGTTTGTATTTGTTTATTGAT
Organism: Trichonephila inaurata madagascariensis; assembly: GCA_019973955.1. Classification (NCBI taxonomy): domain Eukaryota; kingdom Metazoa; phylum Arthropoda; class Arachnida; order Araneae; family Nephilidae; genus Trichonephila; species Trichonephila inaurata. The sequence continues at coordinate 155,522 of BMAV01025331.1, read as the reverse complement.
TTTTTTTCCGGTTGACTTGTTAACACCTCCCTTAGAAACAACTCCGTGTTACTGTTAGTAACACCATGTAATTTTGAACTAGGGCCAAGCGAGGAGTACAACAACTGAGCTGATACCACACTATCACCAATGTGAAGACTGAGCAACGATAGATTTAACCTACATTAGATCTTCTGGGAAAGATGGGATTCCTTAACCGGAAGTGTGTCATCTAAAGCTCGCAACCATGACTATTCGGTTAACAAGGCTAGCGCCTTCTAAAGAGGAAAAAAGCAATTTAGATCTTAAAATTTTTTTAGAGATACATTAAATATTAAAAACATAAATCCTAACCTAAACAGGCTTTTCTCATAAAGAGGTGGAAAGTGAAGAATTTTGAAAATAAATGAATGAATAGATATTTTGAAAAGTAGTGGCATAAATTGAGAATCGGGGATAATTTCTAATGGTCAGTTGATAAAAATATTTCATAAAAAATTATAATATTTTAAAAAGTGTTTTCCTCTGTAGCTTAATTAGATATTCAGAATTATCAGATACTCAAAAGGACTTTTGTGTTCGTAAAGTTTGACATTACTGTCGCATTTAGTTATCTCCATAAATACTATTGTTATCGTAATTTTCTCAAAGCAGCATTTTTAGATAAACTGATTAAATAGGAATTATAAGTGAAATTAGTTTTTTCCCTTTTTAAACTAAGAATTGGGATAAGAATCCAGTATGACAACTTTTACATTATTCTATATCATTTAATTGAAAATGACAAAAGAATTAGTAAGTTTGTATTAAACAAGTAATATAATTTTTTTTTAAAAGTCAATTAATACTTTTTTTTGAAAAAAAGTACGCCCTCTGTTTAATTTTTTTAACTTGTCAGAAATAACGCAGAATAAATTTAAAAATTTAAAAAAAAAAATTTTTTAATGAATTAATATTCGAAAAAACTTTTTAAATCAAGTGTCATCCACTACAAGTTTTAAAAATGCATTTGAACTTGAATGGATGAATATAAAGTATTTTATTAAGAGATTGAAAATTTGAACAAGATATTTATAAGGAGAGAGTGAACTAATAGTAGGAATTTAAAAACGGCTGCAATGCATTCAGAATCTTTTTAAAATATTTTTATTGTCCATGTAATACATAGAATCATTATACAACTCGTCCATAACGATCAAGTACTGGTTCATTGTCATAGTTTGGAAATTCTGTGGTGTAGGTTCTGCGTTCCTTTTGTTCTGGAACACAAAAATGAAATTGTCAGAAGTTCATACAGATAAACTATCTCACAATTATTAGAATTTCAAATATTTTGCTTAATTGCTTACCAAGTATTTTTGGCAGGAGTTCTTCAAGTATGGTAACCTGGCTTCTAAATTGGCAACATCTTGAACTGTTTTTTGCACACTTTCTAAGACGACCTGTAAATACAATTATTTAACAAAGCTATTATCGATTATATAACAAAATTATTAAATCTTTCTTTGACTTAGCTGTTTATTTGCATGACGTTATAGCGCGAAAACAATTATGTCATTAGTAGTTCATAAATACTGAGAATTATAAACAAAGTAAAAAAGTGCAAGACACACAATTGTGTATAGACATTCAAAGTGGTTCTTTTTTTATTTGATTGGCACGAGGATCATGTTTGGCGAAATTAGGAAAAAAAATCCCCCAAAAACACGGGTATCTTATTTAGACGAAGAAAAAAAGGATTAAATAAAAATTAGAAAGGTCACGAATATGGAAAGAATGCTAGAGCATCTTTGGAAACACGTCAAAGTATTTATCGAAGCCAACAACCCCATTAAAAGAAAGAAAAAATCACTCAAAACCTCAAACTTGTAAATTTTAATTACTATAATTATAAACTAGATTTTAAACTTAACGTATTCAGGTGAAAAATCGAATATTTTTGGAATGTTCCTAAATCTTGCAAATTCTTAATTCATAAGAATTCGCAAGATTCTTATGAATCCGTTCATTATGTAGATATCACAAATTAACAGGAAATTGGGACCTATTTTTTGCCTGGAAGGGCGTTTCAATTTGGATCAAGCTTTTTCACACCAGACGAAGGTGGCCTTGATGCATAAAATAATCAAAGACATGATGTAAAATTATATAGAGAAAAATATACTCACTTGCATCAGGGAAAGATTTTCTTGATAATCCAAATCAGGTGGCAAATCGCCTTTCCTCGGAATGAAAACTACGACAGAAAAATGAAATGTCAGTTCTGGTACAACTAAATTCGGCTAAACTTAAGACCGTAACATACAATTTTTACAAGTATGAAATCGCGAAAGCAAATTTAACTTTTATAGTGAAAATGATGACACATGATATATAAGATTTTGAAAAAGTGAACCCAATTGTGTGAAATGAGTTAGAAATAAAAGTGAAACAATAACATCTTCCAAAACAAAAATATTTGTAGTTATTTTTTAACGATGCATTTTATCGCTTATAATCGATTACAAGTAGAACTTCTTTTTATTAAATAAGATACGTCCAAACTGTTTGAATTACCAATTACATAATTATATATTAACACTTTTTAAAAATTATTTATAGTCTGAACACAAACAAAAATTTCAAACTTTAAATCTTTTGTGTTCACATGGAAAACTTTTTAAAAATAATTTCACACAGTATGAATAACTAATAGGTATTAAAATATTTTAATTTACTGTCTCCTCCTCTGGACCCTAATCCAGGAGGTCCAGGTGGACCTGGTGGTCCTGGCAGTCCAGGAGGTCCTGGTAGTCCTACTAATCCTGGTTCACCATCCATTCCGGGATCTCCTTTTGGTCCTGGAGCTCCTGGTAGTCCAGGGATTCCGTCACGCCCAGGACTACCTAGAATAGATAAACATTACATAGAAAAAATAAATTTTTATTATGTCTTTAATACTTTTTTTAATGACATGCTCATTTTACATATGGATATACACCAAAAGAGCCAAAACATTAAGAACACCTACTCAACAACAAGTTACACCACTTTTTACCCACAAAACAGCTGCAACACGATTTGGCATGGATATCATAAGTTTTTAGTAGATGACTGAAGACAAGTTGTATAAATTATGTAAGCAGTGGTCGCGATGAGTCGAGATATTCCAACATGAAGATATTTGATCTCTGAGCTGCCTTTCAATGAATACCCAAAAGTGCCCTATCAGATTAAGAACCGCTGAGTTAAGTGGCCAAGATATTAATTGGAATTCATCTTTATGCCCCTCGAACCCTTCTAACATGATTCTAGCCTTTTGACATAGGATAATGTCCTGCTGGAAGATCTCGTTTCCAGTTGGGAAAACAGACACCATATAAGGGTGCAACTGATCCCCAATCATGCTCAGGTACTACTTTCAATGTTCTTTCTACCAGAACTAAGGGTCCCACAGTCCCCCATGAGAACGTTCTCTAAATCATAATACCGTCATCATGAGTCTGTGTAATGGAGAGAGCAACTGTTCGACTGTGGAAGACCCTGACACAACCATCGATGTGATGAATAAGAAATCGTGATTTATCCAACGGGGAAACTCTTCCACTTATTTAAGGTCAAGTCTCAATGTTTTGAGCCCACTTAGGCGTAATTGTCAATGATGCTTTGTAAACATAGACCCACGAATGGGACGTTTGCTGTGCAGCCCTAGTCAAAAAGTGTCTACTGAACTGTATATTCTGAACCACTTTCACTTGGATTTACATTTTATAAAGTAGTCAACTGAGTCACTATCTGGCGCAGATTTACCAAATGGGACAATTTCCAAAGTCCTTTTTTTGATGACGCGTGGACGTCTAACAGTTAGGTGTCTACTTCTGGTTTCAGTTATTTATTCACATTGCACAAATAGTAAAAACAGAACACGAGCAACCTACCAATCATGCTGTTTCGGAGATGCTCGTTCCGAGTCTTGGGGCCATTACAATCTGCCCTCTTTCAGATTCGCTTGGATCAGCCGCCTTCCCCCCTCACTCGCAAAAGCAAACGCAAGAATGTTCGGCACAGCAGTTAAATACCATTCTCTCACAATCACGTGGCTTCCACTTTATCCAGACGAGTTCATTGAAAGATGTGGAGGTATTCATAATGTTTTATCTCGACTGTGTATGTTTAAAATAATTTATGCTAAAAATATACAAACATTTCGAAACTCACGCTGTACTTGACTGATTGTTTTAGACACTAGAGGAGATTTTTTAACAATCAATAAATTGTACCTGACCGGTTTTCAAATGCCTACTTTGATGAATAATGAAAATATATATAATCTTCAAAAATGAATTATAACATTTATAAGTTTCTTTTATATTTCGTATTAGATTAAAAGTAAAACTCGTGCAAAAATGAAGCAATATTTAATCAATCGAGTGATGTACCGTAGTAATTAATCTATTAAGAAATAAATCAGTATTGAATAATTCACTCAACTGAGAGGACAACGAGTTTCTTAGCCTCTTAGGTGTTTGTATGAACCAGTGTAAAAACTATATATACACACATTTCCACACAGTTCTTTTAACATACTTTACTGAAGCAGAACACATTTACACATAAATAGGAAAATTATTTTACTTATATTTCTATGCAACAATGGTCAAACTTTTAAATACATACTACATTAGTACAATTTCATACCAGGTCGTCCTTCTAAACCTGGCAATCCGGGAGCACCAGGTGACCCACCAGGCCAGTTGTCATCTCCAGAAATTTCTGGTACATATAAAGTCCCCGGAGTGCCAGGCTCTCCCTTTGGTCCTCTAGTCCCAGTGTCCCCTTTTGGTCCTTCTCTTCCGGGTGGTCCAGGTGGTCCTCGAGGACATTGGCAATCCACAGGTTTGAGATTTCTAGCATCATCTCTTGGAGATGTTGGTGAAACATAAGGAAAATCTTTGGGGTTTCTGGATTTGTATCAGCTCTGTATCATATTTCATCTAGGATTTATTTAAAAGCACTTTACAAACTTATCTTAATTTGCGATATTCGTAGGCCAATCTAATTCATTTCTACACATGCTGGTTGTGATAATATAAAATGGTGCAATTCGTTTTGCTTGCATTTATATGGTATTATGATAGACGCCCTTTTATTGTTCGAAACATGCATTACATCTTATTTATTTCAATCTGCACTTTAAAGTCTGTTATTTTTAATTAATAGGGAAATAAATCAGCTAGTCTAGTAGTTAGTAATTAATATTATTAAATGTCCGGACAGCACAGTTATTCACAGTGCTTAGATTTTGTTCTTGTGAAATCTCCTCATAAGCAAAATATGTTCAAATAGGAAAATGAAACTAAAGAGAAAATATACCACATTGGTTCGTGTTAAATTTTTCTTGAAATACTAAGAAACCTACATTGTAAAGTTATGATAAATAAATTTTTTTAAAAAATTATTATACAATTATTTTATTAAGTTTATTTTTTCATAGGTTTTATGAATTTTTTTAACTATGTCATGGACTTTTAGCTTGCTATAATAAATTATAGCGAAATGATTTATATATATACAGGGTGTCCGGGCTTAAAGTATTTAAAAGTAATGGCTTATTATTACGGAACTACACATCAGAACGTGATAAACTGTTCATCCATGGATTGGAAAACTTTCCGAGATTTTTTGGGTCTAGTCCGAAAAATCGTTGGAGGTAAACTTTTTACACTGTTTTCATTAGTGAAGGTTGGATGCCACAGTAAAAAATGCAGTGCGTATTTTGGTTAACGGAATTTAAATCAGTCACGCGTGTACAGCGATGTGTTCGAACAGTATGGAATGTCGTTACTGGCTTGCAAAATAGGCTTATCATCAATACAAAATGAATCACGCACACGGTCAACTTGTTTTCTATAACGAAAAATTAAGGATACTTGCCAGTTTGAGATGCCAAAGTTCACGTCTCTCTTAAAGTTCTTTCCCATTGGTGGATAGATTTTGATGTCGGAGGTTCGACATCCCATCCTGTTCGAACACGTCGCTGTATACGGGTAACTGGTTTAAATTCCGTTTACCAAAGTACGCACTGCACCTTTTGCTGTCACATCCACATTTTTACTAGTGTAAGTCAGTGTAAAAATTTTATCGTCTGCGATTGCCGAATAATGCGCGCACGTGCGGCCGATCCGGACTAGACCCAAAAAATCTCAGAGTTTTCCAATCCATGGATGAACATTTTATTACATTCTGATGAGTAGTTCCGTAATAATAAGCCATTACTTTTGCGTACTTTAAAGCCCGTACACCCTGTATATATTATAAATCTTATTCAATTTAAATAGATGACGAGTTCTATTTTTCTTGATTTTTCCACTTTAAGCAAGATTTATGAATAAATTCCTAAAACGTTAACAAGTATACTAGGCAATCTATGTATTCTGGATATTTACTTTGAAATAAATCTGTAATTATTGACAAATAAGCATTGAATTATATCAAAAATTTAACAAAATGTATATTATTTTATCACATTTTTCGACACTTAAGTTAATTACAATAACATTTTCCCATGCATATAAATGCTTCAAGCGAAAAAAAAACTAAAGGTAAGCAAAAATTCCCTATTTTTTCATTGTAAATTTTGTACAATTTATTGCTTTAGTCTGATTTTCAGAGCTTTTGATATATAAGTAATTATTTGGTACAGGTTTGCAATTGAGAAATAAATATACTTACATTACTACGATTACGGACCTATCCTTACTGGAGTCAATCGATTTTGTATTCGTACAATTTAAGCATTCTAAAACAAGAGAATTTCAGACTTAGTAATATAAATGCAATTAAAAAAAAAAAGAGCTACTATTAAAAATTCTAATTCATATTAATTTTTAAAAACAGGCTTTGTTTTTTTTACGAGGACAAAAAACGAATAATTTAAAGAGAATTGTGATAAGAGTCTATTAAAATACTTTGAGTGCAGCTAATCTCAAACCTCTGGAAAAAGTAGTCTTAAATACTCATGAGGTTCAAGCTTGATAAAATTTCCACCTGATATATCGCAGATCCAAGCCTGTCTCAGCTCTTATTTTTCTTCAAATTTGATGTAAAAGACTCGCAGACAAATTTTTCTCTTACAATATGTTTAACTTAAGCTGCAATATGCCTAATTTAAACATATTGTAAGACAAAAATCTGAATACGATGAGTAAACATTGGATTTGTTGAAGTAAGCTAAAGCAATATATATTTAATATCTACTGTTTCTCAGTTCTTATATAAAAATAAAAAAGAAATAGCTATTTTAATTTTGTTTGATTCTTCTTCAAAGGCTCAACAGCCCTGGCCTTCTCCAGAAGTATTCTCCAGGCATTTCTACTTTTTGCAACCGTTTTCCAGTTTTTAATCTTTAAAATATCAAGATTTTTTTTCAGTACAAAGAATCCATCTTCGTGGAGGTCTACCTTGAGGTTTATTTTCCATGGTCTTTGCTAGAAAGATTTTCTTGCAGAAACGATCTTCATTCATTCTAGTCAGATAACCAGCCCATTTAAATCTTTAATTTGACGAATATTACACAACATCAGGTTGTAAATTTTATAGAATTCCAAATTAGATCTTGATAACTTGAAATTAGATCTCTTGGACTCCACCAAGAATGCAACGCAAGATCTTTCCCTTGAAAATACCCATAACTGCCTCATCACATAAAGTAAATGCCCAAGTCTCTGATGCTTAAGTCAAAACAAATCTTATAGGACTTTTGTAAAGAAGCAATTTAGTTCTTAATTTGAGAAACCTGGATTTTAAATAACTCTTCAGGGCATAAAAACATTTATTTACAGCAATGATTCTTTTATAAATTTCTGGGGCCAACTCGGTGTTTGATTAGACCAGCAAAAAGTGGCCAAAGTAGCCAGATGCAACCATTTCCCGTAGTTTTTAGTAGTAATTCCATAAAGTAACTAGTAATAAGTAGCTTTTGGTTATGCATAAGTTTTGTATTGTCTCCAAAAGTGCCCTTGCCGAAATGTGAGGCAATGGAACCAAACGGTATAAATGCTGTAATAAACAAGTTCAACTTTGGCGAGAGTTAGAGTAATAATTATTTTGAATTATTCTTTTAAGGATCGCAAACTAGGCATGGTATAAACTTATTAACTTAAAATATGTAGGTTATGCCGAAAGAGGTTTGCCCTAGCTAGAGTTAAATAGGTCTCTAATTGCACTCCTTCAGAGTTAAGATACAAAAGTTAAAAAAAAATTAAGGTCTACCGAAGTTAAGGTACAACACGTTTTTCAAAGCTTACCTTTAAGAAAAGGGTAGCAAAAATAAAATTCACTATTTTGTATAAATGATAGCAACAAAGAAAAAATATGCAGAACAAAAACGCGATAGCCACCTAATTCCCTTTAAATATACATTTATATGGCAATAACATTAAAGCCGCATTCACACCACGGCTATCAGCGTCGAGCGCTAAGCGTCTAGCCAATCAGTGACTTCATCTCGGGCGAAATGAAGTCTCTGATTGGCTAGACGCTCAACGCTTACTGCCTTGGTGTGAATGCGGCTTAAAAGTGCAAAAGTTAAACTTTTTCGTAATTTCGCGTGTACGTTTTTGTGCAAAATAGTATCTAGGAGAAGTCATTTACTCGATTCTTTTAGGTGTTAAACGATCGTATATTGAAAATATGTTAGAAGCTGATGCTGCCAGTCTTTTCATTGAGCTTCGCTTTGTGGACCAACATCCATAGAATCAGTTTAAATTTGATCATTTTGTCTGGAGGCATGTTCGAGGCCAATCACGAATTACACCTCTACAAGACTGTCTTTTATCTCTTTCAGACCGAGTATTTCAAGTTCATTGCATATCATTTTATGGCATCAAGAACAAAATTTCTGGTACTACGTTTCGTAAATGCCTTCGTAATGCAAATCTCTATGCAAGACAATAAGTTGTGTATATTCCCCTGAACCATTGACATAGACGTGCCCTTTATGTTGTGCAAGGGAACACGTTTCCTGCAATAATGGGCTTCTGTATTGTTTACGAATCCGACTCACACTAAAGAGCGATTAAAGGTGTCCACTAATTTAAGCAATACACACCATATACAACAAGCCCCCAAAACGCTGAAAGACACACAGGTGATGGAATCAGGGTTTGGGCAAATATTTCTCTCAGTGGTCACACTGACCTATATGCATTCCATGGAGGAATTCTGAGATATCAGGATGATATCCGTGTGTATGCGGCTGCTGTTGGTAATAAATTCATTCGGACAGTTGATCACCTGAACCTCACCGAGCTGTTTTAGGTCTATCTTGAGTATTCTAATTTCGAAAGAATGGAATGGTCAACTCCATCTCCAAACCTGATCCAATACAGCACACTTGAGATTATCTTGATAGACACGTTGCTGCCTTAAGTCCTCTTCCAACGACGTTACATGAACTGGAATTAGAGTTTTTCCGTATCTGGTGGTTTTTTCATTTCGGTGCAGCTTAATTGGCAGCGTGGAAAGTCGATGCTACCAATAGATTGTGGTTAAGAGTAGATGCATTTCTTATTAAAATCCATTTTTGTAATTTTTCCAGAACATTTCTTTATATAAAACTGATGTACTGCTTTATTCAAGAATTGAATTTTCTGACAAGAGGGCTTTTTTTTGTAGAAAATCAAATTTGTGTTAAATCCTTTCTGTGTAACACTCAATAAAAAAGTATTTAGTGCACGCTTCAAAGTTTGTTTCAGTGTCCATTCATTTTAAAATTAGAAACAAAAGAATAAGTTGTACCTCGACGTTTGGTGACCAGGGTACGATTAATTGGAGGGTTGTAATTACTTGAAGGTTATTTATTAAGCATCATTTTTATTTATCAAATATAGTTACAAAATACAAGAAAATAAAGAATCATTTATATATATATAAATTTAAAGCATAACTTTGTTTCGATGCAAGACTTGCTTAAACATTTGTTTTTATTTTGTTGAAGCAAAACCACAAAAACTGATTCTTAATTTTCATTACATGTATTCAGACTAATTTCAATAACGTTTTCAATCTGTTAATAATCCATAGCACGTCAAAATTAAAAATATTCATTGGAAAGGGGGAAGGCCACAGAGCAGTGGAGAACTAAACAGTCTTTAAGATTCTGATATAAAAGTTAACAATTATCTTACCTGGTTCACACGTGGGGCCACTATATCCCGGACAGCATTTCCATAAAGTTTCACTTTTGACCTTATAGGTTGTGACATACTTCGGCCTTTGCATAATCCTTAAATTAAAAGATGAAAGTTAAGTAAAAATGAAAAATATACCCTTTCCAAATAAATAGGCAAGATTCATAGTTCAGTAACTATTAAATATTCGTAAATTACTTTGAAATATTTCATGAGATTTACTATTTGAAATAATTGGTCGTTTCTGTCACCGTCTTACATACACTTGTAATTAGAACGAAGTGTTTAACATTACTTAAGCTAATTCTATTTTAAAACAAATTTCCAAAGTACTCTTAAACTATTTTAACAATTTATTAAGACTTAATATTATTTCAATGTAATTTTTTATTTCCTGAAACTTTTCAAAACGATATCGATTTTTCAGATTTCTTCCAACCACTTTAGAACTTTCTCGTATTATTAGGAGCTAAGCAATGATTATAACAATTTTTTTAAAAAAAAGCTACTTAGGCTCCTTAAAAGCTTTTAGCAACATTTTCTGATTATGCATCAAATGATCTTAATGAGGACACTTTAGTTACCTTCAACGCTTAATGGAAGAGAGAAGCGGACTTTTACAAAAATAATGTAAATTATTCTCAAGGGTAAAGGTTTCATAGCTAAAAATATAATTTTCTTGGAGTTTTAAGAACACAGAGTTAGTACATTATCTTAAATTAATAAGATTTTTGTATTACATCTGAATGTAAAATTTAAGTTAAAAAGCAATTAATCAAGCAAACCTTTCATAATTCTGAATATACTATTCTACATTAAAAATGCAGGGTGCTAAAAATTTATATTCACTTATTTACAAAATGGATAATGATTGAACTAATCTCATCATATGCATTTCAAAACAATATAATTTTTCTTAGTATTTATATTATTAACGTTGTGGAAATGAAATATTAAAAGGTGTCCTCAGTAAAATTTTATAGAAATGATATTTACGGCGATTTTTTTTTTTCCTTTTTAAAAAAATATAATGTCCTTTTCACTAAATTAGTTCAGTTAACGTTTTTAAAGATGAATGATAAAAAATGGTACCAAATTCCAGCAAGAGTTCTTTTTTCTGTATTGGACTGCTATCCCATTGATGCCAATAATTCTCCAAGTTGGCGATAAATAAACGTATGCACTAAAAAATGGGATTCAACCTTTTCTTTAGAAGTTCCAATTTACTGTAGTGACTGAATACCTTCTTATGGTATGTATAAAAAATTAAATTGGCGAAATAATATCGATATCATGTATTCAATGCATAGTACAAAACAAATTTTAATAAAAGCACAAATTTAGTTTTTATTTACTAATATTTTATTTAAATATTTTTTTTACCCAATAAAGTATTTAAAAAGGTATCATCAATGTAGTTTTCTGAATTAATTACAAAATGATTCAATTGATATCCCGTTTTTTTCCATCAGTTGTAATTCCCATGCATACTACAAGACAGAAGTCAGCAAACCGCGGCTCTTTGTAAAAACGGTTGTGGTTCTTCAGGCTCTGAGCTCTTGTATGATTTATTAAACATTTATTTATATTTAATAAACTTATTACCTTTCTTTTTCTTTATAATTATCTATTAAAAAACTTACCTTTTTTGTCTACAGTGAAAGATTTGACTGGCTTAAGATTTCTGTATTAAATTGTTCTTCATATTTTGCAGAAGTGTATTAAGAATCAGTGAATATTATTAAATTTAGTTCTAAAGCAGTAAAAGACTAATTTATAGGTAGAAATGTCGCGGTGAGAAGACACTGATCTAAGTAATGTTTGCTTATTCGCATATAACAGCTAGGGAGCACTCTCGAATGGAAGCAAGAGATATACATCAACTCCATAAACATTGCAATAAAAGTGACCAAAAGACATTCCGTATTTCGTGAAATGCTTAAGGTGAATGGGAAAAGTTGAAATGACTTATGTGCGTAGCAGTCAATTTTATGATATATGAACAATAGAAGTCAATTTTAATTATAAGTGTAAGTACGAAATTTCTGTATAAAATTCTTAAGGTATTATTTGCAGGAACATTTCTTCACGACTCTTGGAAATTTAATTCCCAACTTCATGGTATTTTGACAATGGTTGATCTTGCTTTCAGCCCCAGAAATAAAAATATTTTCGATAGTTCTTAGTCTTGTAAGAAAGGGAAATATTTGTGTAAGGTCTTATTTAAATATTGTAAAAAATATTAACTGGAGAATGGCATTTTTGGTTGTAACTGCTACCAGGGACTCTCCTTCTCTTGCTCACACATATATAACTCTTCGTAAAAATAGTTCTTGGACACATTGAATTATCTTGTTTCACTTACAACTTGGTTCTTCTCGCCGTAAGTTTGCCCACTCCTAATATAAGGCAAGCAGTCGAAAGATTAAAATATTAATGTTAAGAGGTAAATTTGATACAAAAGTTTTCACACACAATCTGGATACCTATCCTTAAAATGAAATATATTTTGATGTTTGTACTTTCTTATAGACAACTTAGAACCGTTCGTTTAACCAGGTATAGACGATGAATCAACAAATATTTTTATCAGTATCAAATGAAATTTCGCATTCTACAACCATTTCTTGTTCTCTACGCGGTTATCAGTAGCAAAGCTGTAAAATTTTATTTGTGTACATTTTATCTGTTTTCGCCAAAACTGTCACACACACAATCACAGAGACAGACACACACACAGAGAGGGGGAACATTGGGGCCCCTTCTCAAAGTCAGGTTTTGGGCCCCCAAGCCGTACTTGGCATCAGTCAGGCCTTGGGTCCCCTAGAATCCTACCCCCCACTGAGATGGGGGATTGTACGTTGTGCCACTGCACGCACAGTATATAAGCAAAATTTCTTATCCATGCTTTCGGATAAATTTATTAAGAACTTAAATGTCTTATTATTAACGTGTCCTTACCTGTATGAGGAACCGCAATTTTGATTAAAAGGCCAATACCCACATTGTTGGAAATCCCTGCCGACAAATGTTTCAGTCCCGTTGATCTCCTTGCACGACGCCATTTTCGTCACTTGATACGAACACCAGTTGTTGCTGAAAAACATAAAAGAAACACCCATTCTTTGATATAAAAAAATTCCCATAAAAAAACGCATACTTTGCAAACTACTTGTATTTCTAGAATAAATTTCTATTCAGTATTTTTTCAACATCTCTAAAATAATAAAGCAATGGTATAAAAGTAGGTTTCTAGTTGTTATATTGGTTGTCAGAAACAATACGAGAGGACATTTGAGCTGGTACTTTAATTTCCAAGCTTCCATACCAAGCCAGTGAGGAGCACATTGATCTATAACAAGTTTAGCCGGCAGTAGCTCTTCTGCACAATGAGTTCTTAGTGGATCTAGAACTAGAACACATGTTTCGTCTGAAACATCGAGTTCGCGACCATGGCCATTTGGCTACTGCAAGATGGTAAGTTTTTCCCGAGAGAGAGATGGTTATATCAGTGCCGGTTTAAGCTCATTTCGGACCCTGGGCACAAGAAGATCTACGGGCCTCATTGACACTTGTGGATCGAAGGAAGAGCTTTTGGATCCGGTTAAGTCCAGCTTATCTGGGCCCTCACCCCAAGCGACCATTGGATAAACCTGCACTGATTAATATTGCAGTCTAAAGAAGTACGGGGCTGTTGGCTACGGGCTTTGTAATTTTGAAACATGATCAATTAACAAGGACGACACTTGAAGTAACCGCCCCTTCCCTCCTAACTTTTACACTTTACCAACGGCAGGACGTTTGAGCCTCGACATATTTAATGTGCAGTGGCCCCCTCTACAGGACGGGTCTTCAACGGCATTACGCTCGAACTCATGACACGTCAGCTAAGAGTCCATGACCTTGATCACTAGGCTAACAAGGTCCCAAAAACTAGTCTAACCTTGAGTGAAATTTTGCTTGTAAGTCTTTAAATTATATGGCTTGAGGATGTGGTGTCCAGTGGTCATGGTAACGAATTTGTGGCCAGTGTTATTTCTGTCGAATCATGAGTTCAAAGCCTGGATTCAATAAAGACTAAGTGTAGAAAGGATGATATACTTCACACCTTTTTTGATTCAAGGAACTATTTTTCAGTTCGTAATTAAGTTTTTATCAAATATTTCCGTAGAGCAACCAGAGGATTACTGGTAATGGATGAAGAAATTCTGAATCACTTAAGAGATTACTTACTCACTCTCTGAAGTCACACGAGGGCCATTAGGGATGGTCTTCGTAATTTTAAATCTCGGTCGAGGATGACACATGAGCTGGCATACCATTCTTTCCACTACCACGCCACGCCACGTGAAGACTCAGAGCCATGACATATTTAACATGCATCGGCTTCTCTACACGACGGGTCTCGAGTGGCATCAGGACTGGAAACCGCGATTTATTATCTACGAGTTTGTAACTATAAGCACTCAACTATCACGGCCACAGTTTTTAGTGGATTCAGTTCATTTAATGTCGCCCTTCGGAGAAATATGAAGGCTATTGGTGATTAACCAAAAAACTATGACCAAGTGAAGAGAATGACTCTTAAATTGGCTTCCCTCTGTCCAAATTTCCACACTACGCCAACATAAGGACTTTGAGTCTTGACATATTTAAGGTATCCGACTACGTTTGGAACCGTGATTTTAAAAAAGCCCATAAATAGGTAATTTTCATGATATTTAGCATCACTTAGATTAGAATGCACGTATAAAATTGTTTTAAGGACATTTTGACAAAAAAAATTTATTTAAATGCAATATTTTGGCAAAAAAGTAACTTAGAATAACCTTTTTTCAAAATCTTCTCCTTTCATAAAAAATGCTTCTAAAATAATAATATTTTGCTTATATAAAGTAAACACTTTTTCAGAGAGTCTGAACTATTTTTTTGTGTGAAAAATTCACATTTTCAGAGTTATAACCAATTGAAATATATATATATATATAATGATCGGCGTTTTTTTCTTAAAATTTCTCCCCTCTGTTGTCGTAAAACACGGATAAACCCATTTCTAAGTTATATATTTCGAAAATTCTAGTTGAGCCTCTGTACAGAGGTCTGAGCTATATACAGGAAAAATATTATTATAATAGAAGCATTTTTCACAAAAGGAGAATATTTTGAAAATGGGTCATTCTATGTTCATTTTTTGTCAAAATATTGAACTGAAATAATATTTTATTGTAATAAAATTATTAAAACAATTTTATATACATTTTCTAATCTAAGTGACTCTAAATATCATCAATATTATCCATTTATATGCTTTTGCAAAATCACGGTTCCGAACGTAGTCAGATACCTTAATGCACATCAACTCTTTTCTACTGTTGAACCTCTAACGGAATTTGGATTCTAACCTGTGGCATTAGAATATTATACTTATTTCGACTTGCCCACTAAAATTTGTTTTGGGCCACAACTACTTCACAAACTGGATCTATTGTCTTAAAAATAATCTGGCATCAGTAATTTTCACCGCCGATAACTCTTTTTATATAAAAGTCTTTTCAGAAATTTAATGTAAGCAATATTCTTTTCAATAGAACTCTGCAAATAAAGTTTTTCAATGGGAAAATTGAGTTTTATAGTAATTTATTCTATAATTTTTATTTATTTATTTTTTTGTCTATGTAATTTATTCTAATATACTTTCAAATTCTAAAACTTTAGGAAACGAAAAATGCTCTGAAAGGGTTAAATCAAAGATTACGTACGATTGTTAGCTCGATTTTTGTGAAATAAAAAAACTGGGCATGAAGAAATGCTAAAGGAAATGATTGAAAGAGTAACTAAATCGCTGAATATAATTCCTATATAAATAAAATTATTTAAATAAACCATTCATTTTCATGAAGGGTAGGAAATACATCATCCATAGAGTCGTTATTTATTGCCCAAGGGACAAAACCATGTAGTTTTTATTTGACTCTTTGCCAAAAATCTGATAGAGGGTAAAAAGTAAAAGCTTATGGAATTCACAAGATTTATTGCCACGCGCTGATGACCAAAAAGTATGTCAATCGAATCAGTGACAAATAGAGATATCCAAAGTCCAAGGCCATTTGCCACACTCCAGACTGAATTAAGTTCAAGTGGTCAGTGGGTCTGAAGAAAAAATTTTCGATTAAGTGATCCTTTTCGGTAATATTGGAGGACACGCTTAAACCAAAGATATCTAGATGGCCACAAGAAATGTGACGCAAAATTAAATTCAATCAAATTGCCAGTAATTTTACTGTTTATATATTAAAAGTTTAATCCAGAGTAACTCTTTTTTTCAAATTCATTGAAATCAGTTATACCATTGGAATTACTCGTATATCAATTTTTAATAAGATATTTATACGTGAAAAAGTAAATCTGAAAATTATTAAATTAGCATCAATTGATAGGATTTTTGACAAATTCACATTATTTTCAGAGTTACAACCATTTGAAATTATTATCGGTGTATTTTCTTAAAATTTCTCCCTTCTGTTTTCGTAAAACATGGATAAACCGACTTCCGAGTTATGCACTTCAAAAATTCTAATTGAGCCACTGTACAGAGGTTTGAGCTGAATACAGGCAAAATATTAATACAATAGAAGCATTTTTTACAAAAGAACATTTGGAAAAAAGATTATTCTAAGTTAATTTTTTGCCAAAATATTGTATTTAAATAATTTTTTTGTCATAATGTCCTTAAAACAATTTCATACATGTATTCTAATCTAAGTGATACTAAATATCATAAATATTATCCATTTACAACACTTTTGCAAAATCACGGTTTCGAACGTAGTCGGATGCCTTAAGTATCTACGAGTAAACAAATCACTAACTGTAAAATGTCTTTGGCACGACGTTGAAGTACGCAATGAGCTGATAAATGATTAACTAATATCAACATACACAGAAAAGACATTACGTTCCGGTTCCCCTCATACTTTTCACTGCATACGGTGTTCTCAGTGTGTTTCAGTCGCACTTAGAAGCTAGACGAGGGTTATTGGTCACTGACCTTGACATTTTGAAACTCGGTCAAAGTTACGGGGACCAAACCTGAGTTAGTACCCCTTCACCAATCTACCACACCACGTCAACGACAAGACGTTTGAGCCAAGACACATATTTAGCGTACCTTAATATGTCTTGATACATATTCAGGCACGTTAAATACAGACAGGACATGACAGGTTCGACTTGATTCACGCAAGGTCTTCAGTGACATTCGGGCTCGAATTCATAACACGAGCTTGTGACCACAACCACTAGGGTACCGCGGCAGAATTTCCTGTTGAAGAAAAATATATTTCTTCAGAAACTGAGATGATGGTACAAAGATTTGAATACAATCTAGTTTAGCCCTTCTAAGATTTTTTCTGTTCAAGATTTTTAACTAGTCACTAACATCATTTAGTCCGAAGACCTATGTTTTCCGAAAACCCATTGAATACACGAACAGAATAATTTCAAGATTTGAAACAAAAGCAAAAAAAATCTTAAAATCTTTCTAGTAAAGTTAAGGAATAATACAAACGGCTAACTGTAGTTATAAGAAATTTTATATATATATATATATATATATATATATATTACATTTCCAGTTTAGAATAGAATGAATAATCACCTTAAAACAACTAGAGGTGAATTCAAATATTCGAAAAGGTAACTTTGGTAATCTGACCATTTGCCGCAAAATGGAGTTCTTTATGTGACGAACAAATAATTATTCACCTGCATACTGGTAGTGTATTGATAATCGAAAATTCTTACAATAAATATTCGAAAAGAATTCTGACAGTTGAAACAGAGCGACTTCGTTCAGCGTGATAAATGTTAGGCTTAATTCCATGCGGGTTTCAAATCGGCCGGGCTCTACAAGATATAATTACGTGATCGATGAGAGATTCGCAATTGCACAAAGTACTTTTCGAACAAATTACAAAGTAATCATCGAGCCCCAGAACAAATGGGATTTAAGTTGTGAATGATGTTCGAGATGATTAGGGTTAGAGAGAAAAATTAATGAAGGGATCGAATATGCTTGGAAGGAACTTTTCTCTCAAATTTCGCTTAAGTAAATTACTTTTGGATTACACAACTGTTTATTAATTTTTGTTAAGCCTAACAAATATGCAAACTAATGAGTAAACAATTCTTTATATACGTAAGACTCTTAAATTTCATCATTTAATTCTTTTAGAGTTCACAGGTGTACAGCAGAATGAAGATTCTTATTAATTATCATGTAACTTGTAATTTATACATTTCATTTATTTTCTTATGTTTGAATATAGTACGAGTATGAGCGATCGAGAGTTGTATTAACGTTGCACTAAAAAGCAACATGATGAATATTGGAGATAGACTTCGCAATTTTGAACCATGGTCGGGCGTTACCCGAATTAGAACCCTCCCATTCAAAATTTCACACCACGCCAACGGAAGGACTTTTAAATCACGACAGATTTAACGTGTATCAGCTTCTCTACACGGCGGATCTTCTGTAACGCTGGGGCTCGAACGCACGATACGCAGGGCGCGAATTCGTGATCATGAACATTAAGCTACACCATGGCCCCACTGGCATCTAGTGCCTTTTAATTTTCCGTGTTATATAAAAAGAAGGTACTTTTCCATTAGCCGGGCGCAAATGTCGCCAATTGTGAATCAAATGCAAACGAAGTTGCTAAGCGAAGCGAATGTCAAAACAGCCAACGGAATAAAAGTAAGAAACATTTAACTATAAACAAATATTAATGAATTGTAAGCAAAAGAGTTTTACTAAAAAAGAATGCTTATAATTATTGGTTATTCCAGAATATGGCAATGTCCTTGAGAATTTGCTCAAATGGATCGTTTACTCCTCGTCTCCACAAAATTTAGCGGAATTTTCATTTTTTTAAAAAAAGTAAGGGGGAAGGAAGGGAAAATTTTTTGGAAAAATTCAGGGGAAAAAGGACATAGCCCCAAATGGCTTTTTTCCCCTTTTATATTTTAAAAATTTTGTCACCCAAATATTTGGGGGTTTTTGCTTTCCTTTAAGGCCCCCAACGGAAAAATATAAAAAAAGGGAACCTTTTAAAAATTGGAAAAAAAAAAATTTTAAGGGCCAACTAGCCCCCAAAAAAAGGGGAAACCGGGGTTTTGGGAAAGCCCAAATTTTTCCCAAAACAAAAAGTTTTAATTTTTCCCTCTTGCCGGCACCCGGGTTTTAAAAGTTCTTGGGGGACTCCAAGCCAAATCCCACAAAGGGGAGAAAAAAAAATTGAGGGATTTTTTAATCCCAAAAAACGTCCTTTTTTTAAAAATATTTTGGAGAAAAATTTTAAAAATTTTTTTAAATAAAAGAATTTAAAAAAGGGAACAAACACTTAAAAAATTTAAGTAAATTGATAAACATAAGGGCCCGTTTGTTTAAAGAAAAAAAAAATTTCATTTTTGTTAAAATTAATTGCATAAAGGGGTTTTAAAATTTTTAAATTTTAAAAAAGCCTGCCTTAAAATTTAAAAAAAATTTTAAAATTTTTTTGGGGGTTTTATTTTCGCAGGGGTATTAAAATTTTTCCCAAAAGGGTTTAAAAAAACAATACGAAAATAATTTTTTAAGGGGAAAATTTTTTTAAAAAATACTTTAAAGGGGTTAAATTTTTCCGTTCGCATCCAACCCTTTTTAAAAAATCAACACTTCCCCCTTTTTTATTTTTAAAACAAAAATTAGTTAAAAAAGGGGGAAATTTAAAAGGCCAAACAAATTTAAAAGGGTTTTTTCTTTTAAAATTGTCAGTGTCAGACAAATTAAAATTTTTAACCTTTTTAAAGTTTAAAATTTCCCCTTTTTTAAACCTTAAAACCCTTTTTTACCATTTTTAAAAATTGCATTAAAAGGGATTTTCAATTTTAAAAAATCAAAAAAAGGGTTTAATTTCTGAATTTTTGACATTTTCAGAAAAAACCCTTTTAAAAGGAAAATTCCGGGTTGAAAATTCCATGAAAAAAGGGGCCAAAAAATTCTTTTGCAAACGACACGTTTTTGGGGGAAAAGAAAGTTTTAAAAATTTAAAAAATTTAAGGTTTTTTAATTTGGGTTTTCTTAAAAAAATTTATTTATAATTTAAAGAAAATTTTTTTGAAATTTTTTTTGTGTTTTTGGCTTTTTTTAAGGTTTTTTGGGCCCTTGAAAGCCCCAACTTTTTTTCCCCTTTTTTAAAAAATTTGGGGGTTCTATTTTTCCTTCCCGTCCAAAAGATCCAAATAAACACGAAACATTTGGGCCCCTTAAAAAATGTTTGTTAAAATTGTAAATTTGGGGTGTTTCCCAACCTTGGAAGGGGGGAAAAACCCAATTTTAAAACAAAAAAAAATTTCCACAAAAGGGGCATTTTGCTTTTGGGAAAATTAAAAGGGCCCTAATTGGGCTCCCCCGACTCAAAGGGAAATTTTTTTTTTAAACATGCCTAAAATTTTAAAACCCTTTTTTTTGAAGGGGCCCCTTATTTAGGGAAACCCTTAAGTGAAAGAAATTAACCAATTTTTTTTTAAAAAAAAAATTTAAAACCGGGGAAATGTGCTACTTTTTGAAAAAACCGGTATTTTAAAGTTATTTTTGTATTTATTAATTTACTTTAAAAAATTTTAATAAAAAAATTTGGGAAAAAAAAGATACAAGAACTTGAAATACTTTAAAATTACCTCCCTTTAAAAAAGGTCTGTTTCAAAATGTACCCAAACCTTCAAAGGGGGCCAAAAAAAATTTTTTAAATTACTTTGGGGATTGGGAATGATAAAAAAATTTTAAAATAAGCCCTCACTTTTTTCCCCAACGCATTCCTTCCACTGCCGAAAAATTTCCGGAAGGTTTCTTTTGGAATGGTGTTCCTCCCTTATCTAAACTCTTCTTTTGAAAAGGGGAACCCCCTTTCAATGGGAACAGCCAAAAGTCGCAAAAAACCCAAAGGAAAAAGCGTTGTTTTGATTTCCAAAAAGTCCTGTGCAATTGCAAAAAGGGTTTTCTGTTCCACCAACAAAATTTTTGGGGCATTTCGCAGCCGCTTTTCCCGATGATCACAAAAAATTGCATTTTGGGGCCCTGTACTGATCTCAACATTTCAGCAGTCCCTCCTACGGTTTAATGGCGATCTTTCATTGTCTTCAATTTCTACCTTCTCAGCAACAGCTGCATTTCGAGTGTCACTGGCCTCCCAGAATGATGGTCATTCTTTACCGACATGCGCCACTTTTGAACCAGTTAACCTCCCCTTAATTTGAGTGACCCCCATAGCATCGTCATCCAAACACTTGTTGAACCTTACGAATCGTTTCGCTTAGAAAACCAGCAATTTTAAAAAAAAAAATTATAATTGATGCAATACCTCTGCTCAAGTCGTTCAGTCATTTATAGAGGAATAAAAATCCGAGAGGAACACGATTAAAAGCACCTCACCCCCCAACGGGGTAACTAAAAAGGGGAAAAAACGAAATTTTGAATTCTGTAATCCTCTGTGAAAAATTTGTTAAAATCTCGACGGGGTGGGGTGGGGGAAATCACTCTTATAAGTTAAGTCACTCTTGTTCCATAGTCAAGTGTCTTGGCGATGGAAAGCCCCTACTTGTACGCATATTTGGCTCTTTAATCACTTACTATTGTAACCCCACTCAGGGTCAAGAGGGGAGAAAACCCAACGTTAAGGGTGGAAAAGGACGCAAACAATGCGCTCCTAAACACAATTCAATAAATATACTTCAAAATTTAATACAGTACATTACTCATTTGAGTTCTTTAATACGACTCGAACAACTGTTTATTAACGTCTCACTATAAAGCTACACGAGGGCTATTGTTTGGTGACGGATCTCTTAATTTTTAACCCAAAATGAGGTGAAAGGCGGTTTTTGGCCCTTTTCCCCCGAACTTCCACTCCACCCCAAAGGGAGGACTCTGAGCCTCGACAGATTTACCATGCATCAGCCTCTTAGGGCAAATCTTCAGTGGTACTAGACTCGAATTCATGACACGCTGTCCACAAGTCCGAAACCATGACTACTAGGCTACTGCGGCTACATCCTATGGGGAGGATTAAGCCGTGAATGTAACTAAATAACAATTATATAATTTTGATGACCAATAAATATGTATCTTTGAGTTCTAAAAATTTCCCAAGTTTTAAAATTTAAAATTAACAGGAAAAAATGGCTCCGAAATTTAAAAAAAAAAATGGTATTTGTGCCCTCAAAATTTCTAATGTCTCTTCAACTTCGGGGAGTCATATTCAAAAAAGCTTTTTTTTGTTCGTGTATCAAAACTCAGCCCCAAACAGGGGTATTGAAAAAAACATTTATTATATTTTTTTTTTCACTTTTTTTAAAAAAAAAACTTTTTTTCCACATTTAGTTACAAAATCTTTAGAAAAAACTAACTTTTATTTTCTTTCCTATAAAAGTTTGATCATTTTTTCCCAAAACGTAGAAAAAAAGAGTCACCCATTCACGTTTCGTTCAAATTAGAGGTCTGTTCTGTTTTAGTATCCACAATAAAGATAAAAGTGTCAAGCGGAAAGTTTTTCACACTAGGGACATTCGACATCACGCGTAAAGTACCCCGATTGCAACTAAACTCAGGAAAAACCCAGATGTTTAGAGCAAAAGCAATAAATATATCTCCCTACAGCTGACAAAACACGCTTTGTGCGAGACCCATACACTCCATCTTCCAAATGAATGTCTTTAACGACACATTTTTATGTCTCTTAGCGTAGGATTATATTACTTTCAATATATGACAAAGTAAATAAGCACGCTTGAAACGCTTCAGACCACGTGCTTGCTATTTTCTTCTGATAGAACCTTTCGTCACTTACGGTTCACAGTAGAGTCCCGAAGAGCGCTCACGGCTAATGTGGACCTACGGTTAGATGAGTTTGTGAAAAGGTCGTGTTATCGTGAACTGGATTAATCCGGGAGTAGTCGGGCACTCAATACTAACGTTAATGGTCGTGCGGGGTAACTGAATCCCCCCAATCTTTTTAATAATTATTTTTAATATACACGACAAAAAATCATTATTCTAGTGAAAAATTTAATTAAGAGAAAGTACCTACTTTTGAAGACTTTCCAATTTTTCTTTAATAATTTGAGAAAAAATATCAACCAAACTGAACCAAGAAGTTTCAAATGTGCGTGACTATAATAAAGGTCACAAATCACAGACACTTTTCGCTAAGATTACGGGAATGTTATTTGCAGACAAAACTGTCATATTTTGGTCAAGTTATTGTAGTCTTATTATCCTTTGAGGATCGACAAATAGCATGATGGACTTTTTCTTGCTTGTGTATTTTTGACAGAGCGTGTCTTATGGTACACTTATGGCTTCCTACTTTTCTTGATTGGGTTCTTTAGGTTGCATTTGAAAATTTTTCTTTCAACTCAAACACTTCATGCTCATTTTTTTTTTTTTTTTTGCCAAATTTACTTTCGCTATCATGATTAATATGCATTATTTCAGCAGGTTCTTTCCTTGCTTGAACAGTTTCAACTTCTTTCAACAGAGATCAGAGGTCCATTTCTTTTTTTATATTCTGCTCATTTAAATTTATAAACCATAATAAGTCGTACAACACAGCAATCAAAACCACAAGGATTGTTGGAACAAAAGTGATGGCGAAGGGAAACTCTGAATACAAGTACCTTAAAAATGTAAAAAACGTTTGCCACCCCCAAAAAAGAAGTGCGACAAATGCATTTTAGTTCCCATGAAGACTGTCGTATCGGAGGATACTGTCAAGATCATTTGTAACAAATAAACAATCTTCCCAGGATTAACAATTTCGGGAGCCTGGGGTGACTGCCCCACGAACCAGCTCCTGGTTAAAAAAGAATTGCGAATGCTTCCTCAGAAAATATTGCATTGCACTTGTATGTATTGTTTGCTCAAAAATACGACAGCAAATAAACTGCTCAAATACTCTTAAACAAAAAGAAAAAAATGCGCACTTAATGAAGGCATAGAGCTTTTACTACATGAAAATAAAAAATAATGAATACATAATATACAGTAATTTACCTGATCATGCACATCAAAAATACTTTATGAAGGCATAAATTTGTCTATATTGAAAAAAACTTGCTAATTTTTTCTAAAAATGCGTAATGTCCTGTCGTTTTCCGTACATCACTCTGCGTTTTGCAGATTCATCGTGAAGACAACGAAAGAACAGCAAGTCCATTATCGACGAGGGCGGGTTTCGACAGCCTTTACTCCCTCATTATGTGATATTTTAGGAGTTGTATGGTGTCCTCAACTTTAACGTCTTCTCATCCTTTTCCGACATTTTTTCATTAACTGTGATAGCATCAATAGCAAGTGAGTTTTTTTCAACCTGCAAGGGTGTGGCCGAGTTATTGGAACAGTCCTGTTATCGAGTGCCGAGTTTTTAGGACTGTACTGTGATAAAGACGGTACTTAAGGAGAAAAAAATGGTAGCACAGGGTGTCCGGGCTTAAAGTATCAAAAGTTGTGGCTTATTCTTACGGAACTACCCGTCAGAATGTAATAATCTGTTCATCCGTGGATTGGAAATCCCTCCGAGATTTTTATGTCTAATCCGATCGACCGCACGTGCGAGCATTATTCGGCAATCGCAGACGATAAACTTTACACTGACTTCATTAGTAAAGATGTGGACGCGTACAAAAAAGATGCAGAGCGTAGTTTTGTTAACGGAATTAAAATCACTCACGCGTGTACAGCGACGTGTTCGAACAGAATGGAATGTCGATCCTCCGACATCAAATCTATCCACCAATGGGAAAGAACTTTAAAGGAACAACGAGAACTTTGGTATCTCAAACTAGCAAGGATCCTTAAGTTTTCGTGATAGAAGACGTTGTTGATCGTGTGCGTGATTCATTTTAGTCTATTACGCAAGCCAGTAACGACATCCTTTTCTGTTCAAACAAATGGCTGTAGACGCATGACTGATTTAAATTCCGTTGACCAAAATACGCACTGCATCTTTTGCTGTGACGTCCACATATTTACTAATGAAGTCAATGTGACAAGTTTATCGTCTGCGATGCCGAATAATGCGTGCACGTGCGGCCGATCGGATAAGACCCATAAAATCTCGGAGTTTTCCAATCCACGGATGAACAGTTTATTTCATTCTGATGGGTAATTCCATAATAACAAGCATGAATTTTGGGTATTTTTAGCCCGGACACCCAGTATAAAAGGGGCGGCGAATCTTTATGGATCAACGTGCCATTTTTTCTAAAGAAATGTTTAATGAAGTAATAGACGTGCCGTCAAATAATTTGAATTGTGACTATTGGGAAAATAATAAAACTAAGTACTAACAACTCAAAACTCTATTTCAAAAAAATACATTTTGCTCCTTATACTAGTAAATACTTTAGTTATACGTGTAATTCAATTTAAAGTAATATCAGTGTGATTTCTCTGCTGATGCTGATTAGATGATAAAATAACTTATAGCAGGATTGCAAGATGTTACCTTTAGCAAAATGCATGCTGAATTGGAGTCATCTGAAACAGTTTCTAAGCGAGATTTTTTATGCTATTTATCTCTGAAAATAATGACTCGCAGGCGTGGGTAGATCTAAAATATGGCTAAAATAGCATAGCCCAGCTTCTTCAAACAGTTAAATGTGTCTGGAATCAATTTCCATGTTTCCGAAATTCCATTATTAGCATTTTTACTTATATATTGCCTGTTAATCTTTCCGTTTCAATCAATTCCAACTTTCTCATTTTTTAAACAAATTTTTGAATCCATATTAAATTGGACTGGAAATTAATCAGTTGCATTTCAAAATTTTCAATTTCCAACCAATGGAATTGGGACAAGTTCAGTTTATTAAATGAAATCTCATCAGGGTACATAAAAAAAGCTTGAGCGTTTGTGATAATTCTTTAAACTGAGAGAATCTCACTGAAAACTGCGACCGATTACCCGTGTTTGTTAGTAATACTTCATACTGAACTTTGTTATTTTGAATTAAGATGCAAACCGTTTTGATCGGTGGCATGCCCAAAATATTATGTCGCGTGCCATCAATGGCACGCGGGTTAGTGGTTTGCCATTCCTAATGTATAACATCTTCAGGAAGTGTGCTACGATAAAATTTACCAGCTCAAGGTCACATTGGACCAATGATGCACCGAATGCTCATAAATGGCGAATGACTTCGTAACTTTGAGCCCCTGTTAAGAGACGACGATGGCACCTGAGCTGGCATCCCTTCCCTTACTTCTATACCACCCGAACGGGAGGATTTGAGCCTCGACAATTTCGACGTGTATCAGAATCTGAACATAGTGGGTCTTCAGTGGCAGTAGGGCCCTCGAACTCATGATACGCTGACAAGGAATTTGCGCCATAACCTCTGGGCTATCGCGGCCGCCCCTCCCAGGTACTTCAGTGTCGTAAATCATGTACTTAAAAAAAAATGTCAACCTCCGAGGGTTTGAAATAATTTGACATTAATATTGCTTTCTATAGCAACACGAGGGCTATTGGTGACGGATTTCGTAATTCTGAATAACGGTCCAGTGACGAGGACAACACCGGAGTTGGCCCCACCTCTCCAAACTTCCACATCCCATTAACGGTAGGAGTTGAGAACTCGACAGATTGAACTCTCTAAACGGCAGATATTCAGACGTATTGAGGTTCGAACCTGCAACACGGCAGCCGAGAATTCGCGACCTTGACCACTCGGCTACCACGACCACGTCAATCTCCGAGGGAGATATGGACATTTGAGCAAATAAACCTATGGCTGCATTTCCTCCGTGTGGATTAATAAATAATTCTGTCGTTAAAATAAATTGCTCAAGACATGGTCTCAATGCTATTGGTTAGTTCATACTCATAGATATGTTTGGTATTCAATGACTGGACAAGTTAATAGAGTTTTTCCTCTTTTTCACAACCCCCTTTACTATTTTAAAGTTAAAATTTCCCCCTTTTATATATATATATAAATTATATATATATATATATCTTGTTAAAAAATTTCCAATCGTTAATAAAATACAAAAAGTCCCTAATTGAGTTTGAAATTTTATATACACGATTATTTTGGATGACAGTACGGTAATTTTAATTGTAATTAAAAAAAAATTTAAGGGGGACAAACTAATTATTTAAAGAATTACAGATACAGAGTCATTTTTTTCTTTTTTAGCACCTTTTAAAACTGTAAAATATTTTTTTTTTCGGTTTTAAAGCATTCAGTTAAACCCGAAATTTTACGCACACGTTTTTTGGATGAGAATACTATACTTTAAGGATACTAAAAAAAATTTAAAACCACTTAATATTGTTTTTTCCGTCATAGGGAAAACATTTTGAATGAGTTGTAATTATTGGATAGAAAATAACAAAAATAAAATTTGTTTACATTTCATTTATTTAAAAATAGTTGGTATACCCATTTTTTTCGCACGGGTGAATTAAAAATTTAAAAACAATACAGTTTAAAAGGGATAAAAGAAGTATTTAATGAGTTAATTTTTACATAAAAATGCATATTAAACAAAAAAAAACATGTTTGTTAAATATTAAATCTTTTGGATTAAACCCGATAAAATTTTTTTTTTTTTATCTATAACCCCGTAACTGCCCCTTTTGGGGTTTGATTTTTGCAAACACCTTCCTAAGCTGATTCGCTCAGAAAAAGTAGCGCATTGTTACACATTTTATAATGAACGTTTAAAAAATAGTATAAAAAATTTATATCGGGGGGAAGTGTAAAAATTTAAATTTATTTTTTGTTGTATTTTATTTTATGTTAAAATTGTAATCAGCCTCACACTTCGCCCGTTCAAGCTTTTACAAAACTCCTGGCGAGACAAAACAAAATGCAAAAGTTATGCTTTCACACATAAATAGATAAAAAGTTTGGGGAAAGAAAAAGGGCTTTTTCAAAAACCCTGGGGATTTAATTCACGCAAGATTTTAAAAAAAATAATCTTTTATGTCCTTTTCCCCTTGTAAATAAGTGAATTAAAATCCCCGAGCGTTTTTTGAAAAGAGAAAAAGAAAAAAAACTTTTTTGGTTTGTAAAAGGGGAGGGGCTTAAAAGATGGGTTTGATTCGGGGGCCCCCCCTTTTTCCCTCCCCTTTTTCCCCAAAATCCGACACTTTGAAAATTTTAAGTCCCGACCCGGTTTTGATCTTTGGCCAAATTTCCACCCGGATTTTTTGTCATAAACAAATTTAATGGTTTTTTGTTTTTAAAAATTTTTTAAAACCCTTTTTTATTTGTCCAACTTTGCTCCCCGTTTTCGACTTTAGAGGAACCAACCGTTCCATTTGTCGATTTCCATTCCCAAACATAATTTCCTACTGTAAGAGGGGGTTTTGTTACCCCCGGGCCTCATGTTTTTTCATTTTGGTTTTGGGAAACCCCCGGGTTGAGTTGGGCATTTTGGGGTACCAATTTTGGTATGCGGGTTATTTAAATTTCCCCCCCCGTTTCTACGGTTTTCTGAATCTCTCTTTGTTTTGGGTTCGAAAAGGGCCGGGGTTTTGATTTTTTTCCCATGAGTTTAAATATGTTTTTTATTCCCAAAAGCCCTTTCCTTCAATTTTACGTTTTAAACAACTTTAAAATTGTGGTTTTAAAAACCCCCTAGCCCGGGGGATTTTTGACCTGTATGGTTCAGAAGAACAAGGACTCGACCTTTTCCCGGTGTCTCCCCCCCGCTAGACAAAAAAAAATCCTCAGAGCTTGGGGGAAATTTTTTTAAAATTTTAAAAATTTTTTAAAACGTAAAATTGGGGGGGGAATGGGGGTATTGGGATAAAAAATTTCATATTTGAAGAGTCATAGGGAGAACAATGGAATCCAGCCGGGGGGCCCACCAAGGGAGAGTGGATTCGAGTTTTTAACCGGGGAAACCCTGTAGGGTGGGGAGAAAGAAGGGGCCAAATTCCCCCATAAAAACCCCGCGCATACACGAAAACATGATGGGCCTCCAAAATTAAGTCCCAAGCTCAATTCCTGGGGGAGGTGGGAAAAATTTTCAGACCCCATAGGATTAACACGGGGGCATGATATTTTTTGTGCTTTAAACCCCCCCCCCATGCCCTACACAATGGGAGTTGGATATGAAATGGATGGGGCTTAATGAGGGAACAGTTTTCAAATCTCCCAAATCCGAGACTCAAAAAAAGGAGCCAAGATATTGTGGATTTAAATAAATTTTAAAAGTTTAAAAAAGTTTAAAACAATTAAAAAATATGTGGGAAAAGAGATTATGAGCATAAAAAAATTTTAATAACTGGAAAAAGCAGTTAGAGAGGGATCGAATGAGCCAGGGCCGAATGGACCGTGAGACCAGGGGTGTCGAGATATTGGCCAGAAAGCTGTAGAGGGGGGGAAAAGCACCGGGGATGCGTCCCAGCAGATCCCAACCATAACAAAAGTTATTACGATCCCCCAAATATCAGTCCCCCAGCACCAAAGTAACATATTTTTTTTTTATTTCCCCTCATTTCACTAAAAGCTCGGGGGGAAACAATTCACTTTCTTTACAAAAGGGAAAAAAACATCAAAAAAAGAGACGTTATTTTAACATCTTGGGTGAATTGATCATCTCCTTTTGGGGGAAATTTACGAAAAACCCTACTTCATCGTTTTTGGGACAGATATATTTTCGCGAGAATTTTTTCAGATGGCAGAATTTTTCCCATTTCGACAATTATCCTTATATTTTGGACACACAAATCTTTTTAAATTATAGCCTATGTGTTATTCTGATGAAAAGCTATATTATTGTAAAGTTTCATTAAAACCATTCAGTTGTTTTGGGGAAAGAGTACCAAACACCCCTAGAACTTTCAGTTTATAATATTAGTAAGGATACCTTATGTGTGTGTGTGTATTCTTAATTTTAACACCATCAGAAATCATATTAATTACAGAAATTTAAAAGGGAAACCCTTTTAAGGTATCCGACATGCGGAACGATTTAAAACCCTAAAGGGAAAATTTCGTGATATTTAGAGTCACTTAGATTAAATACGTAAAAAAATTTTTTTTAAGGACTTTTTTAAAAAAACAAAAAAATTTTTTTAAAAAAACTTAGAAAAACCCTTTTTTTTAAAAAATGTTCTCCTTTAAAAAAAAAATCCCTCTAAAATAATAATTTTTTTATATATATATATTTATATATAAAGAAAAAGACTTCTTCAGAGAGTCTGAACTAGGGTTTTTTTAAAAATTCAAATTATTTGAAAGTTACCACCCATTGAAATAATTATCGGCGTTTTTCTCTTAAAAATTTCCCCCCTGTTGTCGTAAAATAGGGGTAAAAACCCCCTTCTAAGCTATTTCTTTCCAAAATTTATTGAGCCTCTGTACAGAAATCAGCTTAAAAGGCAAAAAAATTATTATATAATAGAAGATTTTTTTTAAAAGGAGAATATTTTGAAAAAGGGTCATTCTGTACTCATTTTTTCAAAATATTGTACTTTAAAAAGTTTTTATTGTAATACTATTCTTAAAACAATTTTATATACATTTTATAATCTAAGTGACACTCAATATCATAAATATTATCCATTTATACGCTTTTTTGCAAAATCGTGGTTCCGAACGTATTCTACCTTAAATCCTACACTTTTGGAAAAAACTACGAGCTCTGGCGGATTTAACGCGCATCAGACAAGTTACATGATTCCCTACTCATTGATATCGTACTTTCTATGTTATTTACAATTTTGAATTGGTTTGAATCCATTTAATATTGGAGCAACACGATTATCTACAGGCAACGGAGTACATCATTTTGGTCCAGGGTGAAGTTACACGGACAACATCTCAACTCATACACCACCCTTCATTCCTCTTCCAGGCTGTTTGAGATCTGTGAGATTCAGCTTCATTTTAACACCCTCTTTAGCTCCACCTGTATGTGACAGAATCTGAACTCGATTTTAACCCTTTATCTACCGACGGTACTTATAAGCACCAGTCACTTTAAAGTTGCATAGAATGACCATTTTTGCGAATATTCTGACGATAATTATAGCAGGAATATTCTTTGAAATCCACTCTTCTATGATATACGGGTTCCATGAAATATTTAAAAGGGGGAAGGCGAATAGTTTTAAGCAGAAATTGCGTTTTCGCGGATTGCGAAGATTGTCATTTTTTTCCCCGAAAAAAAAAAGTTTATTCAAAAGGGAAAGTGTTTGTTTTTGTATGTTAATGAAGACCTTAGAAAACGATTTGACTATTTATTTTAAGTGAATAGTGTGTATCATTAATTTTACAGTTGAAAATATATACGTAACTAATTAATTAACACTAACTAATTAAATTTTCCAAAGTTGAGTATTTTGTTTATGTATATCCCTTAGTTTTCAATGTAGTTTTAAAAAAAAAATTTTGGAAAAAAAAAACTGCAGTAAATCAAAATTTTGGGTGAAAAAGGATTCGAAAGGATAAAAATTCGAAATTTTGCAATTGTCAAGGACCAATGGCAATACAATAATTTAAAAATTTTTTGTATCATTGCCTGATCGGGATCATCGGGATTAACTATTTCCATTTCCAGATCGGCGACAATTGATCCCATCTCCATGAATTTAACGACTAAAAGATTAACTTACAACCCTATAGGAAACGCCGGGGGTTTATACAAATACAAAAAAAAAAAAAAAAAGTGTTTTTATGTGAAAAGGGAAGGATGTGTCAAAAATTTTTTACCATTGAAATTGAACAAAAAAAATGAAAAAAAAATTTATATTTTAAAAAAAACAAAAAAAATTTTTATATTAATAACAAAAAGAAAAAATAAAATATAAGAATAAAAAATAACGAAAAAATTATTATTGTGGTAAAAGGTGGGGGGCTTTGTATTACATTTTACACTAACTCTGTGTTCAAAATAGAGTTAGTAAAAATTAAAACAACGGATATCAGCCCCCTACGTTTTACCCACAATGACAAAATTTTTCTCGTTAACCCTTTTTTATTCTTATGTTAAGAATTTTTTTTTACAGTTCGTTTAATTTTATAAAACGTGTTTAGTTTTTTTAAACTATTATTTATTACATAAAAAAGGCACTGCAACTCTGAGCGAAATTCTTTAACTGCTCTAGTCTATTTAAACTCATTTCGGGCCCTGGGCGTAGAAGATGTACAGGCCCCTTTGGCGCTGGAGGATCGAAATTTAACCAGATAATCTGGTTAAGTCCAGTTAATTCCCAGCCCTGGGCGCCCGTTCCAAACACCCAATGGATAAACCGGCACTGGCTCGAGTTGGGGAACTTTGATGGTTAAAATTCTTATGTGTGTATTCCGCCAAATAAGATGATAAAACACTAAGATTATGGAGCAAATTAATTATATGATTCGTTCTGATTTTCATATAATATCACGAGAGGTTACCGAGGACTACCTGGATCATAGTTGGGAATAATTCTTTACGAAGGAGATTTGAACTTATAACCATTCTAATCGCTGAATTATCTTCTTTGTTCTTACAGCGCACCCTTTGGGGGAGTGGTGCCAAACTTTTTTGGATTTCGCGACCGAAATTCAAAATTTTAAAACTCCGGGGCCACTAATAGGGGTTTTCTAAGTGTTAAATATATTTATGAAAAAAAATTGTGATCTAAGAACGCATACAATGTGCCTAGTTAATAAAATGAAATTATTAATTGTTCCCAAATTATGAAAACTTTATTAATATACCATAATAAAATAAACAAAAATTGTAAAAACAAAACAATTAAAAAATGGTTTAAGTATATCAAACTTTTAGCATCATACATTCCTAGTAGGATGTATGTTACTGCTTACTTGAAATAAGATTTTGGATATTTGGATCCAATGTTGCTACTGAAAGATGGAGAACTGCATTTATTTTAACCTGGCTGTGACAAATGAAAAGGCATTTTCATATAAATAAGATGTGGAGAATTGAATCAGAATTTTCATCACATGTTCACTAACGCCCGTATTCACCGCTAACTTGATTTCCCGGGTTAGGGGAAGGAAAACCCGGGGTTTCCCCAAAAAGCTTTCACCATCGCAAGTTAATAACTTAAACCCCGGGGACAGGTTAAAATTTCCCAACCCAGGTCTGAGCTGGGTTAGTTTAAACCCGGGGCATGCGCATGGATTTTGGAGTGTTTACGTTTCGAAAGTTTTGCGAGTTCGGATTTTTTAAACTTACGATGAATCCTTTTTAAATTTTTTTTCAACTTCATTTCTACATTATTTAAAGAAAATAGGGAAAACCCGAAGAGAATACTAAGAAAAAAAAAAAAATAATGTATTTGAAGAAATGGACGGGTACGAGTTTCGCAAAATGGTATTAATTAAATTAAAAAAATTTAAAAAAATTGA
Organism: Trichonephila inaurata madagascariensis; assembly: GCA_019973955.1. Classification (NCBI taxonomy): domain Eukaryota; kingdom Metazoa; phylum Arthropoda; class Arachnida; order Araneae; family Nephilidae; genus Trichonephila; species Trichonephila inaurata. Next base: position 121,953 of record BMAV01025331.1, on the reverse strand, counting down.
TGGATTTGTCGCGCTGTTCATGGATTCATACCCATCAGTCTCATTAGATTGCCGTTATTTCATTTATATGCTTCGTTGTTGTTTTTTTTTCAAACTAACCGCATTGTTTTTTGTTTTCTATAACATTCAAGTGTTCCTTTTTTAAATTGCGTAAAATAAACTTTTTTTAAAAATATTATTTTTAAAAAAAAAACATTGAAAAGAGACGAATATGCAACTCTTCTGTTCGGGTCGCAACAAATATGTCGAAGTCAGGGGTTTCTTCGACCAATGGGAATCGCCAGTAACCCCAGGTTAAGAAACCCGAGTCAAGTAACTGGAGTGAAAAAGCTGTGAATTGAAGTTCTAACCTGGGGTTATTTTTAAATTGACTCCCGGTTCAACCCAGGTTTCATCGGGTCAGGTTAGCGGTGAATACCACCGTAAGAGAAAAAAAGGGTATTTTACTTTTTTTGGAAAACCAAAAATGAGATCTTGATAAGGGTGAATGAATTTTTAAAATTTGGGGTTCGGACGATAGGTCAATGAGGCTTTTTGATGCATGCTTTTTTAAAACCTGAATTTTTTGCTTCAAACGGATTTTTTATCCGCATATAACAATACAGCTACAACAGTACTTATTTACCGTGGCGTTATTCTATGAAGTAGCGTTTTATAACTTTTCACGTATTTTTATGAATTGAATTGTTTCAATGCTTAAAATATAACTCAACGTGATGAATAAGTAATTCCACAAACACATTTTTCTGGGGACCAGCGAAATTTTCTCGCGGACCACCAGTGGACCACGGACCACCACTTTGACGACCTCTGCCCTTGGGGTCAGTAATTAAGGCATTCGACTACCCTAAAATCATGATGTTTTAAAAAAAAAATGACAAATTTTTTATAACATTTTATTTTATAGGCCGTCTTATAAGCGTTATAAAAATACCAAATTTTTTTATTTTCCATTCACTAGAACAAAAACTGCGTTTTAGTAAAAGTAGATGCCATAGATTTTCATAAGATGTCAAACTTTAAAATACGTTTTACTCGAAATGAGTTTTTTTCGAAAAGTTCAAACGGAGACAGCGATTGCTCAAAAAGTTTAAAATAATATGCTGAATTTTTTTGTGTATGCTCTTTAAAACAGTACAAGTGTTTTAACCTTCAGATTTATCAATCACCGTTTTATTACAAAATTTACAGTTCTTTATGGGAATATAATCAATGTTTTTTTACAGCAATTTCATAAAATAACTAAGATAAAGTGCTCTAGTTTTTGTAAAAATTAAAAAATATTTCTTATCCTGAAGGTCATTTCAAAAAGGAATAGCAAATTAATGCATCAAAATGGAAAAATTGAGAATTTGTTCATTTAATATTTGTACAGAGTGGACCCCGTTTATGTAATTTTTTGCCAATTTGTACCCTTTTTTCCATTTTAGTAGTAATAATTTATTTTTCTATTCTTAATTTTAGCCTTTTTTTTCTTAAAATGTATTATATATATATATATATAAACTTAAAAACCACAAAATAATCTCCATATCTCCATTTTTTAAAAAAAAGTTGTCGCAAGTAGTTGGATACCTTAACTGGAGTCCACAGACAGTTTATTAATGTCCAACTTAGCATTATTAAGGCAATTAGCGATAGACCTCATCATTTTGAGCCACGGTCAAGTGACGAGAACGATACTCGAGTTGACACTCCACTATTCAAGCTTCCATACCCGTTTTTGAGTACTTTACCAAGCATCAGCCCTTCTACATAGAGTGAGTGCTTATTAAAGTCGCATTATAAAGCTTACACTAAGGCTGTTGGCGATGGACCTATTAATTCTGAACCATGGTCAAGTGACGAAGACGACACCTGAGCTGGCACTCCCTCTCCGAACTTCCACACAACTTCAACGGAGACTCTTTGATCTTAAGCATATTTAGCATGCATCAGCCACTCTACACGGCGGGTTTCCAATGGTACTAGGGCTCGAACTCGTGCCCCGCCAGCCACGAATCTGTGACTACTAGTCTACCTCGGCCACTCTTTCTACATGGAGTGAACGAATATTAACGTCACACTGTTCAGCTACACGAGGGCTTTTGGTGACAGACCTCGTAATTTTGAACCATGGTCAAGTGACGAGGACAACACCTGAGCTGGTACCCCTCTCATAATTACCATACCACACCAACGGGAGGACGTTTGAGATCTCGACAGATTTAGCGTGCATCGCCCCTACACGGCGGGTCTTTAGAGATACTGGGTTCAAACTCGTGACAAGGCCAGCCACGATCAGATACCTTGACCACTCGGCTACCACGGCCGCCTTTCTACATGGAAGATCTAACTAGAGTTGAGTAGTGAGTCAGTAAATATTAACATCTCACTATTCGGCTATTCGAAGGCTTTTAGCGATGAACCTGGCAATTTTGAACCATGGTCAAGTGACGGGCACGTCACCTGAGTTGGCACCTCCTCTCCTAATTACCACACTATCGGGAGAACGTTTGCGCTCTTGATAGATTAAACGTGCATCGCTCCCCAACACGGCGGGTCTTCAGTGGTACTAGGCTCGAACTCATGACACGCCGACCCCAAGTTCGTTATCTTGACCACTAGGCTACCGCGGTCATCTAACTGGAGTTGAACTTATCGACAAAAAATGCTCCGATAGTCAAATTAGAATCTCTCTATGTTTGATCAGTAAAGCAAAAATCATATTTTTTTTACAATGCTTTGATAATACAATCAGGGACGTATAAAACACAAAACAGTCGCAAGACTAAAGAGTTGCGATTCATAGAAAAAAAAATCTTTTTCAGAGAAATGTAAAATTTGGAACAAACATGTAGGACATGTTTTATACACCTAGAATTTTCTTTTTTCATTATATTCGATTTTTCACAACTAGTTCCTCTTATGCTAAGATAAGAAAATATTAAAAAAATATATACATTTTTTTTTCGCGTTTTAATGTATTAAAACATTTTACCCTGAGTAGAATCATAGGTTATTTTAGTTCTCCCCTCTCTTCATAATGTCAAGAGTTATAAAAATTCTTTTTGCAATTTCTTCCACTTGAAACTCAAACCAGTTTATGCAATTTTAAATAAACACTAGAGAAATTATTAGTTTGAATTTAACTAAGAATTTGCAAAACTTTAATCGATATTAAATTTAAAAAATCCAGCATTGATATTATGTAGTTTTTGATATACAGTGACATAATGCATAATTATGAAGAGTGTTTAGATGTGAACGTTTTGCTCTAAATTCCTATTTAACATACATTTTACGTATGAATATCTCTAACTGCAAGTGGCAATACTAAAATTAAAAATTATTTTAATTATAAAAACTGGATCCATAATTCATTCCACCATAAAAAGAATGTTCAAGCAATTAAGTGAACTGTATAAACGCGTTCTACAATAATTTCAATAGTATTTAGCCTGAAATTCAAATTTCTCTATCATGAACTTCATTCTTTCTTTTTTTAATCTCCTGCGATTTTCACAGAGAATGTTATAACTTAAAATCAAATATATTTACTTACCTTTTCCTTCCATATGCTGCAGCATTTATTGGGGAAAGCATCCAGAATATCACCAAAAACCAACATGGCACGGCCAGTGTTTCAAGTCGCCTTAAAGAAAACTTAAACGTCTGCATTTTCTAATAACTTAAAACAATACCACCCTAAATTATCGCATTCTTACTTGGCAAAAAACTCTTTTTCCTCAGTGTCTACCACAGAACCAAAAACCTTCTGTAGAATCTCAGAGAAACCCTTGACTTCCGTTGCCAGTTACAATTTGAAAAAGGAATCGTCTGAACTTAAAAGGAGTCGGCCGCTTTTGACAAGGCCCATAAATAAAGAGGGGAAGAAGAAAACATCCCAAAGGGTGGATAACGGACGATGTCTCCTTGGTGACGGGGTGCTCCAAGAAAACTTCAGACGATGGTTTCCTGAGCCTTCTTCCGAGGCCACTGGTGCGCATTGGAGATCAAAAAACACAAGATGAGTTCTATGATGAATTAGCAGTTGTTGACCCACGGATAGAAACATCATAGCCATTAATTTAGGGAATAAATAACCATGGCATAAGGAAAAAAATGAAGAGTTTAGGGGCTGATAACACCATACTTTTTTCATTCTTTTTTTGTTCTTAGATTCGCTTAAATGGAATGGCTTTTAGAACAGCGTAAAAACCAAGTATTGAAGCTCTGGTTGAAAGATTCATTTGTTTTTCATCAAAGAAAGAAAAGTTAAGTTGGGAAAAGGGTTATTCACACAGAGAAATGTATTCTGATGTTCTTATTTAATTTAATTTATGACTCTCTTGGGATAACATAAAACATTTTCCAGCTTGAAATTTAACAAGTATAAATACTCATGGTGTGCGCGTTATTTTTTTCGCCTTGAAAATATTTAAACAGATTTCATTTCCTTTTTTATAAGAGAATTCAACATATACATTAAAAAGCAGGTGCGCTTATTTTAAGGCTGTCTTCGAATAAAAGTACGAGAACTCTAACTGAACACGAAGCACATTTTCAGGTAAAACAAATAATCCAATTTTTTATGGAAATTTGCAGTATTATAACTCGTACCTCTGTTAACAATTGTGTTTTTAAAAATTTTAAAATATTCCGAGAATACTTTTTTTTTTGTTTTAATACGTGAACAAAGCCTTTTAAACAAAGGCAGTGGCCACCAAGGAAAAGCCCTTGATTTTTCCGATTGGTTATATTTCTGGTATTTTCGAAAAATTTTATAAATATTTGTTATTAATGTTTAAATTAATGCATTATTTTTAAATAATTAGTTTTTCTGTTTTTGTTCCCCAAAAACAACAAAATTGAAAGGAGCATGATACAAGAATTGAACTTTTTGACCCCGGACTCCCCCACCCTGAAAAATTTCGTGTGCGGGCGCATTACGGTTGGATAAAAAGCGTTTTTTAAACCCGAAAAAAAGAAACCACTCGGTTAAAAGGGGAAGAATGATAAAAAATCGCCTCTAAAGGATAGTGAAGCCAGAATACCATTTTAAATTTTCTTTTTCTTTTATATCTGAAAAAATGTTCCCCAAATTCGGGTCCTATTCTTTAATATTAACCGAAAACAGCCTTAAACGGTAACGCATAACGTTTCCTTTTAAAAAATAATACAGATGTACAATAATGCTCCTTATATAAACTGACAAAAGTAATCGCAATTTTAAAAAATATTTTAAAGAACCTATTAGATATAAACAAGTAATATAAAAGATAATTCTTAGGTCAACAAATTTTTTTTTATTTTAGTTACTTTTTATTAAATAGTTGCAATTAATATAAATATCTATATACATGTGACAAAATCACAATATTAAGTGACAAAAAAAGAAAGCATTTTCATTTTTTTTTTCTATATTTTGGTGTTGGACTATTTTCGTTTTGTTACTATTTTATTCATTAATTAAATTTAATTATTCTAATAAAATAGCATATAAAAAAATAAGAAATCACATTCTCAGATATTGCCAAAACCAGGTGGGATTGGGAACCCACGCCCTTTTGAATTAGAAGCCCAACGTGCTATCCTTTTGCGCGACGGGGGACACAACGAAAATTTTTTTTTTTCTATATCTGGTGTTGGACTTTTATTTTTTTTACTTTTTTATTCATTTTTTTAATTTATTTAATGAATTAATATTTGAAAAAATGTATTAACATCAAAATGTCATCCACTACAAGTTTAAAAAAAAAGTATTTGAACTTGGGAAAAATTAATAGAAAGTACTTTTTAACGATTGGAAAAACAAAAATATTTAAGTCCAATTCCCCCCTAATTCAAACTTTCGATAATGTGAAACCCCTCGCAATTTAAATATATGCTCAGCCCCGAAAAATCTTCGATATTTTTGATCTAAAAAGTGGGGCACACAGGAACTTTTCAAGGGGGGGCCCGGGGGTTTAAAAATTCGCCATTCTTGTATCATGCTATTTTTTTATTTTGTCGATTTTTTAGGGAAAAAAACACAGTAAAAACTAATTATTGAATAAATAATTAGCATTCATTAATTTAATCATTAATAACAAATTTTTAAATTTAAAATTTTTTATGTATTATATACTTAAATTATAACCAAAAAAAATAAGGGGGTTTTGGGGGTTCCGGACCCCCCCTTTTTTCCCCACTGATCTAAAACAATACGTTTTCTCACTCAATTTTTTTCAAAAAACTGTAACGGGAGACACAACACACAAGAATTCGAAATTTTCTTCTAAAACTTCGACATTGAACACTTACTATCTAGGCAGCGATACCAAACCTGCGGCCCCGGGCCTTTTTAAACCGACCCTTTTTAAATGGCCCGGCCAGGGCCCCATTTTGAAATTTTTTTTTTAAGAACATTGCATTAAATATTTGATGGGAAATTTTTTCAAGAAATCAAAATATCAATTTTGCTTATGTCGGCGTCTATGGGTACGAAATTGATATTCTTTTTCTATTTGGAACGGTTACGGTTAGTGGAAAACAGACAACAATTGGAGTAGCGACCATTATATAGTGGAATAATTTAACTATCTTTCATATCTTAAAAGAAAAAATATTCGAAAAAATATAATGTTTTAAGACGATTGGGGGTTGATTTTATTTTGTAGTGAAAACACAAACATGTATCAGTAATTGTTAGATTTTCCGAAATTGCTGTATTTAAAATACCAATAAACGGGAATAATTCAATGACACTTTTCTCGATGACCCTCTTCAAGGGGTGATAAATAGGCTTTCTTGAATAATTTTTGCAAGCAACAAAGTGTTTTGTCAGGTAATAATACACGGGTAACAAAGACATCTTATGAATATTACATTATTGGTAATAGTATGAAACTGTTTATATATATATATAAATATATTTATACAGAAATTGTGAAGGAGTGTTTCTTAAAGGCTTCTAATTTAGTGTTAGTGACAAAAATAATAAAAAATATATAATGAAAACAAGCAAAACAAAAGTTGTAATATTTTTATCAATTTTCCACATTTTAAATTTCTAATGTTATCTTGTTCTTAAAGCATTTCTCCCCCCCCTCTCCCATTTATTCTCATGTTGCGGTCCGCGTGAAATAGCTGACCTAGCAGAATGAATATGCGGCCTAGCAGAAGAAAAGGTCGAGTACCCCTGATCTAGAGTATTCATGTTTTGTGTTGTATTGCCACTGCGTGTCTCCCCTGTAAGGTAGCCCCTTTGGTGACTATCTGTCTTCTACCCCTTCTTTGTGTTTCCCGGTTCCTTTGGCAAAAAGACACTTTTATAGCTTTCCTTCTTCAAGTGACCTCACCTGTGGTCAGCCCTCCATATCTTTTATTTAGCAAGTGGCCTTACTACACATGTTTGGAAAGGATGGTCTGCTATTGGGAAGAAAAGAAGAGTAGGAGTGTGTTTTTGCATCGACAGACATAACGATTTATAGCTCATCTACTTGACTTATAGCATGTGGAACTTAATAGGGCATGGGCCGGACTGGACCCTGCCTTGAAGAACCATTGGTGTTAGGGACAGTGTCTGAGGGAACCGGGTGCGAAACGATTTTAGTTCCAATGAGGAATGGAAGAGATTTGGTGGGGCGTGAAAGAGTCCTGTTCGAGAATTATTACATAAAAGTATTATTTTAATACATGACTTTTAACTTCTGTAATATTTTTATACTATATAATATGTCCTTTAAAAACATTACTAACTCCTTCCAGGTTCAATTTATTTCGGGATTATGGGTAAAAAAATGTCAATTTTTGTATGCTTATTTTCATACATACATAGCTTTTTTAACGTAATAGCATCGTATTTCAAATTTACAGCTGAAAACACTGTATAGTGCTACCATCTAGTAGCCAGAAAAGTAAACAAAAGCACTCGAAACCATAAAAAGCGCATGTGAAATAATTCGGGAAAGACTGATTGCACAGTGGAAAATCTCACAGTGCCCGAGCTACACTCGGGATGAGCCAGGATGGTACATTTCGCCTGCCCGAATTAAGCTCGGGAAAAACCGGAAAGGGGTTAAAGTAGTTTTAAACATGTGTACAATTGGTGTTTTATTTTACTCAGTTTAAAATTTAAATGTGTTAGAGAAAAAAATCGGAGTTTTTTCTTACACTCTTGATAATTCGAAGTTTTTCATTAGTCCCTTCAACTTCGAATTATCGAGATATAGGGAGAGAGTGAACTAATAGTTGGCAATGAAAAATATATATATAAATAAACATATTCCTTATAGAAAGATGAAGGTATATTTAAACTTATTTGAGGTTTATATGTATTATCACTTTTTTTTCTATATGTTTTTTAAGATATGTGTGTGAATATGTTACTAAATTTTTGACAAGATTTTCAATTTTATAAATTTACTTCACTAAAATAATTAGCAGGTTTCCTTTTCTTTTTTTTTTTAAAAAAAAAACTTCTGGTTATAGAAGTGTTTTTTAAAGCTTTTTATTTTAGAAAATATTTTAATTTATACGGTAATAAATCCCACAATTATTGGAGGATTTATCTTTTGAATAAGCATTTAATAATGACCTGTAAAAGATATCACAAGAATCTTAGAAAATTATCCCTCTTAAAAATATGTAACCAGTCTCCTCACATGTAACGAAGTTATTTGAGTCATCAAAGCAACTTTTGAAACTGGGTGATTCGAATTCTCAAATCGGATACTTATTTTCTCTGAAGCTCGAGGTTTAAAAGTGGGGGCGAGTTGTGGTAAGGAGAAGGGGAGTGGTGCCAGTTCAGGTGTCATCCTCGTCACTTGACTGAGGTTCAAAATTATGAGATCCGTCGCCGATTGAATGAATATTAACGTCACACTATTCAGCTATTCGAGTGTTTTTGGTGACGGACCTCGTAATTTTGAACCATGGTCAAGTGACGAGGACGACACTTAGCTGGTACCCGCTCTCCTAACTTCCAGACCAACCAACGGGAGGACGTGCGAGCCTTTATTTGATATTTAATGTTCATCAGCTCCATCTGTACAGTGGATATTCAGTGGTACCTGGCTCGAACTCATGACACGCTGGTCACGAGTCCGTTACCTTGACCACTAGGCTACCACGTTCTTGACTTAAGGGATATAGATCAATAAAGGCTGTTATCCCCTAGAGATTAATTATTCAAATACAAAGAAGTTATTGTGATTCACATGACTGTTATCTGGAAAATTCACGGGTTTATGTGTAGACATATATAATAACATATAACATATCTAGATACATCTAGATACGTATAACACATATCTAATAACATATCCAGATACATTTTAATTTACTTTATACTAACACAGTCACGTGGACGTGGTAGACAAGTGGTCATAGTATCGAGCTCATACCAATGAAGCATTAGTCCAGTCACAAATCCTGATGCCATGAAAAGTCATCTTTTAAAATGTCCTCGAGTGGGCGAGAACGTGGACAGCTTGATGCCAGTTCAGATGTCGACTTTGGCCACGGCAATGGCGTAACGTTTTCCCGCCTTACACATAGCTGCACAAGATAGGCTTTCCTATGAAGATAACATTACGCCAATCATATCCACACATGCACTTCCAAAATACTGCAGGATCCTTTCATTTGACATCACGCCGACAACCGATGGTCATGCGAAAAACAGCATCTGCATTCCACCTGCGAGCCGAACCTCGAGTGAAATTTGAGGTGTAAGAAGGGACTTTCCCTACCCAAGAGAGAGTGGAGAGGGTAGACCGCTTTAAATACTCGAAAAGTGATGTTGTATTTTGTCCTCCATCACCAATAAAACATTCTGTTGAATTGAAATACTCGATATCTCTACAAACTCAATGAACTTTGCTTTCCCATCCAGGACTCCGCTTGTAAGCGCAAAAATACAATTTTGATAGTAAGTTGAACTTCTCAGGAGACTGGATCGAAGACTTGATCCTCCGCTCCCTATCTTGAAACTACGATATTGCTGGTGTTGTTAGCTTGGCTTGTTGGAGGAGGAGTGGCTTCATTAAGGCAAGGACCAATGGGATAGCTGGTTTCGGCTATTGAGCATTGCTATTGGTTGTAGAGTAAGCTTGCGGAGACAATTTCAGATAGGGGATGGAGGATTTTCTATAGATCCATATCCCTGTGACGTGAAGAAACGAGAAGAGTGAAATACTCGATAGTTTGAATGACTTGTATCTAACTGTAAATATTGTAATTAATAGCTGTAGAGATGCACTAAAAATCAATAATTTAATTTCTTAAGCCTCACGCAACTCATCAATTTTCCCGAATCCTTGCAATGGCTCAAAATTACGAGGTATACTGATTGTCTTAACGTTGAATTTCGAAGCTAAGAGACTCTTGGTTATGGACCTCGTAATTTTAAACATCGGTCAAGTGCTGATGATAAAACTTGAGATGGTATGCCACTTTTCGAGCTTCCACACCATACCAACGACAGGACTTAGAGCCTCGACAGACGTAATGGGTATCATGGTATGGACCCTCTACATCAGTGATTCCCAAAGTGGTCTATATAGACCCCCAGGGGTCTATAACGACCCGCAAGGGGTCCATGACAGCGAAAAAAATAATTTGGGGGTCCATGAGGTGTAAATGGGGGTTTACGATAGCAGTTCTCATTAAACTAGATCATGACCAATATTAAAATGAAATTTAATTATGTGGAAACCAGACTTACCTATTTAACAGATTTAATTACAGGCAACAACATAAATTTTATTAAAACAAGGATCACATTTCAGCCTTTCTTGCCAGAATTAAGCTAAAGGAGTATAATTTTGGACGTCGCCAACATTTAAATGCTCTTTTTTTAGATTCTGAAACTAGGTTAGAGAATGTTTTGACTATGGTAATATTATAATAAGTATTGAATTCATATGGTTACCTTGAAAAAAAAAATGTCAGATTACAAGAATTAAGCACTTAGAAATTAAGCAATTAGCTTAGAAAGTTTAGAAACGATGTCAACAATTTTGGTTTTAAAAAGATATACCTGTTATTTATTCCATATTATGGAATATCTTCATAAAGTTTTTAATTGTTTTTTCCGATTGAGAAGGAGTTTCAGTGCGCTTTCCAATCTCGAAAAAAAAAGAAAATACTAGCCACTATTAACCGAGGAGATATTTAGTGTTAAACCTGGTAAGATTGATACCAAATGTTGAAAATTTGTTATTGCATCCCCAAATTCATCTCTCCCACTAAAAGCCTTTGGTTTTTTGCTGCTCAGTTATTTTATGTAACAGTTATTTATGCATTAATTAAATTTTAATTTAATTAATTAACATGTTTTTTCTTAAGTTTTAAACACTCTATACTTTATTACGGTTAAAATTTTTAATCTTTCAAAGTAAATAGCTTTATACCAGCTGTCAAAAACACGTTTAAGTTGATAAATTTGCAAAAATTTAATATTAGGTAAGTAGGGGGTCTACCCCAAGCTGAAAAACCTGTCAAGGGGTCTACATGGCAAAAAAGTTTGGGAACCTCTGCTCTACATGGTAGATTTTCAGTGGCGCTTCGACTCAAACTGCGATTTATCAACGTCGACCAGGAGTTCGTAATCATGACTACTCGGCTACAGTGATAGCTAAAAGTGCTTTGTTTTACAGCTAAGCGAGTGAGTTAATGAAGATTAACGTCGCATTATTCAGCTACACAAGGGCCGTGGTAGCCGAAGGGTCAAGGTATCGGATCGTGGTATGCCTTGTCACGAGTTCGATCCCAGAACCACTAAAGATCCACCGTGTAGGGCAGCAATGCACGTTAAATCTGTCGAGAGCTCAAACGTCATCCCGTTGGTGTGGTAGTTAGGAGAGGGGGTTCCAGCTCAGGTGACGTCCACCTCACTTGACCATGGTTCAAAATTACGTAGACCGTTGCCAAAAGCCCTTGTGTAGCTGAACAGTGCGACGTTAATATTCACTCACTCACTCAGCAAAAAGCAAGCGATTCAACTCTTTGCTATTCCTTTCGTAAGTACTGATCGAAGTCAAGTGCTGTTTATTTCAGTGACGTTCAATAATCAAAATAACGAAATTTTCTCTCTGCAAAGTTTAGACAGGGTGTCCCAGGATTATTGGAGAAAGCTTTATGGGGAGGTAAAGGATGTCAAAAGGATACAGATTTGCATAGCACTAGTGGCGTAGCTACAGCCGTATCTATGATACGGGGCCCCCGAGCTACAGGGGCCCAACATGTGCAACTACAGTCCCACTAACAGAGTTGCCATATCTAAAAAAGGACCCCCAAAAATATTTTGATACAGGGCCCCCTCAGAGCTAGCTACGCCAGTGCATATCACCCATGGTCCGTATCATCTTCGTTCGGCTCTAGGAGGCGTTGTTCACAAGAGCATTTTAGGAACATCACCTGCATTACAGCAGTCTCATTTGAGCTGTCATAGCTCACGGAGGAGTATAATACGTTTACGAAAATCAAACTGGCAGATATGCATCTGATTTACGGAGTGGCTGAAAGGAAATGCACAAGCAGAAGAAAGATTGTATCGCGAAAGGTACCCACAGAGAGATGCACCGGATGTCACAATTTGTGTGAATATGGATTATTACGAGGTAATAGGCGCAGAGTGAGTGTAGAACACGAGTGACTCGAACTCCCAGCACGACTCAGCTTTGACCAATAAATATTTCAGATGATGTCAGTCTTGTGTCTCTTCGTTTCTTATACCTGTCATGCTACTTTCCCATGACGTTTCAGATGGGTTGCTATACAAATCTGAATCCTTGTGATGTCCCCTAACTCCCCTTAAAGTTTGTCCCGATAATCCTGGGACCCTGGGTAGGAAAAAAATTTTAAATACAATTTTTTTTCCTTCTCATTTGATAATTTATATATAATGCATTCCAAAAATACACACTTGAATTATATTAAATAATAAATGCAAACACACACACATAACTGCATCTTCTACCTACTGTTATTTAAACCTTATTACAATACAGACGTTTATATTTTAATCACAAGAGCCTTTTGCATTTGTTTCGGTTCATAAAAGAAAAAGATTAAAAAAGATGTCTGCAATACATCAATAAAACGTTATCAAAAAGTTTCAGAAACAAAAAAAAGGAGTGAAAAAGTATGTTAACAGCCAAGAATCTCCATTCAGGTGATACATTCTCACTACAATAGCCTCTTTATCTGTAGATATTCGGGTAAGATAAGTATGCAATCGCAGCAGAGAGACACAGAAATAAAATTATCACTTTTAAAGTCGGCGAAACCCTTGCACAGTGAAAATGGTGCCTGTAACAGTTTTTCTGACAGTTTTGTTGTGCTTACAGACAACTATTAGCTATGGGAAAATAGTGAATCCGTGTGAAGTTGCTGAAGTTATGCTAAATCTTGGTCAGAAAAAACCAGTTGTTTCAAAATGTAAGTAACTGTGTTTATATTCATTTGTTTGTTGCTTCGATTTATAAAATAGTAAGTTTTCCATCGTAAGATACACACACGCACGCAGATATATACTAGCCATTGCCCTCCCGCTTTGCTTGGGATTGTTGTCAAGTATATATTGTTTTAAAGTTATATTAAAACTTAGCATTAGCTTTTGATCGTATTGAAAAACATTCTTATAGCCCTCGCCTCTAGATAGACAGGGCCTGAATTTCTAAAATGGAAGTATGTTTGCCTTTTACACCCCTGTGGCCCTTTTGGGAGTCGATTTCCACAAAACCCGTTCTTATAGGATTTCTACTCAACAACAACAAGGAAAAAAACATGTTCTTCCAAATTTCAATATTGTAGGTCTAACACAGTGGGGTCTTCAAACTTTTTCAATTCACGGAACTCCTAGAACTTGAAGGTGTTTTCGTGGAACCCTTAGAATCAGAAAGTGTTTTCGTACATAATTAGAGAAGAATATATCTCAAAATAATATTTAAAGTAGATCAACATATGTTATAGGTACTTTATGTAAAGGCAATTAAAAGAAGTATTGCATTTATTATTTAAAAAATCTAATCTAATTTTTTAATATAATTTATTCATTAATAATATCAATTTGTGTCACCTACCCGTGCATTATATTTTGTAACTGGAATATGTGCTTGCTTTTTTCACACAAATTGTCTCTGTCTATTGAATTTATCTGCAGTCGCCTTTCATATTCTGCATCTTGATTTGTATTTATACTTTTTTTGTAGCCACTCCCGTTGAGAAATATATTTCACTTAAACACAATGTTCTGAACGGCAGTAAAATGTTTATAGCTGTGTGAGAAATACTGTGTATTTTTCATGAATTTTTGCAACCTAAAATTTAGGAGCTGTTTTTGCTTAAATTTAGATATTAACTTCGAATCTGTTGATAAGTTGTTTCCTCTCCTTCATTATAGTTGTTTTTCCCCACAATTTTAAAATATTGCATTTTCTATTAGAAAATTGTTTAGTTATGCAAGACACTATGTTAATTCAGGAGTATAAAATTATCTCTTGGAACCCGAGACAGTAACCAGTAGAATACTCACAATTGAGTGGGAAGCATATGTATAAAGATAAAATAACACATTTTAATATTCTTTTATTATGTTATAACAAAAGTTTAAAAAGTGTTGAAGAATAAAGTTTATTATATACACTTGCCTCCGAAAGTCTGCGCACAGGCAATCATCTTACGTGTTTATGCTATAATTACTATTAAAATCTCACCTTAGAAAATCAAAATACTTGTGTGTCAGCAGGTCTTTAAAATTTCCTTATTCATACAACAGCAATTAAATTCACTTTAACGAGAAAAAACAAGAATGACCATCAAATAATCCCCAACCATCCGAGCCAAAAGTCTGCGTACACTTACAAAATAGAGCTTTTAATTCTAAAATAATTGCACTAAATAATGTTTTTAAGTAATTATAAGCTCCTTTTATACGATTTATTTAGGATTTGAAATTTGAAAGCTTTTGTGGTTCCATGACAGGCAACAGAATAGAGGTCGATGTATTATTGAAAGAAAAATCATCATAGATCTTCAGAAAAGGGTGAAATTTTTGAAGCAATTGCTGAATTGTGAGACATTCATTGATTCAAAAAGTGTTAATTAACTACAAATCAATTAAAATTTTAACGTCCAAGCCAAGGTCCGGCCGCTCGTCTGAAGTATCACCTCGAGAATCTTGCTTTGCAATACGCTCTGTAAAAATAAATCCAAGACTATAAGCCTCACAAGTAGCTAAAAGTGTTGCTGAGATATTGCATAAAAGTGTGACTTTAATAACAATTCGAAGAAAACTGAAAAAGGATGACTATCATGCCCGAGTTGCACTCAAGAAGTCATTCATTTTTCGAATGAACAGAGCTAAGAGAATGACCTTTGTTAAAAAAAACACCTAAATGGGACACATATGTCTTAGAAAAATATAATATGTTCAATTGAAAGTAATTTTTGTAATTTAGCATCAAAAAGCACAAAAATATGCCAGCAAAAATTCCTGGACAGATCTTAAGAAAGAGAATCCTCTTTCGACTATCAAACCAAGAAATTTTTGCGGTGAGTGATGATTTTTACTTTCAGCGGCTCAAAGGTACCAAGCAAATGGCTCATATTGTGAAGTCATTGTGAAGCGCGCCATGGCTGTTTTGACATGTCCCAAACCAATTCCGAAAGTCAACCTATTCCCCTAAGCACAATACAGCATTTGTGGGATTTACTGGAGTGAATAATCAAAGGGAACGTAATAACATCCAAGGAAATGCTCACATCTGTCATAGTGAAAGAATGGAAGAAAATATCCACAGATTAAACAACTAAGCTAATTAAATCCCTGCCAAATACGTTGAGAGAGATATATAGAAATATCGGAATAGCTTAAAAAGTATGAACTTTTAGTTACAATCCATTATTATAAAGGTTTTTTCCAGTGTACGCAGAATTTTGACACACATGATTTGTGTCATTCTCAAGTTATAAGTATTTGTATTATTTTATTTAATATTCGGGTGATTGTTGATTATACTATTTGAATTTATGACGTTAGCGGAATCAATATAAATAATATTGATTCAGGAAGACTTCATTTAATTAACGATTTTTGTTTGAATGTGAAAGATGATCGCCTGTATGCAGACTTACGGAGGCAAGTGTATAAATAAAATTTTCAGTTTTAAATTAATTTAGGATGAGTTTTAGATACTTGTAATCATACAAACTTCATAGAAATAATAATTTTGCATACATATTTATAACTTTCATTTCAATTTTTTTTACTGTGACTCGTGTGACTCCTGGGTATGCCTTGTGGAACCCCAGGGTTCCGTGGAACACAGTTTGAAGAACTACTAGTCCAGCAGTTCAAAAACAGATAATTTTAAGTTTTTTTCTTTATGTATAACGTCCCCATTACCCGTCACAACTTTTCTTAAAAGTCGATTTCTACAAAATCCATTCTTAGCGGATCTCTACGCAACAAAAGAAACATTACCAAATTTCAAGTCGATAGAGTTAATAGCTCAGGAGAAATCGTTTTGAGTGAGGGAATAAGTGACTATATAGAGATATCGGAATTCCAGTGTTCCCGGTCTTAGCCTATAACATAAAATATATTTGTAGTTGAGCGATTATATCACAACATTCCTTTGTTGTTACGTTACTTCCTCTTTTAAAAGTGATTTTGATCCCAATCTTGTTGGTGGCTCACCGTAATGTCGTACTTTGTAGACGAATGTACTTCGTAACTGGCTATTGATAAAAATGGTGTTTGTTAAATAGATAATTAATATTGTATTTTGTATTTGCTTGGGAAGAGAATGCTACAGAAACTTACGAAATATTGAAGCATGTGTATATCGCGAACACAAACTTTTGAATGGTAACGATATTTCAGAAAATTCAAAGGAAAGTGTCGAAGATGATTAAGTGTTGGCTGTTAGCACATTTTCTTTATTAAAGATATAAGCTCTTTATTAAAGATATGCTGTTGTATGCATCAACAGACAGAATACAAAACAGCGGAAATAGCAGAACAAGGTGAGATACCCAAGGCTAAGGATAATATCCGTGTTAATAAATCGTTACCCACACATTAATCGAAGACCAAAATAATATTCCAATGGAAATGGAGGGAAGCATAATTTTGGTTCTTGACAAAATTAAATTGACTAAATTATTACTGGCGATTAGAAAATGTGTTTTTGATTCGACCTGATATCTCAGAGGTCATTGATAACGTGGAAATAACCACAATCTCCACGAAAGCATAAATCCTGTCAAGATCGCTCAAAGGGGTAGGTCATGTTAAATGTGTTTTTTGATGTCCAGGGCACTGTATATCTAGAATTTATCCTTGTAAAGTCCATTGAGAACAAGGAATTCTATGAAGATGTCCTGCAAGTTTATGATAGTCGAGATCTGGAAAAGAAGACCAAAACTGTGGGCTGAGCAGTCATGGGTGTTTTTCCATGCCAAAGCTCTTATTTTCTTATCTTTACTCGCCAATATTTCATGCGAAAACAAAAGCACCTGCTATGATAGATCCTCTTTACTCCCCAATCTTGTTCTCTGTGATCTCAGATTATTTCCTGATTTTTCGAGCTGCTTGTAGCGTCGTCATTTGAACCCGCAGATAAAATTAAAACTGTATCGCAAGCTGCAATACGAGACATTGCTAAAAATGGATTCCAGAAGCGTTTCGGTGACAAGCAATGACAAAAGAGTGTTGCTATGTAAGGATCTTATTTTGAAAAAGGAGTTATATGAGTATGAATTCCTTTAAAAAAATAATGATGATTTCTGTTGTTCATTATTCAGCAAGCTAAATCCTCTTTCATACTACCCATGACGCCTTACAGCACATCACTCTAACCCAGGGGTCGACAACCTATGGCACGTGGTTCAATTCTCAGTTACACTCTGCACTACTCCCCATATTTGTCAATTTTTCATTGAATGGAAGTTGATAAATATGTAATGGACCTTATTTGACAAACATCTTCAGAGTTATGGACAGTTACAAAATTACGAAATAATCTGAAAGATAAACTTACAGCTCTACTTTGTAAATTATTCAATATAATTGCTGGAAAGATTGAATTGTTAGAAGAGAGAAAATTGCATGTACTCTGCTTTCCGCTTTTTGTTGTATACATCTAAGTTAAAAATCGTTCCTCATACGGCAAATATTTCGAGTCTGTAAAGAAATTTTTTAACACTTGAATGTTCAGAAACCTGATGAAATTCAAAGTCACACATTATATCCCTGATTTTGCGATATGAAAGTAGAGCGGTGCAAGCACTATCTATAATTAAAAAAAAATTTTGTTGAAGAAATAGTTATACTTTATGCTGTTCATTTTTGTATAAAGAAATATCTTTAAAATGATGCAGAATTAATGCATAATAAAACTGTAAATCTATATATTATTGACCTCTATTCTCTAACAGTGCACGCATTATCGCGAGAATTGAATTGTTTCAAAAATGTCCTACAGTGTGGCACACTGAATCATATGGTAAATTAGTTTGGAAAGCCACAACTAAAAGTTGCTGACCTTTGCTCTAACCCCACAATATTGTGTAGTGGTACAAATTAGAGTCAGCCAGTCATCATGGCAACAGTAGATTGGAATTGAATGGTGTTCAGCGATAAATTTCACTTTTCTTATGGAGCAAATACCCGTCGGATCTGTGAGTAAAATTGCTAGGATTAGCAGTCTCAATCAATTTCTGCCTTACAGATGAAAACGACCATTACTTCTAGTAGTGCTATTTCTTACGATAGCAGGTCGCCTCTATGTGACATTCTGCTTTCGCGAACTCATGACTGATATTGTTTTCTGTCAGATCCTAGGTTCCAATCTCAGCACCCGCTAAAGACCCGCCATGTAGATGTGCTGATGTACGTTAAATCTGTCGAGGCTTAAATTTTTTATCGTGACGTAATCTGGAAGTATGGAGAATGGGTTACTAATCCTATTCATTATTTGACCGCGGCTCAAAAGTAAGTAGTCCACCACCAATGTCTTTTGTGTAGCTTCGAAATACGACGTTGATAAACAACAAATCAATTAAACAATCGTAAATGCGGAGATAGGCTTTCACATTTCATTATTTGGGAGAATGTGGGGTCAGCAAAATAAAAGAACCAACATCATCATGAATCTCTCTGAACTTAAATGCTGCCAAAATTGAAAAAGTATAAGAGAAGGAATTACTTTGAATCTATTCATAAATTTCTTGCATAAGAAAATTTTTATCTCCTCCAAAAAGAAAAACACATACTCTGGTTTACTTTTTTTTAAAGTTTAAAACTTAAAAAAACAAACAAATTGTGTGTGTGTGTGCAAAAAATATTTGAAACTTAAACATATGTATGCATGTAAAAAAACCCTTTTTACTTTGTAAAAAGTAATTCATAAAAAATTTGCCAATATCATCAAAGTGTTATTCTCAGATAATGTGCAAACATTAAATATTTTACAATTGAAGGAAGAGGTGGAAGGTTTGTTACATCAAGTGTTGTTCTAAAAACATAAATTAAATACAAATCTTTTTCGCTCAACTTGTGGCGTGTTCTAAAAATCAGCTCCTCATAAAAATCTAATTTGTGTCTACTCTTGATCTGCTTAAAGTAATATAATTTCAATTACATTAAATGTACGACTCACCAGAGAAAATTAATCATTCTTCTGTCATGAAGGAGGAAAATTTATAAGCTATATTGTGTTGTTTTAAATTTATCTTCTGTCACAGAGTTTTCAGAGTGCTCTTCATCATGGTGCAAGACAACGCCCTAATTTCATTTTCATTACTTCAAGACCGCTTCTGTTGACGAACTCAAATTACATATTAACGATAAGTTTATTACCAGTACCTGTTTCTAAAGGAGATAAATCAGTGAATAAGAATTTAATGGAATCGATCTGATAAATGGAGATTTATCTGAATTTAAGTGATAAATTCTGTATACATATATATAGATGACAAGATCGTGGCCACATTGGTAGTGACAGGGCGTGGCGAGTGTAAGGAATTCTTGTAATTTAATCATACTTGTGTGTGACGGTGGATGTTATTGATGAAGTAATCCTTTGTTGAAAGAAATCTGGTTTATGTTCTTCTTTTAAACATGTATACGATTAACAAATAGAGTTCCGATATAACAGGCAGCAGATAAGAGACACAACGACAAAGACTACAGCTAGTTACACATTTTGAAGACAAGACAAAGAAGTAAAGAGAGTTTTCCTGAGTATCTCGGGCCTTTTATATCAAACGGCAAACGTAAGTTACAAACTCACATGATTTCCGTGGATGCAGCTTTTTATTGGTGAAAAGATTTCGTTTGATATATTCCCGTTAGGTGGGTAGCTAGTATTTATTTACGCCCGCCCTGAAGGTCAGGACCATTACAAATTAAGTTTTAGAGAAATTAAGGGGGATTACTACGTATATACTATATAATGAGTGTATTTGTGAGTGATTCCTAGAATAATGGAATTTTCCGATTTATGTATGTGTATGTGTGGCAACTCGTGGCACTGATTCTTGGTAATCCCTACGAAGGGAAATTTTAAGCACCTCTTCTTTATCCGAAGGGGTAAAAGAGAAGTAACTAATTATTTTGGGGAATTGTGGCAACGATAATATTTGTGCCGATTTATTTTTATTCAGTCGATTGCTGTATGCAAAGTTGTTGCTTGATTTTACATATCGTTGTAATTGTCCATCCAGTATAGTGGCTAGTGAATCTGGCTGCTATGCCGTTGGGCCTGGGTTCGAGTCCCGGAGAAGGCATGGATATTTGTAAATGTATAGTGCTTTCGCGGCATGGGGGTACTCTAAATAGCAGTCGAGCCGCGAGTCTTCTCGAGAGGTTGGTGGAAGGAGGAGGGAAGCCCCTGACCATCCCCGGGTTCTCCCTCAAAATTGGGGTGGAACCGAGCCAAATTGCATTCTCACTTGTACGGTGCTCGAAACTACAGCTAACGAAAGGTGTACAAGTAGCCCTTTGCCACGATGAATTTTGTGGACCTTGGTCTGATGTTACTGTCAATCAGGTGGCATAAGTAATAACAACGACATCATATTTTTGCTCTAGAAGTTGTTCTATTTATATGTTAGGTGGTTTTGTTGGTTATTAAAATGATGAAGGAAAATTTTGCATTCTTTGTTTGGAATTAAAGAATAAGAACCTTGGCATAAGGAAATATATTACAATATATATGAAAGCTATGATAACGTACACATATTTTCCTATAAACCAAACACAAAGTACTCTGGAATAATCAGACAAAAAAATTGACACATGTTCCTTATGAAAGCTCTGTTCATTTTTTTTGATGTAATAATACATGTTTTAATATTTGGAGGTAAATATTTAGTTCTTAATTTCAATTTTCAAGATATCTCATAAACCTTATTGATAAGATATATTGGTAAGATACTTCCAAACAATTATGTTTTTTTTTAAAATTTCATTACGCATGCATGTAAGCAACTTGAGATTGTATGCGCGAGAGTGCTAAATATAATACTATTAATAATTTAAAAATGGAATTTTTTCATAATTACATAAATTATGTCATGTTAGTTTAATCTTCAGACTGAGATAAGTTTTGCTACAGGGATTTAATAGTATTTTTTTATTATTAATGGTTAATGTAATCTCAAGAGGAGCTTCTTTAAAAATTTAAATTTTATCTATGACAAGCTTATCATACAAATATAATCATTCATATGTAATGTTTGAAAACAATTGTATAATGCAGTCATGATTTGAATTAGGATAATTATGTACAATTCTTTGGTAAATAAGATATGTTTACATAATTCTTAGTTTATAATTAGCCAAGATAATTTTTCCAAACCTGGACAATGTTTATAAAATTGATGTTTCGATTAAAACTTGCTAAGTTACTTTAAAACTGCTGAATATGAATGTCTATGAAGAGTACTTAATTAAAATGATCATTTCTGACATCATAATAGGTTGTTGATTAATCATATTATCATTCTGAGGTAAAATTACAAAGTCATTACTTAATTAGTAGCTTAATTTCTAGCCTTAAACACTATGTCCTGTGAATATATTTGATCCCCGTTAGATTTTGCTCTCAATAACCATATCGTCTTTAAGATTTAGTTTCAAAAATTCAATTTTTTATCTTTCATTTTTTGTACTAAATAAGTTCGTATTTTATCAACTATATACGGTCCTTTTATTTTACAAGAAAAGCCAAATAAATTAATTAAAACAAATATAGGTAATTGATGTTGACAATGCAGGAAGGTCATAGTTGATTAATTATAAAATTTTATCAATCCTTACCCCATTTTTTTAATTATAAATAAGGCTATGGTAAAGGCTGTTTTCGGTTAATGTTAAAGAATAGGATCCGAATTTGGAACATTTTTTCAGATATAAAAGAAATGAAAAATTAATATGATATTCTGGCTTCCCTATCCTTTAAAAAAAAAGCATTTTTTTTATCATACTTCCCCCTTTTTTAACATTGATTCATTTTCATTTCATTTTCTATTTTGTTAACAGAAATACGAGTAATAATTCTACAAATTTCCATGGAAAGTGAGGCGTTTTTCTGTCTGAAAATGTGCTTCGCGTTCAGTTCAAGCTCTCGTACGTTTATTGAAAACAGCCTATAATATGGGTTAATGTCTATTCCAATTATTACCGCATTACTTTTTGGCGTAAGAAAAGTATTTAAGTAGATTTTAAAAAAACTAACAGCTCAATTGATGCTTTAAGCTATTGTAACTGGCACTTAGATAATATTACTTTGCCGAGAGATGAGTATATTATTAATTTAAATTCAAACATAAATATTATTTTTGCAAAAAAAAAATTGAGGGAGTCATAGGTCTTTTTATTGCCATCCTTTGTAATAATATATTTTAGAAACCACTAAAAATGTACAGATTTTATCCAGAATTTTTTTTAACTTGGAATTTTTCGACAATATTTTTACATAAGAAAGAGGAAAACAAGAGGAATTCGGGTAAAAGGATATTTCAATTTATGACGTGCGTGTTAAGAAGTAATGCTATTTACACTGCTGGCCACCGTAAATTCAACACCCTGAAGGAGACATACAAATAACATGAAATTTACAACATGCATTAGCTGAGGTGAGATATGCAAATGATTAAAATTTCAGCGCAGACACACATCACACGCGCCTGTGGCGCCACCTCAAAGCGCTATTTAAAGCTTGGAGATTTCGACGATTTCAAAGTTCGGCAATTGTGTTCTTGTAGTTTTTTCAAAAAGCGATCAGTTATGTCTCGTAGAAAACAGCGATCAGCTTTTGATCAAGTATCCGAGTTCGACAGAGGAAGGATAGTGGCCTACCGAGATTGTGGATTATCTTTCAGGGAAATCGGTAGTCGTGTTGGACGAAACTAAACAACTGTAATGCGGATATGTGACTGTTGGATGCAGGAGGGTACGACGGACCGACGTGGTCGATTGCATCCACTCAGTCACCTTCACGTGAGGACAAGCAAATTTGCGCATGGCAGTGACGGATCGCTCAGTCACATCACGAACCATAGCAACAGCACATTGAGTCTGTAACGCATGATTCAGTGTCTGCGCGTACTATTTGACGCCGCTTACAGCAGAGTGGTCTGTCCGCAAGCCGTCCATTGCTTGGTCTACCCTTAAAGCAGAACCACAGACGTCTCCGCCGCCAATGGTGCGATGAAAGAAGGGTGTGGGCGGCAGAATGGAATGAAGTTGTCTTTACTGACGAGTCGCGCATCTGTCTGCAACACCACGATGGTCGGATTCGAGTCTGGAGACACCGTGGAGAGAGGATGCTGAACAGCTGCGTTATGCACCGCCACACTGGTCCTGCACCGAGTATTATGGTATGGAGCGGTATTGGATATCACTCTCGCACTCCTCTAGTACGCATTGACGGTACTTTAAACAGCCAGCGCTACATCTCCAAGATGTTGGAGCCGGTTGTCCTTCCTTACCTTCAGGGCTTGGCCACAGCCATATTTCAACAGGATAATGCGCGACCACACGTGGAACGCATTGTCCAAAGGTTCTTCGTCAATCACCAGATTGAATTGCTTCCCTGGCCGGCTCTCTCTCCAGATATTTCGCCGATAGGTCCATGGTTGCTCAACGATTGACCCAGATTACACCCACAGCTGCCACACCAGATCAACTTTGGCAACGCGTGGAAGCTGCTTGGTCTGCTGTACCCCAAGAACACATCCAAAATCTCTTTGAATCAATGCCGAGGCGTATGGCAGCGGTGACCTCTAACAATGGCAGCTACTCTGGCTACTGATTCTGGCAGGAACCACACTTAACAGAAGTCTATAAATTTAATCATTTGTTACTTGGTCAACATATTATCTACAAAATAAATTTTTTTGTGCTATGTCTTCTCTTTCTTGGTGTTGCATTTACGGTGGCCAGCAGTGTATATAATAACTAGCTGGTATACCATTCTTCGCACGGGTGAATTGAAAAATTAAACAATATAGATTGAGAAATAAAGAAGATTTTAATGGGTTAAAATTAAAAAAAAAAAAAAAAAAGAAGAAGAAGCTTTTTGCATATCTCAGCTGAACAATATATATATATATATATATATATATATATATATATATATTATATATATAGCATATTATAGTATATATTGTTAATATATATATATATATAGTATATATATATATATATATATATATATATATATATATATATATTTATATATATATATATTTATATATATAATATATTATATTATATATATTATATTTATTATATATATATTTGTAAGGTCAGCAGATCTAATAACTGATAAAAAGAATTTTTTTTTTATTTATAATGCCCGTAACTCTCTTGTGGGTCGATTTTAGAAAACACCTTCCTAAGCTTATCTCTGCTCAGCAAAAGTATCACATTGTTACAAATTTTGTGTAATGAACGTTAAATTAATGTAAGTAATTTATATATCTAGAAGTGTAATACATTGATATTACTTTATATTGCATTTATTTTATGTATTTTATCATAAAATGTATTTTATAATAAATTTTATGTATTTTAACATGTAATATTCGCAAGCAATTCCGCGATTTAATGGAAACATAGCGAAATGTTGGCGATAAAGCCAAGTTGGCATCCTTTTTGGTGACCATGTTGGCACCTTAGCGATTGATTGAACGGTGCAGAAGTTGATAGGCTGTAGCACCACCTGGTGGGGAGCTACAACAAACAGGATAACACAAAAACCTTCTCCACAAAAAATACATGTGCATGCCAATTTTCATAGCGATCGGTTGTACAGTGTTGGAGTGAAGCGAGATCATATACGCAAACCTCCATTTTTATATAGAGAGATAAAACACATTCATAGAAAGAAATTTTCCTTTTTAAAGCAGTATACTTTGTCTTGTTTAATTAGACATGTATTTATTTACGAAATAATTGACTTGCGTAAAATTTACATTCAAATCAAATGTTTTATTTATTTTTTTTATAAGAATTTGAATTCATAAGCTTTGACTTTTTTTAGATTACTTAATAATGTGAAACAATCATGAAATTTTGTTGAATTATTTTTTACAGTAGGAAAAACTCTTTCTTTGCAGGGGTATGCTTAGCGAAGTTTGCAAGTGGCTTCAATACACAAGCGTTGAGCAGATCTTATGCAGATGGCAGCTATGATTTTGGATTATTTCAAGTAAGCATTAGATTTTAACAATTCTATTATCTCATAATAAAAGCGGTGATCATTGTTTCTATTGCGCACGCTCCAGTTGGAGACATAATATTTCAAAATAGAGAAGAATAGGAAAATTCTGAGGCATTTATTAATTGTTGTGTCAAACTTAACTTCATCATCGAAATAAAAATTTCAGTAAATAAATTGAACGTGTTATAAAAAAGTTAATGTGAGAGAGATTGGCATAAAATTTATATAATAATTAACTATCTGTTTTAATGTTTAAAAATGTTTATAGGTATAAAATTATCTCTTCTTTAAATAACGCTTGGAAAAGTATAATTTTTACTTTTAATATAATTCGAATAAGAAAACATTAATCGATATAATCACCAAACGATTTTTTTTCTCAAGTAATTTTTTTTCAAATTAATGAAATCTTTTAACCGGTTTAATTTGTCGCTGTCTTTTTTCACCATTTTTCGGAGGGGGGTGGGGGTTAGTTAAAAATTTCAATGACGATTGAAATTCCTTGATTAAAATTTAACCTTAATATGAAAACAACTATGAAATTTCTGAAAATGTATTCAAGAAGTTTTTAATTAAGATTTCTTCTGAATGCGTGTGAGCTTTTTACCGACTCGTAATAAAACGTAATATGTATCAAGCGTAACTAGTTTAAGAAACATGAAAAAAACTGTTTTAGTTATCAAGAATTTAAATTTAAATGGAACTAATTATAGAATTAAGATTAAACAGGTTTTCAGTTCATCTCAGTCACAGTTTCTAATAAACGTTGCTTTGAATATATGTTTTCTAAATGTTATTAATGTAAAATCAGAATAAAAAAACTCTTTTCTGGAATCTTTATCAATTTACTTGCACAAAATTCTTTTGATTATTATTTTATGTTATACAATATAGAAACAATTCATTTTCAAAATTTGAGTGTTACATGCAGTCTTTCAATCAATTATTTGAAATCGTTACTGTTGCTTATTTTGTTAGAATATTTTTTTCTGCAACAAGTTTATATTTCTTACTTAAAAAAAAACATGAAAATTTGTTTGTTAATATGTGTAACAATGACAATACAAAGCCCCAAAAGGCTGAAAACAATCCATAGTTCCTAGCAATAGCTGTTGAATATACCTTTGAACAAGGTGCTAGAAGAAATAAAAAAAAAAATTTGAAAGTTTATTTCTTATTTTAAATCCGTTTCAAGGAAATGGACCCATTTGGTAAAAGGAAATAAGAATACAAATTTAATGCATTTAGTCCCATTTGAAGAATCAGAATTAAAATAAAACACATGTAGATAAGAAAAATTGGGGCCCTTTAATGAGGGTTGGGCAAAAGTCATGGCAACTATTTTTTCTTGAAATACCAGCCCGGGTTTGGGAAAAACGTGACAAAACAGACGAAAGGACAAGGTGTTAATTTCATTTTGGACAATGAATAGCACTGAAATATTGTAACACAATAAATTTAAATTTCGGTATATATATATACAGGGGAACACGGGCTGTGCAAAAAGGGTGACAACATAGTACAAAAAGTTGATTTGAAAAACCCGGGGTTAAAAACCCCCAAAGTAGTCCCTCCTATTGTCACCAAATGATATGGAAGGCGCTGAATACCATCAGCGTCAGCATTTGGCCCCCCACGTTCCTCTTTGGGATTACAACGTTTTGTTTAAAATTTCCTATCCACCGTGCTACTATAGGGGATGGTACGGCATTATTGGCTTCCACTAACACTGTGACGTTCTTCCCCTGCTCAACACGGGTTACTTCCATCCCCACCACACTCACCAACTGATTGATTTCAAGCCCCGCTGCGCTACTATCACTACCACAGAGACATCTTTTTGTTCTGGATACACACTATGCCGCAAACTTCCACACACAATACGTTTTGGGTCCGTTTACATATCTACAAGAAAAAAAAATAGTTGCCATGATTTATGCCCCAACCCTCGTATAATAAAAATTGCTGTGAGAAAATTAAATTGTGTTTTGAAGTAAATACAGAAGAAAACATTATGTTACGCAGATAATTTTAAAAAATATTTTTTTTCTAAGATATAATATTCACATTTTAAAAATTTTAATCCGATTTCTTTTTCTAGATTAATGATAAATACTGTCGATTAGGTTCTGTTGATAGTTGTGGAGTTTCTTGTACAGGTCAGTTTGATTAAGTTATTTCGAGCAACATATTATATATTTCGAGTAACATAGAAAATATTAAAAAAACTAATACTATATTTTTTTCTGTTTCGAAAGATCTCGTAAGTGACGATATCGTCAAAAGTGCTAAATGTGCCTTGAAAATATTTCAGAAAGAAGGTTTCAAAGCTTGGTGAGTTATTTATTTATTTATTTCGTTTCCGTAACAATAAATTTTCAATTCTTAACTGTCTTGGTTGATGGAGGTTAATTGTTTGTTTGTTGACAATTTTGAATGGATTTTATTCAATTTTCTTTTTCGCTCAAAATTTACTCGTTCCACGTGTACGTAATTTCTGCAGATAATTTTTAAATTGCATGAATTTTTAACAAGATACTACGAGGACAAAAATACGAAATATTTTCCCAAAACCCCCCAAACCCTTTTTTTTCACGAAAACTTTAAAGGCCATAAAAAAAATTAATAATTACACATCTTGATCTATTTTTTTAAATAATCACCACCAAATATTAAGACATTTGTCGTAGATCATCAGTTTAAAAAGAAACACCTTTTGCCCCTCAAATGCAAGACATTGCCCCAAAAACCTCCATCTCCACATTGTTTTGGAAGTTACATTCCTACAGTGGGACTGTCAATACATGGAACAAGTGAAAGTCCGATGAGGTAATGTTGTTTTCATTTGTAGATGTGGAGGAATACCCACTTCAACCTTCATCTTTTTCTGCTTACCTTCTTTCTGTGAACATGCTTCACCAACGACCAACCATTTGACGAGACATGATCTCATCACCATACATGGTCTACAGGCGTCCCTCCCATTCTGACAATCAGCTGACGCGTCAGCTGATGATCTTTCTACTGGTTCTCTGAACCGGTCCCCTTTTTCACGACAACCTAACTGTAGAAGAAGCCTAGAGCTTATAGGCTGACTCTTAGACGCACCATTTATGCCAAGTGGTCTACAGGCGTTATGGACACAGTAGTCCCGCACACATACCCATTCCCACCGATAACAGTGCGCACTTCCTTTTGCGATCCCGTTGTCTGCACATGCGTCTGCCTGTCATCGTAATTTGTTATTGAATAACCGTGGGCATGTTGATCTGCTGCTCTCTCTTCTTCGACGCTATGCGCATGCGTGATTTCTCTATCGCTGACGTTTCTTTCGTCGTTGAACCAGAAATGTAAGTGGTTTCTTAAGGTGATTGTTTTTTACATCTGTTCTCTCTCTACCAATTCCCTTTTTAAAAAAAAATGACAAAACTTACTTTCGGAACATCCCTCGTATTTGATTACATTTTCTAATGATTTGGAAAAGAAAAGTTTTCTACAATACTATTCATAAAAAGGTTCCTTCTTCTCAAGCAAAAGAGAGACATTGTTATTTTAAATTATTCGCTTATGCCCGTTAGAGAAATTTCAAAGAATTTATAATAAAGAATAATGTTATACCCATAAAGGTACCTCAGTGTAACATGCAACTATATAATAATACTTGGATGCCTTTTCATGTTTCAATAATTAAAGAATTTGTGAAAGAAACTTATTTGATGCACCAAAGTTAACTGCAACTTATCAACAAACCTGAGCAATAACTTTTCTTTAACGCTCAAGTCTGCGGGCCTATTTCAAAATTTTCGATACTACCCTCGGTATTCTTTTTTGAAGAATTTTAAGCTAATAAGTTTTTTAATTGCTGAAGTTTATATTAAAAAATATACTATACATTTAATTTTTATGGAACTTTTTTTTGAAGAAATTCCGATTCTTAGTCATTTAAAGGCAATGCTTTATAAATTTACATATTCAATATAGTAATTAAGAAAACATGATGAAAAAAATTAAAAATGAACAAAATCATCTAAAACTAGTACTTTAATAATTTAATCCTTTTATTTTAAGAACAACAAATTCACACACACACACACATTCAAGAGATTCCATTACATATAACACATTATATTCAAACTAATCTAGAAGAAAGAAAGACTTAAGCATTATTTTAAAAATAATCGATTTTAAGCAAAATTTCAGTTTTTTTTCCCTTTTAACGGTAAAAAGAATATCTAATTAACAAGAGCTCTTAAAGTCTAATAACGAATTTGTAATAAATGATCCATTTCCTGATTCGCATGATATAGAACATTTCTTACAAGAAAAAGGACGAAAAAAATGAATCTTGGAATAAATTTTGTAGAAAAGAAACTGAATTAATGATTTTAATCATTAAGAATGATTTTACTCTTTTTTGTTTCGAAGAAGAATCGATGTTATACTCTGTTACATTTTTCATTTCATCGAAAACTTTGGATTTCTTTATGCAGTTTCATGCAGACGATATTGTTATTCTAGTTTTAATTGTCATCTTATTCTTTTTCGCATTTTACTCCTTTTTGGGAATAATTTATAATGATTTTTTTCTATTTTCTACTATTGCTGCTATATTTAAAAAAGAATTGCTGGATGTTATTTTTAAATCAGTAGCTGAAACAAATAAAAAGAGAAATATATAGAAAAGTTGTACAGTTTAAAAATAAGTGACAATTTTAAATGTATATTCTGAACAACTAATGAGAGAATTTTTTCGTTAGAAAGTTCAATTAATTTTGTACAATTCTTTCAAATAAGTTATTATTTTATTATTTTGCGAAGTTTTTAAATAAATAGTTGACTTTTTTTGAAAATCATGTCTTAATGAAAAAATGTCTTATTTTTGATTAAATTTAATAAGAAAAAGTTTAAAAAGATTTATAATATAAATTTTCTAAACTGCTTAATCAATTTTTATCAAAAATGTCTGATTCATTTTTTCTTCGATGGATATCTATCAAGATAAAGAACATGTTGCCAATTAAAATATTTGTTCAAAGATTCTTGAAAAGGAGTCGTATAGTAGTTTTAATTGTTGAATAAAACAAAATTCCTGCCAAAAATATATTGCATCATGTTTAATTTAAAAACGCTGGACTTTTTGTTTGAGGCGGGTGAATTAGAAATGAATTATCATGCAAAGTCATGGAACACAAACATTTAAATTTGCAAGCATCCTCTGTACCAAACTGTTAAGTACACACAAATACACTAGGTCAGAAATTCATGATTTGGGGAATTGCATGAAGTAATAGAAATAGTTCTGAGAGAGAAACGTTATTAGTTGGAGCTGCATAAAACTAAATATCGACATATACAAATGGCGAAACATGTTTTTATGCAAAGGACGTTTGCTATCGAAGAACATGCTTTATTTTAAAAATTGTTCTATCAAAACAATGGCTCTCTTACTTTATTGAAGATTTGCGACCAACAGAATTCAGTTCTTGCAATTTTCAGCTCTGAGACTACTTCAAAGACTTGTCTACAGTGATTTCTTAACATCTCTTTCCGGCGTTAAACACAGCGTAGCAATAACCGTATGAGCAATACTATACAGCAGTGATCCCCAACCTTTTTATCGCTGAGGACCAATCAACCTTTGATAATTTTACCGCAGTCCACTGAGGGTGGGACACGTTGATTGTTTATATTTTAGATTGTTTTGATTTAACAATTTTAATTTAGTTACTTTTAAATATGCCTTCAGAACAGGGGCGTAGCTAGCGCGGTATCAGCCATATCGATGATACGGAGCTCCGAAGTTACAGGGGCCCCAACATGTGTAACTACAATCCCACTAACAGGACTCCCATACCTAAAAAAGGACCTCGAAGGAATTTTGATACAGGGGCCACTCAGAACTATCTACGCCAGTGCTTTAGAATGAAATATAGTTACACCAAAAATGAATAAAAGTGATTTAACATGGAATATAAAGTGATTTCTGTGGAAAGTTGCGCAAATCCGAGAGAAATGCACCACTTTAAATAAAATGGCAATAGTTTTATGTTCTTTAGGCGGCCTGGCGCCATTTGATCCACGGACTGGGGGTTGGGTATCACTGCTATACACCCGTAATCTAAACTTTATCGACTCACGGAACCCTTAAAACTATCCAAACATGGGGAACCACAACCAAAAAAGCCTTTAAAAAATATACCTTAAAATACATTTGAAGTAGATCAACATGTTACAAAACGGGAGAAAGATGCCGGAAATAATAATGACAATTTTATCAACGTTACCTTATTAGACGCAAATGCTGTCGTAAATTTCAAATTGAGAGAGAAATGAATTCCTGTAAAGCATCAAATCTGTAATATAAGTTGAGACCGCCTTATAACAAAGACTATTGCTAGGCTAAGAACAGGTCATCGAAGAACTTACAGGAATTGTGATAACTGTTTAGATACAGAGCTAACACTTGCTCATATTTTTGACTGCCCAGCTATTCTTGGTACCCTACAAGAAATAGGGGTACTGTTTTTGTCAACAAATCTCTATGTCAAAATATCAAACAGTCACCTGGGCCCATGGTAGTGTCTGATTTGGTCTCGTCATGGACACGACATCAAAAATATTGTATTTTTTATTAAAATTTTTAACATTGTAGTGTAATTTACTCATTAATTTGTGCTCCAGGTGTAATCTATCTTTGCCTTATATTTAGTAACTATATTTTTTGTACTTTCTAACACAAACGTCTGCGTCTGTTGAAGTTATTTGCAATCGTATTTCACATTCTGCGAGAATTTGTTTCTACATTTTGTTTTTGTTACCACATACATTGAGAAATATTTTTAATTTAAAAACGTTGTTGTTCTTCAATGGCGTTACAGCCCTGGGTGGGATCAGACGTTCTCCAGAAGTCTTCTCCAGGCATCTCTACTTTTGGCAACTGTTAAAATATTATTTAGAGTGGCATTAAAATGTTTAGAACTGTATGAGAAACTTCTGTGCATTCAGCAAATTTGTAACTTAAAATTTAGGAGCTGTTTCTGCTTAAATTTAAATTTTAACATTCTATTTTGCATACATATTTATATCTATAAATATGTATGCAAGATGATGTATGATGACGTTTCTTTTCGAATTTTTATTTTAACTCGTGGAACCCCTGTGTATGTTTCACAGAACACATTTTGAAGGCCACTGACATACACTATTTTTAACTGTTAAACCTTTGATTTCAAACTTCAAGTTGGTAGCACAATGATAGCCACAATATTTTTCAGTACAGTGGTAGCACAATATTTTTTATTAACATGAGACTGATCGTGTTCTGTCATACCTTTTGTTATGTTTTGTATCATAAGCTATCTGTCAAGTGGAGGTTTTTGAATCTATTCTTGTGCTAGTTAAAATTCTAATTCTATTATGCCATTCTATTTTTATTGATTATTTTAATCCCTTTCTTAGGCCTGCATGGAAGAATAACTGTCAAGCTATTGACACGTCACGTTTTATCATAAAATGTTCTCTGAGGGCATCATCAGGGAGAAGATTATGGTTCAATCACAAAAATTCAATCAAAGAAATATTAGAAAGCAACTAATTGCTACCAAAAGTGACCTTACTAGTTTCCATTTGAAATTGTGCAAATTATTACAAAATCTATTATAATATGTTTTTTTTTTGTTTGTTTCTGAAAAATTATTATTTTTTTATAATGTCAGTATATTATGGCTCTTTATATAGCATTCAAAATAATAACAAATTGCAGAAGTTCAGCATGCAACAATAAATAATAAAGTGGAGGATAGTATTCTATTAGTATTCACACAATACAGATTTTACTCAAAAAATATAATAAAATAATATTAAAAAAACTCGTGACTTTTTTTAAAAAATTAGAACATGTCTTTTTCATAATGATTTTCCCTCTGTCCAGTGATTTACAAATATTATTGAATAAAAAGATCTTCATTTAAACATAACAAGAGATCTTATGTTTAATCCATACACTTGATTTGACAAGAAAGTTGTTTAGATACTTTTTTTTATATTCAGAAAATTCAAAATAACATACATCAGGAAATTTTATTCTGTTTTAAATTATATGTACTGGAATAAGGAATTGCATTTTAATTAATCTGTGTTATCAAACTACAGAAGCAGGGATGTATTAAGACTTTTTGAGGCAGTGGGCCTTACACAAAAGTAGCTATGGGGCCCTACAAAAATGTAAGCCCACCTATGACCCTTAAAAGTAGACAGTAAGTTGTCAAATACTGATACAAATAATAACCCAAAACAAATAAATATGCATGACTTACAATCGCACAAAATGGCTTGACCGACTGCCGCCTTTTGACTTTATGGTTGTAATGATGGTGTATGATAGTAGGCTCAGAGGCTGTTACATGGACGACGATCATCACATGTAACCAGTTGACATATCGTTCGAAATTCCTGGATATTCAGAGAATACAACCGGAGTTGACATTTGTTTTTCGAATCATGATTTTATTAAGGTATCCGACTACGTTCGGAACCGTGATTTTTCAAAAGCGTATAAATAGATAATATTTATGATATTTAGTGTCATTTAGATTAGAAAATGTATATAAAATTGTTTTAAGAATAGTATTACAATAAAAAATTATTTAAGTACAATATTTTGACAAAAAATGAACACAGAATGACCCATTTTCAAAATATTCTCCTATTGTGAAAAATGCTTCTGTTATAATAATATTTTGCCTGTATATAGCTCAGACTTCTGTACAGAGGCTCAACTAGAATTTTTGAAATATATAACTTAGAAGTGGGTTTATCCATGACTTATGACAACAGAGGGGAGAAATTTTAAGAAAAAAACGCCGATAATTATTTCAATGGGTTGTAACTCTTAAAATAATGTGAATTCTTCAAAAATCGTAGTTGAGCCTCTGTACAGAGGTCTGAGCTATATACAGGCAAAATATTATTATAATAGAAGCATTTTTCACAAAAGGAGAACACTTTGAAAAAGGTTATTCTAAGTTAATTTTTGCCAAAATATTGTATTTAAATAATTTTTTTTGTCAAAATATATCCTTAAAACAATTTTATACATGTATTATAATCTAAGTGACACTAAATATCATGAAAATTATCCATTTATGCGCTTTTTTAAAATCACGGTTCCGAACGTAGTCGGATACCTTAAGGCTGATTCGAAAACGAGACGAGGCCTCCACTGTGACCAAGGCCCAGGGTCCAGTTGGCTCATCCTTAAGACGTCCCTGTGTAGAAGGGATATAAACGATGGATCTTGTACACATTAAAAACGTGCTATTTATTTGGGTGGTATCATAATAAAGATTTTAGAAATCCGGAGTTTTTATTACCATATTTATTAAAATTGCCCCCTGACGGATCTTATAAAGATCATGGCTCTTTGAAATTTATCGAATAAAAATCACGGTTCTTTGGGAACTGACTATTCATGGATCATATAAAGATCGCAATTATTTACAAATAACAAAGTGTTTTATAGATCATGTAAATATAAAACTTTTTGCAAATCAGGTGAGTATTTATGAATTATATAAAACTTCCAGTTCTTTGTAGATCAAGTGTCTGTTTACAAATGCTGTGAAGATCGCAGATTCTCGTGCCAGTCAGTTCATAAATTCACCTGACGTCCTAGTGACATGATAAATGCAATGTGTTTTCCGTATTTTGTTCATTCCTAGAAGGGAAATATTTTCGTGTTAAGCGGTTTTCGTTTTATATTAAGGGGAAAAACGCATGAAAATCCATAGTAGTTTGTCGGGACCGATGTATTATTTCGTGTTAACCGATATTTCGTCTTAAGCGTTTTCGCGTTAAATGTAATTCGCAGTGTATTTATAAGGAATTCAGAAGTGTCAAATATAATAATGCAACTTTCTACACCTCTGTTTCTGGTTTCTCGTTGGAAGGAAGAAGCATTATGTTATATTTCTACTCCTTCACGCCTCCTGCCTATTTAAGTCCTTCATACCATGAGGTTCTATACGAAAAAACGAATATATGCTAAATTTTGATTACACAGCTTTACATGACTCAAAATGATTAGTTGTTCTAATAAGAAATACGCGCGAACGTAATGATTTCTCCCCTAACATTGAATGTATTACTCTAGACTTGCTTGTAATAGATTCGATTATGATTTTTCAAGCATCTGATTTATAAGTGATTTTCGGAAAAGGAAATATTAAAATATTTTGAGAAAATGTGAGAATATATAATATTGTGCATGTAGTATAGAATATTCTAATATTCGAATCCCTTCCCTCGCTGACCAAATATGTTAACATACTGTTTTATTTTGCCAGCCATATATGTTTGGTCTGAACCACATATCAATATTTGTAGAATAATAAAGGAAAGTTTAATTGGGCAGGGGAAAAAAAGCTTTTTTTTTACTAAGAAAACGTTTTCTTTTATTTTTTGGTACTTATGATCTAGAGCGATGAAAAATTAAATCAGGATGAAAGTAAAAAGCAAATAATTGATATTTTCGCTTTCTTTTTGGAATTTTTTTAATAAAAAATATTAATTCTCTCTCTATATATATAAAAAGTTTTTCGTGTTGCTGAAATAAATTTATTACTTACTATTTTCAACAATGCCTCACTTTCAAGATAACTCCCCAAGTTGGTAACCCCAATTTCACATGCATTGTACTCGCTGAATTGACAACCATGTACTTCGTTTCATATTACGTTGCAGAAAAAAATGTCGTCACGATTGCCTGGACTGGAATCGCTACGTGAGAAGAAAGCCGTATTCTCATTCGAAGACTGATTAACAATCAGCGGAACTAAATACTCATCTTTTCAGGAAGCTGCAAGAGCTGCAGGTTTATTAAAATCTGAGGACTTTAACAATGAAGTGTTGGACGATGCAGCTTCAGTGATGAATTTAACTGAAGAGCTCCAAAATCGAATTTTCAGTGAAAAAGAACTACGGAATGCGTGAAAATTACAGTTTTACAATTTTAGTAATGAGTATGAATAATTGTGTAATTTGTACAATGCGGCTTTTTCCGCCGTTATGTATAATAAATAAGCCCCCTCCATCTAGTATAATAATTATTTCTTTTAAGTTTTAAAAATAATTTTCATGAATTCCAGATTTGATATTATTTGTGCATAAAGTAAATTATACAAGCTATAATTTTTAGTTAAATATATAAAATTTGGAGTTTTATAAGCATTCATGCTTTGAACGTTTGTAGACCAAATTTAATGTTTCTTGACTTATGGAATGCGCAGTAAATACTAAATACTTTTTATATCTTTATAGAAATAAAATTTGTATAAGTTATAATTCCAGTTTATCTAAATTACAGAAATTTTTTTTGAAATATTTCAATGAAATATGTGACATAATAATTTATTTGATAACTAATAATGAGAATAATACTTAAAATTAGATATAAAAAATTATGCTTTATTTTATTTATCTGATAACCTCATGGATAGCAGAACAGTAATTAATTTTTATTCATTTTAATTGGTACCTTGTGAAGTTCTTGCTTTGTGTGTGTTTTCGAAATTAGTATTTTAAATATAAAACTTTACTTCAAACAGTTCGATAACTTCATCTAGATTTTTTTTTAATTTATGTTATTTTTCACAAGAAATCTTACGGAGTACTTTTGTTCCATTCTCGATGCATTTATTTGAACGTATTTAAGATAAAGAAGATATAAAACAAATTTCGAAATTGAGAAAAAATAAAATAAAGATTATATAATATTATAGCCAGTAGATGGCGGCACCTATTTTGATTAAGAAAGATTACTTCACTGACTATCAGAAGTTTTTGTTTCTGAAAACTGTAGTCACAAAATGAAATTTATCACAGGAATGTGTGTGTGTGTGAAATTCCCCTCCCCCCAATCTGAAAAAAAGAAAAATTAAAGGAATAAAGGTTTCTTCTTGAATGAAAATTTTTACGAGAACAATAAAAATACGTTAAAATGAAAAAAAAAAGGGGGCGGAAAGAAATCAACCAATGGTAGGATTCAAAAACAAATAAAAAATACCTGATAAGAAGAGAATGCACTACCAATTAAAGACCTTTGAAATTTCAGTAAAAATTTTTAGAAATCATGAGGTTTTGGGAAGAATACAATTATTTGTTTCAATTGTATTTCATAGTTTCAACTCCATTTTCTGAATCAACTTAGCAATAATTCCTTTTAAAAAAAGAATTTATTTAAATTTTCTGATGAAAAATTTATTTTTTGAAACTTTCGTGGTGCTACACTTTATTTTCTTTATTCTTTTGAAATATTTATTTTGTAACGAAATAATTCTATCTGAAAGGTTCAAATGTCAAGAAATAACATTTTTTCTTTCTATTTATTTTTAGTTTCCTTGCGCAAAAGATATATATGTATATATATATATTGTTTATGAAACAAAAACAACCCTTCATCATCAATGTCTGGTTTATATCCTATTTTTATGAGACATTAGATAATTAATACTCGCTTTAATGTCAAAGGATTACAATAGACAGAGAAACATATCAGAGCGGTTGTTGTGAGACCTAGAATAAATCGATTTTTTCTTTTCTTTCTTTTTCTATAAGCTTTGACTCTTAAGCAATGTCGTAGGCCCTGCATCAAAATTTCCTGGGCCCTTTCTTGGAAAATAAAAAAAAATGATCACATTAATAAAACTTAACTGAAAGTGTCAAAAAATATTATACAAGTTGGGGCCCTTGTATTATTGATACGGCTGATACAATGGTAGCTACGTTTCTGCTCTTGAGTTATAATTATACTTAAAAAAAGTAATGCTATAAAACTATAGAAATTTTTAAAAATTCAATATTAATTTAATAAAACTTCAATTTGTATTTTATCTATTTATATTTAATGGTTTATTACAAGGAGAGACCATGAAACAGTCATTTTACTAATTTTTCACCAGTGGCGTAACGGAGAATATTAGGGCTCCCCTGCAAAGTCAGGTTTTGGGCCCCAAATCGGATTTTACAAAGGATTGTAATTTGGCGTCAGTCAGACTTCGGGCCTTCTAGAATCCTGTGCTCCACGCAATGCGGGGGTGTACGTTACGCCACTGTTTTTCATGCATTTGATAGGGTCATTAACGCATTTAAATTGAAAGCAGGATTAAAATATGTGTTGCTATGAAATGGGAAAATTCCTTTTTCTAGTATGCTTGAAGGTCTATGTTCTATTATGAAGTTCACAAACACAAAATTTTAGTATGCATTGGCCATTATATGTTTGAATTCATGAGAAATATTAATTTTTTGGAGAATTTCGGCTTGTTCATTGTTTAGATACTTTTAAAAAATATCGTGCTTATTTGAAATTAAAATTAATGCATGGGAATTCGTATGTATGTTAATAAAGAAGAAGCAACAGCTTTTGTTTTGAAAGCCAAGGAAAAAAATGAAATTAAACCACAAAAAGCAGTAAAATAAATGAATTTCAGTAATGTAAAATGCACACATTATGTATACTCATTTTAATATGAATTTTCACTTAGAAGTAAATAAAATAAGAATAAAATTTTAGAAGTTTTTTTATTTTTTTATTGTGTACCTTAAGGTTATTTTATGACCCCACGTAATTAGCCAGTGTAGTTCTCCAAAAATTCTACTGGTTGTCTAAAAGTAATTGGTCTCTTAAAAAGGCCGGATTACATTCTTGCGGCATATTTTATTATTACAGTTAAGATCAGGTTTTAACATTACAAAATTCAAAACTCAAGAGACTTTAGATACCTTAGCAGATCTCTTATAACTTCAGGTGATATTGTCGTGCCAATTTCGTGTTCAAGAACAAACAACTGATGTTATTACTTCACCTAAATCGATTAACAAAAAATATTCACATGATTTATGGAAAAAGTGATCAAATCTCTGCGCATTTCGCAGAGAAATTTAAATATCAGATATATCTCGACGTTCACGATAATAACATGTTCCTGAATAAAAATAGTAATAACAGCTACCCTCTTACACATGCAACTCGCACCTTATATTTAATTTCAGTTTGCATCGCTAATTATATGCCCAGTGCTAATGTTACATACTAATGTTTTTGTTGGGAGGAAGCGAGTGAACTATTTTTTCTGGCGGAAGGATAACTGTGTGACCTACCCACGCGAGGTTTTCCCGCTTCAATCCCACGCATTCCTTCTACGGGGTTTACTAGCAGACTGGTCGCTGTGTGCTTTTGGTCAGACTTGCTGTATGCTGTTTCCGTAATCGCTATTTTCGTATTTATATGTAAATAAATGTGCTGTCCAGAGATACCTGAGTGGAAGTAATTTCACAAAAGAACAACAGTTTTTACTATAAAAGACAATAAGCTAAACTAAACTGAACCCAGTAGTACAACAGCCCATGAAGGCCAGGACCCACTCTGCCTATCTCAGTTTTCGTGACTTTGGGTGCTGAGTGCTTGAGCTGATGTTCCGAGCAGGAGGTCAGTCTGAAACGATACCCCCAGTGTTTTGTTCCCTAGCAAGCTTGGTACTCATTTATCAGCCCACTGAACGGATGGAAGGCTGAGTCGACCTTGTCCAGACCGGGATTTGAATCCCGGACTAGTGGTGTGGAAGCGCGATACACTACCACTCTAACACTGGGCTTCATAAAAAACAATATTCAGTATAAATTTATCAATACGTAGTATGATCCAAAAGTTCAGGGACACAGCATATAAAACCTTAGCCTGAATAGTTTCCAGCACCGAAGCACATCCACCTTCAAAGTAGTCCCTTTGAGCGATGATACACTACTGTCAGCGTTCGTATAACTTTAGTAAGCACTGCTGGAAGCCATTTTTCTC
Source organism: Trichonephila inaurata madagascariensis (assembly GCA_019973955.1). Classification (NCBI taxonomy): domain Eukaryota; kingdom Metazoa; phylum Arthropoda; class Arachnida; order Araneae; family Nephilidae; genus Trichonephila; species Trichonephila inaurata. The sequence goes on along the minus strand of BMAV01025331.1, from coordinate 81,396 downwards.
AACCTCTCCTAATGTTTCCTGCGATGCTGCTGTCACTTCTTCTGATGGCACAAATCGGCATCACTGTAAATTTTTTTCTTTGATGGGAACAGGTAAAAGTCACATGGGGCTAAGTCTGGTAAATGGGGATGTGGAAGCACGTTCGTTAGTGGAGTTTTGGCGAGAAACTCTTTTACCAATTGGAATCGATGTGCTGGTGCGTTGTCATGCAGAAAATACCAGTCGTCACTATGCTAGAATGGAGTCAATTTACGACAAATGGGTTTCCTCAAACGACGTCTTCAAGAAGTGTGTAACCTCAGCGATTTGTGCAAGTGTTTGGTGATGATCTTTTTGAACACATCACATTCAAACACCAACGCAACATTTTCCGTGTTCTGTAAAGTCGAAGGTCGTCCAACGTGTTCATTGTCTTCCATGGATTCTCTACCCTCCTTAAAACGCCGATGTTATTCGTAAATCTTGGATCTCGCCATGGTAGATTCATCATGCACCTTACTTAGCCTTTCCAAAGTCTCCATTGGTGCTTTACCTAAGCGCTAACAGAATTTATTGTTCAATACTGTTCGAGAAAAGCCATCTTTCTTACATCACGGAGCAAAGCTAACTAGTTTCAGAAGATAACAGCTGCGCGTGCGGTTTGGTCACATGACATGGACTAAACCAACCTGGCCAGGTAGGGAAGGGTTGGGAGAATCCATTTCGGGTTGTTTAACTCTAAGTACTTGCTTTTGTCGTCAGCAATGGCCACAGTCCCCGAATTTTTGGATCGTACTACGTATGTTTATTCTGTTTTTATGTCTTTAATCTCAACTTGGAACTAAGCTTCGTGTGCAATGTACTGAATAGTGTTTGAAGATACCCAAGTTGACATATAAGCTACTTGATAAGAAAATTTTAGTTTCAGTAATGTCGCAATATTCCTGTTATCAATCGACGCCAATATTGACATATTGCTGAGAGTGATAGGTATCTTGGTTACTAACGAGACTGAGAAAAAATTTGCTAATTACAGTATCCAAAAATGCATTGTTAAAATTGAAAATATTAAAAAAACAAAGTATAAATTGGTTATATATTATATGTCAAGAGATCAATAACATCAGTGCTTAAAAATTTCAAATAGAGCAGGTTAGTATGCTGTGACGTTTGGGAAAATTAATGGTAGCGTGAGAGTTAAGACGTTAAATAATTGATTTATTTACGTCCACAGCTATTAAATACATATTTCCGCTTAAGTAGAAGTTTTTCATTTTGTAGATTATTTCAATACAACAAAATATGTTATTTCTGAGAGAGAAGGAAAACGTAACGTTCAGCTTGGTGTTTCAAACGGATTGCCCTTCCACTTAGTTCGGGTGGAACGGTTCTTTTCTTACGCCTCGAATTTCAGACCAGGTTTCCGGCTGGTGGGTGAAGCGATGTTTCTCTCACGACTATCGGTTGTCGGGGCTATGTCAGATGAAAAGACCCCGAATTATTTAGGGGTGGTCATGTGGATGTGAGCTAAGAAAGCCGATTTAGCACCTGTGGGGCGGAAAACGTTTTCAATGCACATTAAAGTAGTATCGCATGATATGGGAAAATTAAACGCCCAGTGAAAATTAGCGCAATTTGTACATATTAAAAATAGCATACATTTTTTAAATATTTGAGAAAAACCATAATACCCGAAATTTTGAAGCTGGGGAAGCCTAGTACTTCAATACGATTATTTCCATAATAAATCAGTGAAACAAACTACAGTCTGTTGCAGCGGTACTCAACTTGTTTTTCTGCAGGGCTATATACATATGACAACATTTCACATGATGATTAATAGAGGAGAGAGGAGACGCTATAACACCAAGGACATTTAAAAGGCAGAAGATCAAAATATTAATAATTTTAAAATTCATTTTAAAAAACTATATTAAATTCCATCGAACTCAACTCCCAAAAACAGGTTTTATGCATTTTTTAACCTGTTATGGGGTAATTTCGATTCCTTTCATCTATAATACCAAGTCTCTCACTCCCAAATATTTTGTTGCTGTTGCAAAGATTTAGGAGGCATTGAAACATTTGTGCTTAGTGCTATAGTGACGAGCAATATTGAATTTTTTAAATATACCATTTTCACGACAAATTAATCAAGTTGTTGATTCATGTTTGTTGTTTTTTCACGAATCAATTAAGATCCCAATCGACTTTAAATAACAACTGTTCTTTAGATATTTCTTGCTTGAAAGGCATGAGGGTTAATTAAAAATGAGTTTCACCCATAAAATGGTCGCTATTCCGTTGTTATTTGTTAACACTAATCGTTATAATTACAAAAAGAAAAAAGTTTTCCTGCAATTCCTACCAGCACTTTATCGATAGAAAAATTGATATGCGGGATTGCTTGATTTTTCTCGCTAAATTTTTAATACATTGTTCTTAAATAATTGAGTTTGTTACTGCAACGGGCCATGACTGGGCCACTCAGAAAGGTTCGGTGGGCCGCAGGTTGAGTATCGCTGGATTATTGCACCGAACTAATTCTAGAATATCAAGCATAGTGTTAATCAGTATCGTATTAAATTTCAAAGAGCCTCCAGACTTCAAGAAAAATCCTCACGTTGCTTCGAAGAGTGATATTAATAAGTAATCAATCAACCGAGGAGACTCAATAGTGATTGCGAACTCTTTGGGTCAATGATTTTGAATTCTAGTGCTTCTAAGGACTCCTGGAGAGAAACTGATGGGCGCTGACGTCGAGATCGAAAGTAACTATGTTGGTGTGATATGGAGGTTTGACGAGTTGGGTGTCAGATAAATATTTATCTTGTCATTTACCGTGATTCACAATTACGATGACCGACCCCAATGCAACCATAATAAACAAACAATCAATGAATTAACTGTTAATAATGTTTTTGTATTATTATAAACTGCAAGGAGAGACGTGGTCAATTCGAAGATAACTACATTAATGATGGCCTTCTTAAATAAAAAAAAGAAGAAAAAAAGAGGGTACTATTTGATTCGCATTCACAAATCTTACCAATCAGATTTTATTGGCGACAACACACAGTATACACATAAAAAATGGATACTTACGTATTATCGCAACCGTATTGGCGACATTATATGAAACGAAGTACATGGATGCAAATTCAGAGCGTACGACACGTGCGAAATTGGGGTTGCCAACTTAGCGGATTATCTTGAACGTTGACATTGTTGCGATAGTATGTAAGTACCAAAACATGTTATAAATGTTAGTTCTCATGGGTTTTTCGTCTATTTTTTATGTATTATGAAAAGACGTTATACCGATAAAAAAAAGATCACGCCTTGTTTTGAAAACGTGGTGGTAAAGGGTTACCAGCGGGAATATTCCGTTTGGCGACTTTATCGCTTGCGCCGGCGAAACGAAAAAATATAAAAAAAGTTTTTGCACTCATCTCAGACGTATTTAAGGAAACGAATACTTTTATTCCTTAATTCACATGATCGATTTACAAGAACTTGTATAGAATCAGAATTGTTTTTATGGTATTATGGTACATGCTCTTATTGGAGTTATTTCTTTAAGTAGTCAACCGTATTAATCAAATTAAATCATTTAAACAAACAAGGTCAAGAATTTTCATATGTTTTTCAATATGAATATATTCAAAATAATATCTGATGCATCATTTCAAAATGCGAATTATTTTATTTCTTCTAAATAGATTCGGGAATATGGAAATTGACCGAAGAGAGGATTTGAAATATCTTTTTCAAATCATTTATCTTTTAAATAGTTGCCTCTTATCTGCAGTATTTACTCATCCACGAAAAAACACAAAACAAAAATGAAAAAAAATTATGCTATAAAAAGTAGCATTTTGTTGAAATGGGGAGGGAAAAATAGAATGTTTAAATGGTAAAATATATTTTTAAGTTCTTTTAAATTATGAGGTACGCATAAGAATCCCTTAACTTAATGGTTTTCTTAGATGCGTGTTGTTTTTAATTGTAACAACAGTTTTATTTTGCTTATTTTCCTTTTTTGTTGTTATGTCTAAGGAAAAACAAAATTACCAGAGCGAGACCTTTTAACTCCCTTTTTGAAAGGGGACTTGAACGTGAATTAAATTAAATTTCTTTCTTTATTTATAGTTTAGAGACGAACGATCTCTCCCAACAAAAGTTTAGAGCAGAGGTTCGCAAACATTTTTCCCTCATGGACCCCTTGCCATGCTTTTTGGTTTGGGGTGAAGGAAATTAGAACCAGCTACCCTTGGTTGTAAGCACATAACCACTATACTAAAATGATCATCGCAATATGGAGGCTGTTACTGGCTTATATAGATACTACCGCCACACACTCCCCTCCCAGTGAGTCTGTGAATAGGCGAATGAACGATACCGTAGTTATGGCAAGCGTATGAGTTGTTGTTGTTGCGTCATTTTATGTTTGATGGCTTGAGTGTTGCGTCATATGGATTTGATGGCTTTGCGGTGCTGCGTCATGTGATCTGACAGCTTTTGGTTGCTCTTGTGGCGGATAGATGGCGCCACATCTTCCGTGAAGGTTGCGTAGTTTCAAAGTTCAGCCAGGGTCACCAATAAAGGTTAGAACCTGGTACCTTCGTATTCGTAAACCAAGTAACTTAGCCACTATACTAAAATGATCATTGTAGTACGGAGGTTGTTACTGGCTTATATAGATACCACCGCTACAGGGGTAAGCCCCTGCTTACCTAGTATTGAATTTTTACAAATTGATCAACTTGAATATTTTTTGACAGCTAGTACGGAGCTACTTACTTTTAAAAAATTAAATTTCTCACTGCAGTGAAGTATAGTTTTTAAACTTAAGAAGCACATGCTAATTAATAATAGAGTAAAATTTAACTAATACATGAAGTAACTGAACAATAAACAAATGCTTTTAATGGAAGGGATGAATTTGGTACTTCAATACCAAATTTTCAACATTTGGTTCTATTCTTGTCTGGTTTAACCCTAGATCTCCTCTGTTAGTACTAACCAGTTTTCCCCTTTTCTTCTTTCGTTTTTTGTTTTGGAGAGTGGCAACCGTGCTGAAACTCTTCACTAGGAAAAGCAATTAAAAAATTTCTCTCGATTTTCTATAACTTTTATGTCTTTTTGAAGCTAAAGTTGCTTGTATCCGTTTCTAAACTTTACTTTTTCGTTACGGCCTATTCCAATAAGTTCTTATTGTAATATGAAATTTTTTTTTTAAATGTGACTCTGCGAATTGATTGTCCATTGGGGTATTACCATAGTCAAAACATTCTCAAACCTAGTTTCAAAATTTGAATAAAGGACATTTAAATGCTGAACGTTGGTTAAAACGACCTAACGGATTGTCTGTGACAAATTGAGAAAATTCACGACCTCCATTGTTATGCAGCTTTGCTCTTAATCTGGATAGAAACTCTAAAGTATTCAACTTTTTAATAAAATTTGTGCTGTTACCTTATAACTGCAAATCAACCTTTTTAAATTTAGTATATAAATCTGTTAAATAGGTAACATCTGTTTCCACTTGATTAAATATTCTTATAAAATTAAAGTCTCTCGATCTAGTTTAATTAGAACCACTATCAGAGACCCCATTACACCTCATGGATCCCCAAATTATTGTTTCGCTTACGTGGACCACTAGCAAGTCGCCATAGATCCCTAGGAGTTGATATAGACCACTTTGAGAATCACTGGTTTATATAGAGCTTTTAAGTTAATCTCTACGGAAGATTACCACAACAGATATTGGAGACACAACAACATGTTAAGATTGCCAATGGGAATAGTACCCTCTAGAAAGAAAATTATTGCGCAGAAATTATATAATTATATGAATAAACAAAAATATACGTGCATGCAAACACACACACACACATTCGTATCATATGCATACACGTATCAGAAAGAAAAATATACATAATAAATAATAATAAAATGTAAATCCACAACCAATGTAATCAAAAACAATTAGTGCACAGGAATTTATAAGGTTATTCTCATGGATATATATTGAAGACTGAAGACACAGTTAAATATAATGAACTATGCATGGCTTCTTGCTATTATTGTTATTAGTCTTTTCAATCGTACTGTTTTCAAAAGACAAAATCAAAGGCCGTCTAACAATATAAATATTTTGCTGGCCATTAAAATTGCAATATCATGAAGGCAATCCTAAACTTGGACAAAAACGTGTTGGGATATGCAAATAATTAGCATTTTAGCGCATTTTTACAACGCAAATAGGAATAACGCCCTCTACAGTTTGTAAAAAAAAAGAAGATTGTACACAAGGTTTCTCATTCGTTAGTCACATTTGCCCATTGGTCACATTGTTAGTTTAAGGACTTCGTTATACCTCATATAAAAGAAACTCCTGCCTGCACCTGTCAAAATTTGCATTCCGCAGAATCTTATCCATCAGGACTGAGGTTTTACGATGTTACTGCTTGCGCTGATTGTGATCATATAATGTAAATATGAAATTAGTGGGTCCTGGAAGACCATATACGATACGGTGAACCCGTAGGTCATACGAAACTCAATTCGTTTTTAAGACGACAATTGTTATAAAAGTGAAACGTCGGTAGTATCCTCACAGTTTGTCGGCATGATGACCATTATGAAGGTCTCCATTGATGTTACAACATTGTCGGTGCACCTATAGTAGTACGTTAAACATCTATCATGTACACTATCACACACATCGTTTCAAACGATAGATACATCCTTGTGTGGAGGCATCTTGGAGAATGAACGTTTCCAGCTTGCATTCGTTATAGTCATCAAAAGCCAGCATCAAAAGTGATGCTATGAGTTGCTACCCCCCTGGGTACTGATTCTGATCACTTATTATTTGCACACTTTAGACAACTGCTGTCATATTACTGATGTGATAAGTTCTGCAGTTGCGATCTTTGAAGTATATGTGGCATTACTATTCAACAAAACAAAACACGGTGGCATGTTGCTTGTTCTGTTCCGAGCTTCGTTGATACAAGGCATTTCACCTATTGCCCTTATCAGCGCAATCCTCAGATTTATCATTTGGGACGCAAGGTCAAATGTCTCATTAAGAGTATCTGATCCTGCTTTGCAGAGAGATCGGAGTGTCATTATTCGCCAGGCATTACATTTGATGAATTCTGGTATGTAATTGAAGCCGCAATCAGCAATGTGCCTGTCATCTAAGCTCAGCCAGCTGATACGCAACCGGATTAAAATTGTGATGGATATCTTAGGATAAGTATTTAATTTTTTTTATACGCCAAAACCTCTGATAATTTAATGTCTGCCTCCCATTATATTGTGTATGTATGATAAATAACACTCTGCTCTTTTCTTTCCTTTCTAGTGTATCATTTAAAAAACCAAGTTGTATTTTATTTATGCTGCCCTAATATATATAGCTTTTTAAATATGTTTTATAAATAGTGTTAATTCAGAGCTCTCTCTTGAAAGCATATTATAATTAACAAGTACAATAAAAAAGATTTTTAAGTCAAATCCTACTAAAAACAACAAAGAAAAATTAATATTTTTTTTATATATAGTTATTTTTTATCGAATAATTACAATTATATCCATATACATATGACAGAGTCACAATATTCAGTGGCAATTCATTTTTATTAATTATCATTAAAGTGTCTTATTGTCATCCAAAAAAATTTCAGTTCAACTGAATGCTTTAAAACGTGAGGAGAAAAAAATCTTTTAAAGTTTAGACTCAAGTCGCTAAAAATGAAAAGCCAACGTGACTCTGTATCTGTAATTCTTTAAATAATTAGTTTCAGTCAATTAATTTTAATTAATTATAATTAAATTATCATATTGTCACCCCAAACAATCATGTATAGAAAATTTTAACTCAAATGAGCGCTTTAAAATGTAAGAAAAAAACCTTTTTAAGGTTTTGACACAAGTCGCCAAAAATGATGACAACGGGACTGTATCTGTAATTCTTTGAATAATTAGTTATAATCAATTAATTTTTATTAATTATAATTTAATTACCGTATTGTCATCCAAAATAATCGTTTATGTAAAATTTCAGCTCAGCTGAGCGATTTAAAATATATTTTATTAACGATTGAGAATTTGAACAAGATATACATAGGGAGGTTGTGCACTAATAGTAGGAATTGAATAATAAAACGGTATATTATTTGGGAGGTTATGAATGGAAACTCTTGTTTTTTAATTTATCTTTCGAAGATATATATAGGGTTTTATACATCATTTTATTATTAATATTCTTCTTGAATTAGTTAATCACAGTGTTAATTTTAATGACACGTAAAATTTGATCTTATATTGCGTGCTTTAAGCAATAGAAATAAGAGGAAATCAACCTATGAGCACTTGATAACTTCATACATATTGCAAATTTCGATGAAAATGACCATATTTGATTTCAAAATTAGAAGAAGATACTTTTCCCTATATCACTCTTTTCAAAAAAGAAATTGTGTTAATTTTTTCATTTTATTAGGTCTAACTTTTTGCTTAGCTAGTTCAAATCTTTTTCTTTCTAAGATTCCTTTATAACTTTTTTGGCTTCTTTGTTTTCGATAACAGAAAATTAGATTTTTCATATATTATAACTCAGTGGCGACATTAGGTCCTGGGAGTCCGGACCCCCACCCCAAAAGCTGTCGATTTTTTGATTGATTATAACAAGTATATAATCGTAAAATTTAATTAAGTATTTGTTATTAATGATTATTTATAATTAATGCTAATTATTTATTGAATAATTAGTTTTTACTGTGTTTTGTCTCCGAAAATCGATAAAATCAAAAGGAGCAAAATACAAGAATGGTAAATTTTCGACCCCGACCCCCCCTTAAAAAATACCCCCGTGTGCGCACGTTATAACAAATTTTTTTAGTCTTTTTTAGTCTCCCAAATTCATTTCTTCGAAAATGATTGCAAAGAAAATTACAGTCTAAGCGGCTTTCCTAAAAATAGTTGCTCACATGTCTTTAGTCCTTTTATCCCCTTTTCATGTTTTTTCGTTTTTTTTTCATTTGTATATATAATAAATATATATAAACTCAGCTTTATTTGCTTTTATTTTCAATACAAATGTCTTTCCATCCTGTTAATGAAAATAGTTGTCACGAGAAAATAGATGTAACACATTCCTTTAAATCAAGCATTACATTTCAAAAGACTTCGTGACCCTATGTGTTTAGAAAGATATATTTTAAAGAATGCAAAACTTTAAATTTCCCCTTTGGAACACGAAAAAAATTTTGAAAAAAACCATACGTTCCACCCACTTTTGAAGAAATAAAACGCGAACTCTTTATTTAGATCATAAATTATTACAGGCAAGATTTATACGACAAAGACAATATTCACAGTCATGATTTTTACAATAATAAGCCCCTGGTCGTAAGACCCAGGGCTAATAAAAACATGTCCACATAGCCACCGAACATGCCACCGAATAAGTAAAATAGAATCCATTAATACATAATATAGTCTAAAAAAATATCAGAAAAAATTTATCTTAAGAGTAAAATTACAAACAAATTTTATCAAAGATTTAAAAAGTACCCAGCAAGTGAGATTAAAAGACGAAAAATTAACTCGTTAAATAGTCCAAGAGAAGGGGAGGGGGGGGATGGTTCTATCGAGACAGGAGCAATAGATGTATTTTAAAAAAGAGTTCAGAATTCAATATAACAAAGTAGGGATCTCGAAAAATACAGAGAAGACCCCAAGATGAGAAAACGAGATACTCCCTTAATCAGAATGCGATCGCTAAAAATTTAAAAAAGTGATACATCGGAAGAGAAAAAGAGATAAATATTTCGTTTGGACATAGGAGAGTGGTTTAAAAATACAGAGACGAGCTAGAGACAAACAATAAAAGAGATAGATCCCTGGCAAAGACACAGAGAAATAATTCATATACATGATATCGCTTCCACTCCCCCTCTTTTTTTGTAAGAAATAAAATATGATTATTTCCTTAAGGTATCCTACTACGTTCGGAACCGTGATATAGCAAAAGCGTATAAATGGATCATATTTATGATATTTATTGTCACTTAGATTAGAAAATGTATATAAAACTGTTTTAAGAATAGTATTACAATAAAAAATTATTTAAGTACAATATTTCGGCTAAAAATGAACTTAGAATAACCTTGTTTCAAAATGTTCTCCTTTCATGAAAAATGCTTCTATTATAATAATCCTTTGCCTGTATATAACTCAGACCTCTGTACAGAGGCTCAACTAGAATTTTCGAAATATATAACTTAGAAGTGGGTTTATCCGTGTTTTACGACAACAGAGGGGAGAAATTTTAAGAAAAAACGCCGATAATTATTTCAAATGGTTGTAAATCTGAAAATAATGTGAATTTTTCAAAAATCATAGTTGAGCCTCTGTAGAGAGGTCTGAGCTATATACAGGCAAAATATTATTATAATAGAAGCCTTTTTCACGAAAGGAGAACATTTCGAAAAAAAGTTATTCTAAGTTAATTTTTAGCCGAAATAACGTATATAAATAATTTTTTTTGTCGAAATGTCCTTAAAACAATTTTATACATGCATTCTAATCTAAGTGACACTAAATATCATGAAAATTATCCATTTATGCACCTTTGTAAAATCACGGTTCCGAACGTAGTCGGATACCTTACGAACACGCAAAAGATATGGTTTAAAGAGAAAGCAAAGGAGACTATAACTGTAAATGAAGTAATGTTTATTGTATTATGTATAGCGAAAAACAAATTTTCTCCTCCTAACTGACTGATTTAGTTATTTCATGAAATACTTAGTTATTCTATGAAATAACGGATTTCACACTTTAAAGGTAACATATATACGACAATTGGCCTTTGTGTAGTCATTTGTCTGCCCTTGTCCATGGATAAATTTGTAATTATTCGAATAACTGGAGTCGTCGGCTGCTTTTCCAAACAAATGGAAGCGGAAGCGAACCCTTGGAAATTTATGAAACCCTACACCAGGGATGGCGAACCAATGGCCCGTGTGCCATTGATGGCATGCGACACAATATTTTGGGCACGCCACCAATCAAAACGGTTTGCATTTTAGTTCAGAAACTATATTATTACCAGAAAACCCAAACATGAAAAACAACACCAAAGATTAAAATAAACATGAGATTGATTGATTGATTGAATATTAACGTCGCACTGTTCAGCAACACGAGGGCTTTTGGCGACGGACCACGTAATTTTGAACCATTGTCAAGTGACGTGGACGACACCTGAGCTGGCACCCCCCTCTCCTAACTACCACACCAACGGGAGGACGTTCCAGCTCTCGACAGATTTAACGTGCATCGCTGCCCTACACGGCGGGTCTGTAGTGGTACTGGGCTCGAACTCGTGACAAGGCAAGCCACGGTCCGATACCTATACCACTCGGCTACCGCGGCCACAAAATAAACATGAGAAACCAGACAAAGAAAAAAATTGGAGAATTTATTTCCATAATTGCGAATCTTCAATCAATGAATTTTCACAGCGAGATTTTCTCTCTCCAAAGAATTATCAGAAAAGCTCAGGTTTATTATGTGCCCTGGTGTGATTTCATTTGACAAACTGTACTTGTCCCAGTTCGATTGGTTGGAAATTGAAGTATTTGAAATGCAACTGATTTCTAGTCTAGTTCACAATATGGATTCAAAAATTTATTGAAAAAAGAAAAAAGTTGGAATTCATTGAAACAAAAAGATTAACGAGCAAAATAAGTAAAAATACGAGTAACGAAATTCTGGAAACATGGAATTCAATTCCAGACACATTTAACTGTTTGAAGAAGCAGGCTCATGTTATTTTAACCATATTTTCATCGACCTGTGCCTGCGAATCATTATTTTTAGAGATGAATAACATTAAAGACTCGTTTAGAAACCGTTTGGCAGATGATTCCAATTCAGCATGCATTCTGTGCTAGAATTAACATCTTACAATCGTAATCTATTTGTCATCTAATCTGCAACAACACAAGTCACACTAATGTTACTTAAATTTAAATACACGTATAACTAAAACATTTTTTTTCTATACAGAGCAAAATGTACTTTTTATAGTAAATATAAGAGTTTTGTGTTAGTATTTAGTTTTATATTATTTTCCCACTAATCACAAGTCAACATTATTTGACGGTACGTCTATACCTTATTGAACATTTCTTAAGAAAAAATGGCACGTTGATCCATATAGGAACGTAACCCTTGCTCTACACCAATTAAGCAAATAAATAAACATATTTTTCTGTGTTAATGAGGACAATCTTCAAAGTTAAATCTTTTAAATATATAATCGTCTTATTCGATTTGACTCTAATTCAAATATTGCTTAGAATAGCAAGGAATTCGAATAAATATTGTGATTCATTTTATGATTCTAAAAATTTAAAAAAGAAAGTAAAGGTAAATAAAATATCACAGCTATAATTAAATATCACCAATTAAAAGTTAACTCCAGAGACTTTTCTTAAGGTATCCGAATGCTTGCGACAACTTTTTTTTTTTAAAAAAAATGGAGCTATGGAGATTTTTTTTTCAGATTTACTTAGTATATTTTAAGAAAAATAAAGAAAAAAAAGCTATTCATAATAAAATGGGAAAAATTGGGTAAATATTGGCAAAAAATTACATAAATGGGACACGCTCCGTACAAATGGTAAATGAACAAATTCTCAATTTTTCTATTTTGATGTATTACTTTACTATTCCATTTTGAAATGACCTTCAGGATAAGGGATACTTTAATTTTTACAAAAACTAGAGCACTTTATCTTAGTTATTACATGAAATTGCTTAAAAAACATCGATTATATTTACAGAAAGAACTGTACATTTTGTAACACAACAGTGATTGATAAATCTGATGGTTAAAACACTTCTACTGTTATGCAGAACCTACACAAAAAATTTCAGCAAATTATTCTAAAAATTTTTTGAGCAATCTCTGTCCTCGTTTAAGCTTTTCAAAAAAAAAAATGCATTTCGAGTAAAACGCATTTTAAAGTTTGACATCTTATGTAAAGTTTTGACATCTACTTTTACTAAAACACAAGTAGTTTTTGTTCTAGTGAATGGAAAACTAAAAAAAAAAGGGCGTTTTTATAAAGCTAATAAGATGGCCTATAAAATAAAATCATAAAAGAAATTGTCAGTTTTTTTAAAAAAAATCATGATTTTAGGGTAGTTGGATAACTCTTAAAAAGTATATTCTAGGTTGAGAGCAATACTTAAGCAATAACCATTGTAACAATTCTATCATTAATTTTTTTAAAAAAAGTAAAAAGGGAAGAAAAAATATTTTCAGATAAATCAACATAAAATTCATTTAAAGATTGCTTAGTTTCAATTGTAACTTAAATATTTATTACTTTTTTTCCAAAAAAAAAAGTATGATTACATATATTTTTCAAAAAAAAAATTGAGAATAAAAGAAGATTAGAACACGTATGAAAGAAAACTTATTTTTCAAAAAAATAAATTATTCCGCAGTTCTTTTCAAATATTTAAGGATATATCCAGAGATTATGTTTTGTCTTTATAAAAAATAGATCCACGCGTTTCCTAAAAGGTTGCCATAGTTTTTAGTTTTTGGCAATTTATCGCTAATTGGCGCAAATAGGATTTTTTCCCCAACTTTATTTAAAGATTATTTTGGGTTGAATTTTTAGTTGAATGTAGCCACAATAAAGTCATTTTCATAACTTAAGCTTTATACGACATAACTTTGGTTCATACATCACTTATTGAACGTAAATAATATGGAATCAATAAAATGGCAAAAACGAAAACATATGAAGAATTATTATTTCTTATTTATATTTTAATAATAAGAACAATCTTGTAATAAATTCTTCTGACAAATATTTCAATTATTTCAAAAGGAAATGTATCTGTGTTTCTGCATAAATCTATGACAAAAATTTTTCTAATAAATAGAAGTGAATTATATTTATACAACTATATTTTATTTAATTATTTTCTATCTCTTCAGATATAATATCTAATAAACTTCTCTATATAAATGATAAAAGTTACAATACAAAACTTAGGCGATATTAATATTAATATAAGTCTTATATAACACATAATAATATAATGGATTCAGATTGTTGCCAAAAATAGCATTAAAATTCAGTCACCATATAAAAAGTACGTGACTACTTATTTTGAGTTATTCGATGAAAGCTTAGGGAACAGGCTATTTATGTGGATGTGATATTTTTTTAAGAAAACTTTTTTAAGATCCCTCACAAATTTCTTTTCATGGCAAACCACCAACAGCAGTAAAAAATTCGAATAAATTCCTAAAAGAAAAGTTTAAAAATCAATAATTCCAAGAAAAATATTAATTGAAACGTTATATGTTAATCAGACAAATAACCTTGTTAATTTTTCAGAAATAATGACTTTTATTACTTTGAAATACTTTTATACTAGATATGTCTTATATACATATAGAATGTATACAACCTTTGATTTAATATAATACTTATAAAGAATATAAGATATAGAACAGGGGTGGTGAACCTTATGGCAATGCCATTTTTTTTCTAAAGAAGTTTTTAATGAGGAAAGAGGGCCGTCAAAAAAATTTTGACTTGTAATTATTGGGAAAAATAAAAACAAAGCCCCAAAACGAAAATTTTTCTTTACTCAAAAAAAAAATCCTTTGGAGAAAAATTTTCTTTTTTGTGAATTCAATTATAAAGCAACATTGGGAATTTCAAATGTTCAGTTTGGGATGATAAATTAATATATTGGGTTTTAAAAGATGTTACTTTTAGTAAAATGCATGATGAATTTTAGTTTTCTACCAAATGGTTTTTAAGTAATTAATTAGTTTTGCTGTAGTTTACTGTTTGACAAGAGGATTTCTGATTTGTTTAAAATGCGTTTACCGAGATGTTGGATAACCCCGGCCAGAACATAAAAAAACACACCGCTTTGGGCTTTTCTAAAATGCCATATTTCTAGATTCACCAATTTTGAAATTCTTCGTTACACTTACTATCTTGCACGACTATCCATGTTGAATAATAGTTAAAAATCGTAAATATAACACAAATAAACTTTTTAAAAATACAGGGCAAGAAATTGACTATGCTTTCCCTTTTCATCAAATGCAATTATACCCCCCAACCAGGGGGCCCAAAAAGGGGCGTTTGATTTTTTCCCCTTTATTTTTCTCCCAGGAATAATCCTATGTATATATTACGTAAAATTTAATATGTATTTTTTATTTTAAAATTTTATTAATTAATGCTAATTTTTTATTCAATATAATTTTGTATTGTTTTTTTTCCCGAAAATCAAACAAAGTTGGGAGGCGTATAGGACCATGATACCAAAAAAGGTGGACTTTTTTTGACCCTGGCCCTCCCCTTGAAAATTTTTTTCTACGCCCGCCCAATGACGTAACAAGGTAATAGAAAACGAGAGGCACCTCCGGGGGATCATGAGTTAAATTGTAATACCAAATAAATTTTTTTATTTTGAAATGAAAACAAAAACCCTTTTGATTTGACGGGCCAAAAAAAGTGTTTTCATTTATGGCACGCGTGCCATTGGTTCGCCATCCCTGATATAGAATCATTTTATATAGAACGTAATATCTTCTTATATACATTAGCAGTAGAATGTGCAAAAATATCATTTATGGTGCAAAATACACAAATATAAATTGTGTCAAGTGAATGTGAGTGTATTATTTATAGAAAAAATATAACGATGAAATTCTTCGCCATTGCACTAATGTTTGCCTTAAGAACATTATTACAGGTTAATTCAAATACATCATTCTATCACTCTGAATATAACATATGGCATAGTTAACAAAAACGTAACAGTTATTCGTTTGACAATTTTGGATGCAACAAAAAAATATAAAATGAATACCTTATCTGTTCCAAGTTCTAATAATTTATTTCAGCATATGAGCTATTAATTATGGAGTTGTTATGGCTATGTTGATTATGGATTGTTAGCTGAGCTTTAATCGAATACTATCATTGACTCTATTAATCGTTTGCTATTATCTGAAAGGAATACATTATAAAAAAAAATTTATATGGATATATTTCATTAAAAAAATGTTTGGTGGAAATTATATTATACTATGTAAATGTTTATTTACTAAGTATGTTTACGTTTATGCGATAAATAGATCATACAATAAAATAAGAATGGTTACACAAAAGTATTTTTAACAAAATTTTACAACTAATAAATAAGTTTGGAGATGAAATTTTTTTATAAAGGACGGAAAGTGTCTTTTTTAAACGTCAAATACCTGGAGTCAAATTCGAAAAACATTTTAAGGCACAAAAAAGTTAATAATATATATATATATATATATATGTATAAAGAAAGAAAAGAAAGAAAATTCTATTTTTCGTGTAAATACGTGATGCCGTAACTTAAACATACGTTTATTATATTGCGTTTTTAAAAACTGAAAACTTTCCATGACCATGCAGTTCTTTTCCTTTGATATGTAAAGTGAAAAAATCGCTTAATATTAATATAGACGAATTATAAAAAATTATACTAGATACTAATATAAATTAAATTTCTGAAAAAAATTTTTCCTTCTCAAACAAAATGAATACGAATATATATTGATCTCTGAGGTGCGTACTTTGAGTATAAGATCAATATTTAAGTATTTTTGCCTGTAAATAGGTTTTAAACCCAAAAACCCCCACCGGTTTGGGCTTTTTCAAAATTTTTCGTGTAATCAAGCCAAATACTGTCCATATTTGAATTATAGTCAGATTTGAAGGCGATGTATTTTTGGTATCCCCCTCTCCAAACCAATTACCGAATTATACGATGAGTCTTGATTAAAATCAAAGTTCGAAAGAATCACTGAGAGCTGAAACATGACAGCCTGTGAGCTCAACTCTATGATCAGTTTGTTATTACCGTCACTTGTGCGATTTGGTCATATTCTTTAATATTATATAGAAGATAATTCAAACTTTTGGGAAAAAATTTTTTGTAATTATTTTCTTTTGCATTTTGAGAAAAATTTTTGGCAACTTCAAATAATCGCTAAGGGTTTTTTTTGGGGGAAAAAAAAAAAAGAATTTTAACAAGTAATATAAAAAAATTTTAAGTCAATTCCCTTAGATCAAAAAAAGAAAAATTTTTTTTTTGGGCTTTTTTTTAAATAGCACAATAATATCTATGAACATAGAAAATAAAAACCCTTAATGGTAATTAATTTTATTATCATTAAAGATCGTATTGTTATCCAAAAAATCGTGACAAAGTCGTCAAAAGGGTCGCTAAGTCGCCAAAAAATGATCCCAACCTGTCTAAATTTGTAATTTTGAATAATTATTTTTAATCAATCAATTTTTATTAATTATGATTAAATTATTGTATTGTCATCCAAAATAATCATATATATAAAATTTCAGCTCAACTGAGGGGTTTAAAATGTATTTTATTAACGATTGAAAATTCCACCAAGATAAATAAATAAATATATAGAGAGCATGAGTTAATAATAGAATTGAAAAATGGCTCCTAAAAATGACATTTGGGTCAAAGGTTACGTAATTACGCTTTTCAACGAGAAATATTCGTATCAACAACTTAAAAAGCGGTGTAAAAATCTCGGTTATTGCATTCTAATCAAAGGTATTTATAATATGTTTAATTTGAAAGAGGAAAGGCGTCTAACAGAAGATAAAAATGAAAACTTGACGCCGAAACTTCATCTGAAGACTGTTAAAACGCAGAAACTATCAAGAAAGTGAAGTCTCTGATCCTAAAAGAAAATCCGCCGACTCAAAGATTCATTGCATCGAAACTAAGAATTTTTCCAGAACTATAATTAAAATTATTGATGAAGATTTAAAATTAATAAAGGTGTTTAAATTTAAAGTTCGTCTCTCCTTTTTGTAAAACATATTGCTGCAAGATAAGCAAATTATAGAAAATTATGTCAAAAACAACTGCTGAAAAATATAACTCTGTGGTAACATTCAATGGGGTATGGATATATTTAAGTGACTGTAGGAAAAAAAGATTAATTTTTTATTGCTCAACTGACGGGAATGACTACCAAAAGAGATTCCCAAAGAGATTCATGATAGTTGCAGGATTTTCTAACAATGGCAAATTAAAAATAATAAATGTCAATCCAAAATTAATTCACTTTACTCTATCAGCAAAATATTTTATAACCAATTTACGAAGAAGAAATTCCAACTTTATATGAAAAAGTCATTGATAAATTTGAGCTTCATATGAACAAAACCTCTAGTCATACGTCTTAAGTCAACAGCCCGTTATTTAGCAAAGAAGGAATCACAAACAGGAATTAAGTGCATCCCATTTGATGAAATACGTGTAAAATCACCATACTCTCTTATCCAATGGACTTTTGCACTTTTGGTTTATTAAAAGAAGTCCTAGGAAAAAGGCATCAAAGAACACTGAATAGACTTTTGAAAACGGTTCAAGAGGAATGGAGCAAATTTGCATGGCAGAAAAAGTTTACTCCATGAAACATTCGAGCAAGAGCTATTGTCAAAAATCATGGCTATCAAATAGAAGCAAATTTCTACAAAAAATAAGGTATTTATTGATAAAAATTAACTATCAAAATCGTTTCCATAAAGTACGAACGATCTTCTGTATACACTTATTAGTATCCTATATTAAATACTGAACAAAATGAAGACATTGAATGAATAGTAGAACATACTACTTTTATTCGGGAAGAAAATTAGTAAGAATGCGTTGTTATTTCATATTTCCAAAACTGCATTAATTGGTAAATGCATCATTTTCTGGATGGATTTCTAGTGATGAAATTGTTGTTTTACTTATTTATATTCTTTATATTATTCTACAGTTAATGCGAGCCTATCAACTAACTCCGTATATTTTAGGAGAAAATGGAGTTTTAAGTGAAGATTTTTTAAACGGAGTTGTGTTCGGAATTATGAAATATTCTTGAGAAAAATTATGATTATAATTTTTAAAATAGTACAAGAATTTTTAAAATGAAAAATTATGTTTGTTATCAACTCTAGATAAAAAAAAATTTTAAGAGAAAAATGGATATTTTTTTTAATGAATATTGCAAATGTTATCTAAACCCCATAATTTTATGTAAATATCGCACAAATTCTGCTGGGTATTCTAATGGACACAGACTTCCTGTTGAACAAATTTTTATTTATTACTCGAAAATGTGTTAATAGCGTCATAATACTCAGTAGTTTTGAAACTTACATAATGAGGTTGATTCATGTGACGTCATAGTCACATGATAGTAAAAGCCACGTGATTCTAGCCAATCAATTCAAAAAACTCATGGACGTCATAGTCACACGATAAAACTATCTTGTGTTTCCAACTAATCAGTTCACGCTCCGGTGTTGCAAGTTTGTTTCTTTGCAGAAACTTTTCTTAAAAATACATACGTATACAAAATGCATTTTATTTAAAAAGTATAAGCATAAAATACGACTTTTTTTAAATTTAAAAAATTTTTTGAAGAATATTTTTTCCTAAATTTAAACATCTTTAACCAAATATGAAATTTGAAATTTTATCTGAGTTTTACAAATAGAACAAGTAAAATTAGTTTAATGTTTGTTTTGAATTCAATGGAAAACACGTGTTTGTTTTTATCATGTGACTTCATGAATCAAGCCCATTTAATTATCCCTCTTTTTTCAATGTTCAGAAAATTAGGTTTAAATATATATTTTTTTTTTCGTTTTTGTATTTAAATCAATAATGTGTTTAGTTAAAAAAGATAAACAAGTTGATATATTAAATATATTCGAAAGAAGATAAATAACCAAATCATCGGTTCGAGAGGAAATTTTCTTAATGATTTACACAGGCAGGCTTTTGAAACTTATGTATTCACCAAAATTGTTTTCTTCTATTTATTTGTCAGCTAAACAGTTAAAATATCCTTGCTGTCTTTTTAAATGATTATATTCTCTTAATTTTATCAAACATTACAATGCATACTTTAAAAAAAAATTCAGAGAGCAACAAGTTGAACAGCTTTAATGAAAAAAAAAAAATCGAATTCTCAAGATTAAAATGCTGAAAAATACCAAAAGAAGGTAGACAAATTTATTACTAAGAACTATAACAAAGCCTACTAGTGGGAAAGCCCTAATAAGAACAGAACTTCTTACTAAAGTCATAGAAATCAAATTCACAGAAATACAGATCAGACGATTTTAACGTACGGAATGATTCAAATATTAGTAAATAAGACAGCTAGTAAATGTTTTCTTTTTTTTCATTTATGTTTTTCCCCTGCACATAAAAATGTCACGTAGAGTTCTTAGAAAATTTGAAACACTAGACGATTCGTAATCAATAATTTTCTGAACGGGATGCATTTATGGAGGAATAATTATTTAATTCTTCTGAATGGAATAATTTATGAACAACATCCGTGTTGAATTCTACTTTATACCGCATTAAAAATTTAAATGGACAAAAAAGACCAAGATTTAAAAAAAAACGATTTAAAATTTTATCCGACGCAATTATCTGATTTTAGCAATTTAAATAAAAATAAATAATTCAGTAAAGAAATATATGCAGAATAGCTTACTCATTTCGAAAAAGAGAAAATTTGTGCATTCGATATATTTAAATGAATTTTAAAAATAACAGAAATAACTGTGTTTTCGTTATTCAAGAAAAATAGAAAACATTGAGAAAAAAAAGCATACGAAAGATGACAATTCGGAAACTTTTAAAAATATAATTAAAATTTTAATGGATTCTCAATACATTTTTAAAATTGTTGTGATTAATTCAACTATTTTTAAAAAACCCAATGAAATATATTTTCCTTAAGGCTATCTTCGGCTAATGTTAAAGAATAGGAGCCGAATTCGGAATATTTTTTCAGGTATAAAAGTACTCACACACACACACACAAACATTAATATTATATTCTGGCTACACTATCCTATAAAGAATCACTTATTTTATCATACTACTCATTTTTATCCGAGTTTTTGGCCCCTTTTTTCTTTTATAAAATGTATTTTGCATTTTTTCCCCCCTATACCGTAATGCTAAATGAGCTATCCCTTCATATGTTAAAAGGAAAAACTAATTATTTATGAAATATTTTGCAATTTTTAAAACACTATATTATAAACAAATGCATAAGTTACAATGTCACAAATTTTTATAAAAATTGAGGCATTTTTTCTGTCCGAAAATGTGCTCCGCGTCAAGTTCACGCTTTCGTACATATGGCGAAAACTGCCTTAAAAAGAAATGTAAAGGTTTAGTATAATTTTTTCAAAACTTCTTCGCGCTCATGTAGGACTAATCTTAACCCATTGGCTTCTCTGGGTATTTCATAATGCAGTATGGCCATGTATTGTTTTTAAATTATCGATATCTAAATTCTAGAACTAAACTCTCTTGCAACGGTACTACATTCGGGTTTTTCTACTAATCTTGGGGAAATTATTCTTTAACTGTGGTTTTAGTTTAAAAACCGCTTTCCGTAGAGATATCTTGATTTTATGCAAATGTAACTACTATTTAAACCCTGACTTTGGGTATATGAGGTTAATCGTTGATCGTTAATCGGGAAATGTAAGAAAAGGAAAATGTAAGCTGCGATTGGAAGTTGGCGCGTACTGAAATTAATATTCGTCGTAGAATCCACCAGGAGTTGTGGAAATAAATAACATTGGAGCTGACCGAGCTATCGGGGTCCAAGAAGGATCTTCACAAGAAGCTCCAACTGAAGCTAATTGATTTTCAATAATCTTATATATCAGATTAAGTGTTAGGATTTGAGATTGCTCCCGGAGTTAAGTTAAAAAGTTGTATATTTTCATAAAGTGTTGAAGATAGAATAAAAGTAACTAATTTTAAGATCATGTCTGCTTTTTCCTCGAACCCTCTTACATCCTCGATCTTCGGGCCGTGACAAGCTGTTGATTGTGTTCAAACATTCTCATATCTCTTACCTCTTGATTTAAAAAGGACAGGACTTGAATTTCTAAAACGAGAATATATTTACCTTTTACACCCCCACTACCCTCCTTCCAACATTGCAAGTTGATTTCCGCAAAATCCTTTCTTAGCGAATTTCTACTCAACACAAGAAACATGCTTGTCAAATTTCAAGTCTGTAGGTTTAATAGTTCAAGACGGGAATTTCTGTCACCTACAATGCCTCCATAACCCCGCTTTGGAATAGATTTCCACGAACCTTTTCTTAGCGAATTTCTACTCAACAAAAGAAATATGTGTGCCGAATTTCGAAGTTAGACAGTCTAATAGTTCCAGAGATCTCTGTATGGGTAAGTGGGTGAATAAGTCGCTTTTCTACTATACAAGTATAGATATTTAGAAACTATAATGATGGAAAGATGAGGCTATTGTGAATTTTTAAAATTTCCATAGCGATAAAATTCATACAATAATCTCTTTTCTTCTCAATAAATTACTTTATATATTCTAAAACAACATACGCAATTTGATTTTATTAGAAATAAATTGACAACGTATTTTTCATATTGATATTTATTTCTTGTATCTCGTAAAATATGGGAAATATTCTACTTTTTATACAACTAATATGGTTATATATATATAAATATTTCTTTTGTAGCCTTAAGCACAAATAAATGATATTAGAAACGCATAGAACAATAATAAAAGCAAGAAAAGTAATAAAATAAATAATAAACTACAGAAAGAAGAGAAAAAAATTAAAATAAAGTCTGCCATGATGGCTACTGAAGTTTTTCATTTTTCTTCATTTTGCTTTTTGATACCTTGCCAGCTTCCTACTTTGGCTTATAGCTTACAATTTGGCACTGGTTACTTAGTCCAGCAACTCACTGGCAATCGCTTAGGTATTATTACCGTCTTTTTGCCTTCATTCATTCATGGATTACTGGTATCCATAGAAACCTCAACTGCGTGACGTCACGAACTAAGTTGCCATCCAATCTTCAGATTCGATCGCTATATGGCCAACCAGATCGATTCGAATTTCGTTCCCTGCCTATCAAATATTTTTGTTTTTCCTTCTTCATTCATTCATTTCCCTTTGTGTACTTCAGAAGCCACGCCCAAATAACAAATGATAGAGGTGTTATGAGCGACTGATTCTTCAGCTTGGGTCATGGTTCCATTATTCCATTATTCTTTTTTATTGCCAGTTGACAAAAGCGTGGAACGAATGATTGATAATTCTTAATTATCGGGAAGAATAATTCACTCTCGTTATCAATAAGTCATGATTGTGAAGAGGGAAGAAAAAAGTAGTTTTCAATCTAGATTCCTTTTAATAAAACTGTTATAAGATTCAGCGGCATTCTAATTTTTTGTTTTCGAATAATTAGTTCCAATATGCTGGCAACAGCATTGTTGATGCATTTTTATATATATATCAAACACATTGATGTATCATAATTCTGTTTGGGCATGTAAATAAATAATATAACCATATTTCCTTTTTTTTGGAAACAATCGATAAATTTTTTAGTTGAATCCCATTATTGTGAGATTCATGTCTTAGTTTGATTTTACTTATGTGAGAATCACAGTCAAATTTATTTTCAAAACTCTGGCCTTAAAGTTTTGCTTATTGAATGGTTTGAAGAAGGATATTTTATTTGATGCAAATAAAAAAATGGACTAAATTCATGGCGGTTACATAGTAATGCAATCATGTGCCCTACATTGAATTTGAAGCTGCCATTATTTATATGTATTTATTGTTCTGGTTGTAAAATTTAGATAAAATTTCAAATTTGATAATTTGATAAAGATGTTACAAATATTGAGATTTTTCAAAAACTCTTTCAAAATAAAAAAAAATCTTATATTATACTTGTACTTTTAAATTAAATGTATTTTTCTTACCTATGTTCATAATTAATGTTGACAAATATGTACGTTTTAACAGAAAGTTTCTGTAAAAAGCAAAAGTTGGCAATAGTGAAGTGCATGAACTGATTGACCAGAAACTCGCGATTGCAGTTATCATGTGACTAAAATGGCGTCGCATGAATTCAGTACATTAAAGGCGACAAGTATGTACATGTTTAACTATAGTCTTTTTACATTTATTTTCCTTTTAGAACTAGTGCACGTTGAATAAAAAAAAAAAAGATCGTACCAAAATGCGTGTGTAAACATGCATGTATTTTCTTTTAAATTCTAGATCTCTGATATGTTAGCTTTTTTGGCTTTTTATTTGTTAAATATTTAGATTTTTCACGAAATTACATTTTATAGAATTTAATACTTACATTCATCATATTTAAATAAGAGAATAACCAATAGCAAACAAAAGAAAACGTAGTACATATGTTTTGTTATAGAAGAAGTCTCAAAAATCATTTATCAATTCAAAGAGTATAATTATTGTAGCATTATAATACCAAAGCAAAATCAGTCGAAACAGCACCTGTCGTATATTTTGAAAACAACAGGTATATGTAGTTTATATTCAGACAAAAACAAATTCTTCTGAAATTTTTATATGGAAGCATAAAGTTTCTGTCAATATAAATAATCAAAAAATTCTATGGTTTTTAAGGCAATTAGAATTTATATAATAATAGTAAAATTAAATCTAAGAATATATTGCTGCGTTATTATGTATCTAATACCTCCAGTATTTTTAATAAATACATCGTATTTTGTCTAAAATGTATTATCCAGAAAACTAGCATTATCTCAAGATTTCTATATAGTTGAATTATTTATATAATTTTAGTGTTACTGTAGTTAATATTCATATTTGATATTTATTATCTTTTAAGTAGATGAGAGTCTGGTATTATGGAATAGTCAGGTAATATATGGAATATATCAAGGTTTTGGCTCTGTAGCGGTCTAATGCATGGAAAAACATTGAACTACTGAATAAAGACTCTCGTGATGCATTGCCATGAGAGTTGACCACTTGTTGTTGCCATAACACTCGCTATAGAACGTAGTGTATTTTACGATTTTCAAGAAGTTCGGTGTAGTTAGTTTTTCAAATTTTAATCCATTAGTACAATGTGACTTGAACATTAAAGTTAAGCATAATGTACACTAAAAGAATAATAATTTATGATACTGTGATAGTTTTTTAGCTGGGGTTGTTTAGTTCTGTTTAACGGTTCATTTTCCAAGACGGCGCGTCGGGTATTATGAAATATAAGATATTCCATAATACCCGACACATTAATTTCTGATGTATCACTTGTAATATATTTCATGCCATCAACTAAAAATTAGAAAACAAAGACGCTGAACGTATATCTTCTGTAAAGAAAATTCTCCGAAATTCAAGAAGAGAAAAGTTGGATTCAGCTGTTCTATATGCTCATCTTGACTGTACTGGACAGTGAATATTGATAGTAAATTCGAAACTGAAATGAGTTTGACATATTCTTAAAAGTATGGCTAGATCAAACGATTAAAAGTGCAGCTTCTTGTGACGTATGGAGGATGACAAAATCAGTAGTTAGGTAGCCGCCATTGTTGGCTATAACTGCTGCCACACGCCTAAGTATAGAATCAAAGTGGCTTTGGATGTATATTTGGGGTACAGCATCCATGCGGCTCCACATAATGCCAAAGTTGTGCAGTAGCGGGTGGTGTATCCCGGGCCAGTCGTTGTGCAAACATGGACCACGCGTTTTCGATTGGTAATAGGTCGGGAGAACTACCAGACCAAGGAAGTAAATCAATCTAATGATTAAAGAAGAACTCTTGAACATTGCGTGTCACGTGTGGTCGTGCATTATCCTGTTGCGCTGAATGTATGGGAGGACCACGGGCTCCAACACCTCAGAGATGTAGCCCTGGCTGTTCTGTGTACTCGGCAATGCGTACTAGAGGGTTGCGGCAGTGAATTCCAATACTACCCCAAACCATGATACCGGGTGCAGGATCAGTGTGGCGATACATAACGCAACAGTTCAGACACCCCTCACCACTGTGTCTTAAAGTCGAATTCGACCATCGTGATGTTGCAGACAGAAGCGGGATTTGTCAGTAAACACAAGGTCGTTTCATTATCTTGTCCATATCCGCCTTCATCACGCCATTTGTGGCGCAAATGCCTGTGGTTTCCAGTCAAGAATAACGAAGCAATGGACACCTTGTGGACATTCCACTCTAGCAGCAAACGGCTTCGAATGGTATGAGCGGACGCCGAATAATGCATAACAAACTGAATCTGTTGTGCTATGGCTCGTGATGGGACTGAGCGATCCATCACTGTCATGCGCTCAATCCACCTGCCATCACGGACAGTGGTGCAACGAGGCGGGTGTGATCGGCGTCATCGGTCCCTCGTTTCCTCTTGCATGCAGCGATGACAGATCTGCATCACATTTGCTTGGTTTTGTCTAACAGGTTGACCAATTTATCTGAAAGATAATCTGCAATCCCTATAGGCTACTATCCCTTTCGGTCGAATTCAGAAACTTGGTGAAAAGACGCTTGATGTCTTCCACAAGGCATAGGTAAACAGCTTAAGCACAAAGAAAAAGAAAATCAATTGCAGTATTTCAAATTGCCAATCTGTTCTCCCTTTATATATGGCGCTACGGTCACCCGTGACATGTGTCTGCGCTATAATGCTAATGATTTGCATATTTCATCGCCGTCAACGCATGATGTAAATTTCACATGGTTTGCATGCTTCCTTCAGGGTGTTACATTTTGAGTGACCAGCCGTGTAGATTTGAATTTTTTTCCTTATAAAAAAGAAAACGCGTAATTCTCCATTTACTAAATTCTTAGTGTCATCAACTGAACCAAAAGTAATTGAAATTATTGATTCATTAAAAACTAAATTTTAAAATGCTTGACTCCTTTGATTCCTAATACAATCCTCCTCCCTCGTTACCTTAACAATGACTAACATGCAAAAATAACAATATTTAAACTTTATTTTTTTTTTTTTTGTTAAAGTAGTTTTCCGTGCATTGTCCAAACCTTTTATTTTAGTTCATTAATATTATTATTCCATTAATTAATTATTTCCATTTCACTAAATAAAAGTATAAAAAAATGCAAAATATGTAATAAATAATATAGAAAAAGAGTTTTTGTGCTAAGAAGTAGATTTACGTATTCAAAAAAATACTGTGTATATACATTTAACACCAGGAAATTTATTTTGAGTATTCTGTTCGCTCAAGTGTAAAAATGCAAAAGGGAATTACAATCATTCTCTAGATTTAAATACGAAAGGAAAAACTTGGGAAAACGTAATCTTACGAAGACTCAGGACCCTCTGAACAGTTTTTTTTTTACTTATTTATTTAAAAATTATATTTTAACATTTCATATAATTTTTGTACTAAAAAAAATGGTACGAGATGAAATTTTTCACATATTATTCATACAAATTTAAAAATTAAAATTTTGTATAGAAAATTTGGGAAATTTTAGAATTATCTACTTCTATAATTATTAATTTTTTGACCTAAATTTTTTTTTTTGAAATATTCTTAAGGGTGTTTTTAACATCTTTAGGGGTCGATATAACAATATTTTAATTAGTTTTGGAGAAAAAAAATAGATGTTGCATGCTAAAATTCAAAGAAAAAGTCAATATCTCCTACATTATAATTGTTTTAAAAAAAAGTATTTAGTTTACAGCAAAATGGATCCCAAATTTTGTTCTATGATTTTTTATAACACATGGAAAAAAAATAGAAGTGATTGATAAATAATTATTGGAAGGAATGGCATTTTGAATGCAATAATATATCCAAGTAACACATAATGAGAAAAACCACTTTAAAGTTTATAATTCTGAAAAAATAATCATGAACTTGAATAAACTTAAGACATTAGCTCTATTTATTTTCTTTAAAAAAATATATTTTATATTATTTCAACCCATACTTTTTTTTTATAAATAATCAGTTTTTTAGAGAGTATTATTAACTGTATAAGAAAGTTCAAAGAAAATGTAAAAAAATTTGTTTTCTATCATGAAAGAAATTTGATTTTTTTCGCATAATATTGAAATATTATATTTGTTTGAAAAATGTATGTTTAATAAGAACTGAAATTACGGAATTATTAATATAAAACGCCTTATAAATCACACAAAAAATTACATTATTGCAATGTCTCAGAAATATCCTGCTTTATATATAAAATCATCCTTTATAATAGTTATTATTTCTGTTTTTAAAATACTTTTTTATGAAAAAGCTTTTTTCTCTTTTTATATAAAAAGGGAGCATGGTCGAAATGCCTAATTTGTTTGTTTACATTTTTCAATTGAATTTTTTTCCGACTTTCAAAAGTAATATATCAATCAAAAGATAATAATGCAAAGAATATAACTAAATAAAAATGAAAAAAAAATGATACATTGGTCATTTTTAGGGTCGAGTCCTCTTAAAAATACAATCATGTTTTCAAGTGAAGGGAAATATAAGTTATTTTTAGAAATTACATTAGTGTTTTAGGGAAAATTTCAATCACTTAGTAAGTACATGTAAGTTTACCGGGATTCGGCGATAATCTGTTCAAAATTCATGGTCTCATGCTTTCAAGAAAGAATTACTAATAAATTTATCAAAATACGGATTAAAATCCTTTAATGCGAGATGAAATGAGACTCAAAATTGAATATTTGGAATTTAGAAAAAAAATATATAAAGGCCAAAAATTTTATGTTATTACATTTATATACATATAGTGGGCCACAAAAGTGTTCGTACGCTTTGCAATTTCTTATAAAATTTAAAGTTTTCAACTAAAAAAAAATTAATATATTGTAACTGTAATTTTTTTATGATATCTGCCACTTATTCTTAATGGAATAACATAATTAATTTTTTAAAAATAGTATAACTATTTTTAAAAATTAATTATCAAAAAGCTACTAAAAGTTACGCCACAAAAGTCTTCGTACACTTAACAAAAATCTCAACTTAGCTTTAAATATTGTATTACTTTCTTAATTTAGTACTTAGTAGAATATCTTTTAGTGTCACAAACACTTTTAAGCGTCTTGGTATAGATTTAATCAGTTTTTTGTAACTTCTGCATCGATTTTGCACAATTCTTCTGTGATTATTGTTTTTACTTAACATTTTGTGTTTATTTGTCACGTTTTCTTTTTTACATCAGAATCTCACCAAATATGTTCTACTGGGATAAAGTGATTGATGAGGTGTTTTCATAATTTGGGGACAGTTATAGGGACACCAATGGCGTACAATGAGAGCAGTGCACGGCGTCATAACCCTGTTAAAAAATTAAGTAGTCTCCAACATCCAAGTTTCGAGCGGAAAATTTAAAATGTCTCTTTAAAATAATTAAATAGAGCTCATGATTCATAATACTATGAAAAAATACCAAATTACCTAATTTGGTAATAATACCTAATTTGGAAGCATGGAAGTGAAGGAGTTCTTGTTCCACATAAATTCATGGGATTAAACTCCTTATTTTTTGATTTACAAGCTCATATAGACCCATCAGAACCAAAAATGTTGAATTGTCAGCCATCCTAATCAATTTGCTGTTAATTTTGAATTTTCTTAAACTTAATTCCAAGAATCTAGTTGGATCAATAAAACATGGTGTTAGAAGTGTTTTTGCGTGGAGGTGTAAATCGGCCACAGAATTAGGTAATTTGGTATTTTTTGTTGATATTGTGAATCATGAATTCTATTTAAATATTTTAAAGAGAAATTTTAAATTATCCGCGCAAAATTTGGATATTGGAAACGACTTCATTTTTTAACAGGATAATTACGCCAAGCGCACTGCTCTCAATGTACGCCACTGGTGTCTCTATAACTATCCCCAAATTATGAAAACACCTCCTCAAACACTTTATTTAGCCCAGTAGAACATATTTGGAGAGATTCTGATGTAAAAAAAAAGAAAACATGACATATAAACGCATAATGTGAAGTAAAGACAATAAACACAGAAGAATGGTGAAAAATCGATGCAGAAATTACAGAAAACTGATTAAATCTATACCAAGACGCTTAAAAGCTGTTATGAACACTAAAAGATATCCTACTAAGTACTAAATTAAGAAAGAAATACAATATTTAAAGCTAAATTGAGATTTTTGTTAAGTGTACGAAGACTTTTGTGGCGTAATTTTGTAGTAGCTTTTTGATAATTAATTTTTTTAAAAAATAGTTATACTATTTTTAAAAAATTAATTATGTTATTCTCCATTAAGAACAAGTTGCAGATATCATAAAAAATTACAATTACAATATATTCATTTTTATTAGTCGAAAACATTAAATTTTGTAAGAAATTGCAAGTGTGCGAATACTTTTGTGACCCACTGTATATTGCACACGCACACATATATACGTATACGGAAAAAAAATATGTATAGTATATACTATATTCATCAATTAAGACTTAATTGTCATAAATCTAACTTAAAAAAGTATACATGCTTGATTTAAATGAGAATTCTTTTCATGAATTCATTCTCCTATATTTAGAATAAGTTTAAAATATATATGCTCAATCATTATTGTAAAATTTTATTCAATTTCGAAGGCTTCTATTTTTTATTTTACCCTTTTATTCTTTTCATTTCGTTTCTTTCCTGAGAGCAATTTGTTTACTATTTTCAGCATTCGATTTTCTCTCAACTTGCTTTTCTTTTTTATTTTACAGAAAAAATAAATTGAAATCCCTAAAAGAATTTTGTTCTGAAGAAAAATTGAATTCTTCCAGGGAATTCTTTGAAAGAACATGATGAATTCTAAACTGCAAAGTTTTTAATTAACTATCGTCTGCTGTAAAGGCAAGTTATATGTTCTAGTTTTCCATACGTGTCAGAATTTTAACTAAGCAATTCTTCATCCAAATGGCGGGAAAAAATTAAAGAAAGTTGTAGTTTTTTTTTTAAAGAAAGAATGAAACTTTCAAATAAGGAATGTCTTGTAACGTTGCCTTGATTAAACATAATAAAAAATTATATTAGTGGTTTGATAATATGGAATTAGATTAACTAGTCAGCATGGAAGCTACTCAAAAAAGAGGAATTCTTCGTGGAACATAATTGGATTAATAAGCAACGAAAATCGGATCAACTAGTTAGACCTTTTATTAGCTCTCAGTTCTTGCATTTTCTAAATTACTATGCTCTGAATACATTTACATAATTTCCACAAGCTTTCATATATCTTATTTTTTTGTACTGTTACATCTTAATATTTTATTATTTTCCAAGTGTTCCTAACAAAATTTGGGTTTAAAAAAAATAGAAATACAATTTTCAGTCATGGTTTTTTATTATATTAAAACCTTTTGTTGACCAAAAGAATTTAATAAACACTGCAAAAAAAAAAAGGATAAACTATATTGCTAGAACAATAGTACACACGTAAAATAGAGCACGTATTACGTATTTTTCGTATTATGTAGAACAATTACACGTATATGGATGACAATTTTTATTTCGTATATGTAATTTTTTATAGCTCGTGTCTAGGAGATACTATATATCTTTGAGTGCGTATGCCTGTATATATATGTGTGTGTGTGTGTGTATAATCCATAATAATATATACAAATAGTTATAAACCTAAGTATAACCAGCCAGAACAGTAAGAAATATTAGCCGTAGTAGAACAATTGCAACTCTTGGCTTTAGGAACCAAGAATGCAGGTTTAAACAATGTTTTTTGGTCAGCCAATCTAATGTAATTTGCCTATACAACTGGATTCTAGGGAATGGTGGAAATAAAACAAATATGTAATTAAATTATTAAAATACACTAATGCCAATTTAATAAAACATATCCGGAAAATTTAATATAAACTACTTACTAATATAGAGTTAAAATGTATGCGTTTTATATATATATATATATATATATATATATATATTTGAATATATGTTTTTGTATGCATATTTAATGTATATATTAATTATAATGTATATATATGTAAGTAAGCTTGTATATATATATATATATACTCATTTTGAAACTATGTTTATTTAACGTTGCAATTTTACTACTATAAAAGTTTGTTATTGTATTACTGTGAATATTCTTGTGTGTTTTGTTCCTAGATGTCGCTTAGTATTAAGTTGTAGCAGTTTTTTGATGATAATGATAATATATGTATTTAAATTTTTAAATTTTATATAAAATTACAGAAATAAATCGTTATAGTGAATAATTACAAAATATTCGAAAGAACAGAGTTATCAATAAATTATTATAAAAAAGTTCTTGTAACACTGAAGCTCAATTTTTCCCCTTGAAATTCCACCTTAAGTTAATTGCCGAAGGATATTTCGTTTTTTTAAAAAAAGTAGAATTATTTACGATTATATATAATTAAATTCTATAATTCATAGAATATAAAAGATAATTTTTAGACTTTGGCTTACCATTTGGAAACAACAAAATTTATTTCTCAAAGTATCAAAACATCATTAGTTAACTATTAAAAAATGATAACAGTCTAAACAAACCTAAAAATAGAAGTTAAAAAAGAACATAAAAAATTTATTTTGTATTGTCAGCATTTTATGCTGTGTACTATTTTCGAAATTAATAAAGTTATAGTTCTGATGATTCGGTGTGAATATATTTTTATGATCGCGATTTGTTTAACTCAATTATGAATAATTTTCCGAATAAGAAATGTTTCTTTATATTTTTATATGAACATTCTTATTTGGATGCATGTATACAAATCTTATAAAAATAACTTTTTTAATATTTGATTTTCTAAGAATTATTCAGGTTATTTATATTCTTAGAGAAACATGCATATATAAAATCAAAACAAAACAAATAACTTTTTTTATATTCATAAGGAACAAACATTCACATATATAATTACATATAGATTATCTAAAAAAGTCCCAAAGATTAAATTTGTCTTAAAAAAAAACTGCTGGTTAGGTAAATTTTTTTTTCAAACACTGCAAAATAATGTCTTTAAAAATAGAACGTGAGAATAAATAAAAATTAAAATGAAAAAAAAATAATAAATTTTTTATTTGTCTCGAAACCGTTATATTTAACCCTATTTTTTCCTTCGAAACATATATTTTCGAATTAATTTTAGGCTTAGTAAAAAAACTCTTTAATGAAGCCTGAATATGAACAGTATTCCTTCGCTCTGTATCCTCTAATTTCAAAAAACCCTCTCTTCAATTACTATCTCATGCTATATCATTACAGGGAAGCGCAATGATATAGTTCAGGCCGATAGCCGCCGCACAGCATTCGGTTATCCGCGCGGAAGAATACAGATCTGACATCGAAGCCAGCGACCGTCGAAAAGAAAACAAGGCGGTCCTAGTAGAGGCCGCCATGACAGTCGATAAAGTGGATTTGCGGGGCGGCAAATCTTCCAAAATAATGCTTTTTTCACTATGTTTACCGCCGTGTTTGAAAACCAAGCCTTGAAAGAGGAAGAATCATGTCAATTCCAATGTTATCCTTTCTGATTTTCCTCTCCGCCGTCACAGGTAAGGTGTTTATTTATTTATTTTTTTAATAAACACGCTGAGCGTCAAAAATCATCTGATTTCGTTCAGATAAGGGGTAGTGGGTTAGGGAATAGGAGGTTGTGTGTGGAAGAGAATTTAACGGAACGGTAGTCGAGAAGAGTTGTTTTTCCAGCCTTACTCGAGATTTCGCATGGATTGGAAGCTTTCCTGCCATACTTTTTGTTTCGTTTTGGAGGAAAATTGATTTTTTAGAGCGATAGAGTTATCTACCGAGATTCTAATGGAAAAGTTAAAAATGTTTCAAAAGTAGTAATTGCTCATAAAGATGGAAATTTTCAAAAATACATTTGAACTGAAGTTTAAATTACATTAATTGATATTTTTTTTGAAGATAAGGGAATGTTATTTTTTCTAGGGACAGTTTTCATTGAGCCAATTTAAGTATATAGTATTCTTAGTTTTTTAAAAAAGGTTAATTTTTCTAGTTTTTATTAAAAAAATATTTGATTCAATTAAAAAGTTGTGGTGTGTGCAATTAATATATTCGTGACAAATTATTTGTAACTTTTTTGAATGAAATCGTTAAAAATCGTTGAATAATAAATTCGAAGATTTCGTCATGTACACTTACAACTTCTTGAAGTTTAAATTTGCATTTTGTACGAAGTTGAAAAAATAAATATCTTAAAATATTTTCTTATTGTTTAAATTTACGCTTTTTTTCCCCCGTAGTGTAGTAGTTAGTACTTAATGCCTACTTATGATCGATATATGTACTGAATAATCCTCTTTCCAACTCCTAGTCTTCCAACTACTAGGTTATCTTTAGGTTACAGCAAATATTGATTTTTTTTAAGAAAGCGTATTACTTATATAATTCCAAAAGTTCATATTAATATTTTTTAAACAAAGTAATATTATTTTATTATAATTATTAAAATAATGTATTTATGGTAGCCCCATGTAATTTGTTTCCTTGTGATTACTATTAGTTCCTATTTCTATGTGATTTTATTATGCTTTTCTTACATTTGTACAAGTCATTTCCAAAACTGAACACTGTGGTAAAAACTATTTGAAATGGATAAATGCATGATACCGTTTTGGAAATTGTGGTTACTTATTAGAAGTTATTTTTCCAATTTAAAAATCTATTAAAGTATATTTTTGCAAACTTATTTAAAAATGAATTTGTATTATGTTTCGAATTTTTGAAATCGATTAATAAGTAAAAAAACCCTCTTTTATGGATAAATATTTATGGATGGATGAAATCGGTTTTTATTTAACAATAAAGTTCTTAAATTTCAATTCTATTAGTAGCATTATAAAAAATTCTTTATTTTAAATTCATACCATTCATTTCTCGAGCAATTTATGTATTAACGGAGGAAAAAAAAGATTTATGAGGAATTTTTTTGTAGCACTTTGTTGTGAATGAAAATTCAATTTGTTTACTAATCTTAATGATTTAAAAACATTAATTTATTTTCTGACGTTATTTTCAAGTTTCAAGCGAATGTAGAGTATAAAATAATATTGAGTTTTTATTATGTTGTTGCGAAATTCTAGAGAAAATAATTTGAAACTTTAAATTTTAACATTCTAAGAGATGGGTTGATTCATAATTTTAAAGCGAAAGACCATAGATAATTCGAAGCTAATCCTTTGCCTTTTTATAAGAGGAGAAAAAGGTTGTCGTTAATTTTATTGTTTTTATACTTTTCGGTGTAAAAAAAGAAAAATTGACTCCGAATTCTTGAAAAAGTAGATAAATCTTCTCTCTAAATTTGGCTGTACACAGAAAAAATTAGGTTTATTTATTGTGATTTTTGAGACACATTTTTGAAAAATACTTTTTAGTGGTTATATTTTCTCTTGGAACAATATCAAATATTTAAAAATTATGATGTTCTTTATTAAAAAACATGCCACAATAGTTCCTAAGATCCAAGCAAAAAATAAAGTGTTTTTAAAAAGAATTTTAGAAAGATTATTAATAATCACAAGGCATAAAAAAAATCCTTAAATTTTTAATACACGAGATTGATAATAAAACAATGAATTGGATGAAATGCTTTTAATTATAAATAAATTATTCTCTTAAGAAATATCACGCAGCTGAAATGCGATTTAATTATTAAATGGAGATAATTTTGCCATCAACTTTTTTTTTTCATGATTGTTTTAGAAAGCAGATCATTTCCCATTAGTAAAATTAAAATGTTTATTTCTTTTGGTTTCATGTTTTTTGTTATCAAATTCCAGCCAATTTCGAATATTTTTTACACAGCTGCAGATTATAAATAATGTGATTTTTGCTGATTTTTTTATTGTAATTGTATGGAATAATTTTATTTTAATAATATTGGCCCTGATAAAGATGAAAAGATATCAAAAACAGGCTTTTAATTTTCTAAACTTCTATTTTTTATTTTAATGACAATATTTGTAAAATATCGATTATATATTTGCTAAAAATTGCCTTTTTTGGATAAACATTTTAAAATTTTCCATCAAGAAGGCATAAATGAATTCTTCAAAAATACGAATTAGTTTTCATTTTTTCAATACAGAATTTAAAAATCGTATTTTTACTACATTAAAAAAATCCATATATCTTTTTTTGTAGATGCGTTAATACCTTATTTTTCAAATACCTTATCTATTTGAGAAATTTTTGAATGTATTATGGGAATTTATGATAATCATATCGCAATTAAAATAAATATTTCTGTTTAAATTTGAAGACCAAATGTAATACAGGGATAAAATTGTTGGCATGTATAAAAATATAAACCTATTATATATTTACTAATTAATAAGAACATAATATTAGCAATTAAATTCAAAAAACGCCTTTCAAACCATGCATTTATAAATAATTCAAATATATACCGTAAAATCCGGCGTATAACGCGCATTTTGAACACAAAAATAAGATCAAAATTTACGAGTGCGCGTTATACACCGGGTATAACAATGAGAGCTTTAAAAATAAAAAAATAATAAAAAGAAATGACATTTCTTATGAACTTAAAGGGTTGTAATCTTAGAAGTATACTATTTTTTTTTCTGAAGCATGAAATAATACCTCGAATAAATGACTTCAAAACATAAGATTATTGTGCACGTACATTTCAAGTTTCTTCGTAAAAAGCGGGGAGCGTTATGCTGCGAATATACCTAAAAATTATATAAAATTTACTGCTTGAAAGTATAGGTGCGCCATATTTTACGGTATATTAAAATTACTAGTATAGAAGCAAATATTGCAATCATTTATATTTCACATCATTACAATATTACGTACTTATCGTAATCTTCAAAATTATATTAGATTCATTTTCAAGTGTTTTAAAAACGTTTAATTAAGAACCTTTTTCATATATATTCCGTATACCTAGAAAATATGATAAATCTATTTTTGCACATGATTTGTATTTTAACTAGTGTTTACACATGTCACTCAATTTACAATTCTAAATAAAACCAAAGAATAAAATGTTCTGTTCAACAACATCATGCAATTTGTTATGAAAACAAAAACTTTTATTTATCGTACAAAGATTTCTGTCATCTTTGAACTTTAAAGACGCACTGTATAGTAGCTAAGATATCTTAATATTTACAGTGACATGCTCATACAAGACATTTGAGTGCTGTTTTAGATAATCGAAATTTTGAAGGCGCAATTATTGTGTAAAGAATTGAACACTCAAAGCTTCAATTCGATATAATATTTGGTGTGATAAGTTTACAGAGCCCTGTTCTTCAAAGAGAACACGAGTGTAAGATAAAGTAATATAAAAGCATGTGATAAGTCAAGTGTATGGCGATAAAACCATCCGAAACATGCACGAACATGTAAAATATAGAAATCATTTCATGCCCAAAACTGATTCTTACATTTTTCTTTATTGAACGAGTAGGATGCATAATTTAAAATTTAAATGAAAAGCAACAAAATAAAAGTTATGTTACTTTATAATAAATTTTTATTGCCTTAAAATCCGGCGTATAACTCGCACTTTTAACACAAAAAATAAGATCGAAACCTAAAGGTGCGCGTTATACGCCGAGTATAAGAAATATAGCTTTAAAAATAACAAAAGAGAATAGCATAAAAAACTTTACTTCTACATGTATCAAAATACTTGTATTTAAAAAAAATGACTTGCCTTATGAATTAAACGAGTTGTAGTTCTAGAAGAAAACGATTTTTTTCAAAAGTCTGGGATAATACCTCGAATAAATGACTTCATAACATAAGAGCAATGTATACTAATATTTTAGATTTCTTCATAAAAAAAAAGGGGGTGCGTGTTATATGGCGAATATACCTAAAAATTGAAAAATTAAGCTTGAGCATTGTACATCGGTTTCACGTTATACTCCGCATTTTAAGGTACATTATTTGTTTTTGTAAAATTCTTAAATTAAATAAAACTGCGCGTGGCGTTTAATAAATCGAATAAGTAGTCTCAAGTAGACAAATTTAGACTACATGCGCTAGAGGATCAAAGGTTTCAAAGTAATGTAATAAAACGATACAACATAAAGATTATATATAATTAACTATGGTTTCTTTCAGTTTGATTTATGATTCCTCTCTCGATTCATTTTCAGTTGCTGTTTGCATTGCCAGATTCTTAATTATAAACAAAAAAAATTTTTGTGGGGCGATAATAAATTTTATTTCAGCACAAAAAAATGTAATTTCTTCCCGGGAAAAAAAAAAAATGTAAAAGAGAAAAATAAGAAAAAGTAAACACCCCCTTTCGGCATCCTTCGAACACTTGAAAAATATTCCTTTTATCTCTTCGGCACTTCTGAATGTTGCTTCTGTTCCTTTTCATACGAGAACACCGAATTCTACCTCCCGGAATTATCTTGCTCGATGATGTGATGGTGATTATGTGAAGTGCTAGCTTTTTCTGTGCCGATAAGAGGCAATAAAAATTTCATCCTCAGTTTATGTTTCTAGATAGAGGGGTTCTAAAATTTACAAACACTTTGCAACCTTGAAAGTTGCATATTGGCGTTCCAATAAATGGCAACGTTTTTCGCTGAGTTGATTTTATTTTATTGAGCAAAGAGTTTTACTGAAATGTTTTGTTTTTGAAATTCTTTATGCAGAAAACAATGGTTAGGACAATTTTTTTTGTTGAAAAATAAGACAAAAAGTGATTGATGATGTTTAATGAAATGCTTTGATGAATTTTATACTTTAATTCCGTTTTAATCATTAATTTTTCTCGCCAATTTTTCATGACAATTTTTTAACATTTTAATGACTAAATTAATACTTATTAAAAATAAATATGTTGATAGAAATATCAGTGGCGTACCCCAGGGTGGGGTTTAGGAGTTACACCCCCAAAGTATAATAAATTTTTAGCATAAAAATTTCTCCTTGGCGCTTTCTCCTACGTGTTTTTTTTAAATATAGCCCTTTAAAATAGGTTTTCAAGCCCCTTTTATAAAATACTGCCCCCCCTGTAAAATAAGTCTATATATATCGCTGAGAGAGAAATATAATAAGAAATAAATGATTATAATGATAAATAGAAAAAAATAATATGTATGATATGATAAGAGTTACAGAATAATATATAAAAATTTTGACTTAACATGTACACGATACGGTTATTTCTGATTTTACTAGACAGTGGCTAAAATTTTCTTCCGTTTGGGAAAAGGTAAAGAAGTAAAATCTATTTTAATTATTACGAATTGGAATAAATAATAGCATCATAAAATTATAGAATTTTACTGTAGAAAGAACTATATTAAATATTAATAAACAACATTCGAACTTAATTCACCCTTATTTAAGGAAGAAA
The DNA here is from genome assembly GCA_019973955.1 of Trichonephila inaurata madagascariensis. Taxonomy (NCBI): domain Eukaryota; kingdom Metazoa; phylum Arthropoda; class Arachnida; order Araneae; family Nephilidae; genus Trichonephila; species Trichonephila inaurata. The sequence continues at coordinate 42,042 of BMAV01025331.1, read as the reverse complement.
AATTATTTTAATAAAAAAAATGTAATTTTACTAAAAATAACATTTAAAAAATTAAACATTACAATTCATATTGCCTTTTATTATATCATTGCCTCTACATAAACAAATTTAATGATTAATTTATCGTAGCACTTTCTTTTGAGCTGTATTTGTCTCAAATATTTAGAATGACACAGATAAACTTACCCATTTACAAAAAAAGAGGCATTTTTCTTCCCAACTAATGTCATATTAAAAAAGAAGTAGGTGTAAGAACAGGCTTTTTTAGAATGAAATCGCCCTGTCGCCACCTATTCTATAAGTCTTTTTTTTAAAAAAACATTGTTTGAAATACCTCTTTTTTACGTATTTGCTTTTAACATTTAAAAATTTTATTTTTATGATCGCGTTTTGTAGGAGTACATTATAAAGTGAATATATATATACATATATGTAAAAAAAGACATGGAACTGTATTTTAAAATGTACAATGCACAGAAAGTTTTTAAAAACTTCTTTATCCGTGTTGTCGCGAAAGGATTTCGAATTTTCCTGAAAAAGTCTTAAGTCCATAAATAACAGAAAAGTTTCTGCATTGTTCGTTTTTCGATAAAAAACGAATAATACATAGACATTCTTATTCTGTTTTTATTAAAAATTATTTGTGTACTATATTTTATTTTAGGAAAAGGACTATTATTCCCTTTATCTGCTTTTATATAAAAAAACCTTATCCTAGTTGCTAATGTGTGTGTGTTTGCCTTGATTTTTAAAAATTTATTTTAAAATGAACTTTGTATTTGAGTTGACATGACGCAGTATAAATTGTAAAGTATTATTTTTTACTCCAGGAATAAAAATTTAACAATATGCTTCAACTAAAAATGTTCTTTCGTGTTGTGTAACGTATTTGTTTATAGAATACTTCCGGATGGCTGCCTATCTTTGCTCATCATAACGGTTCTCTAATCCATAAAAAGTATGTCTAGTAGTTTTGAAGCACGTTTAGACGAGATGGGATCGATATCAAAATTTCACCCCAATTTCTGCAACTTCACCACACCAACGAGAGAACTTAAAACCAGAGACGTCTTAAAACTTCTTGAGGCCCTGGACCCATATGCAAAAGTTGGTCTCATATATAGTAGCCAATAGTTTCATTGTTTCGTAACTCCTAATTTTTGGAGAATATATCCAGGAATAACATTAGACTATTAAAATTATAAGTTATTATTTTTTTAAAAAAAAAAAACTCTGTTTAAATTTGATTATATTGGTGGTGGTGGCAGGGGTGGCTCTAGGGCTGGACAAACTGGACTCCTGCCCGGGGCGGAATTTAAATCAAATTTAAAATTTAAATTTTTTTTGTAAAAAATTTTTGATATGTTTTCTAAAATGTTATTGGGTGTGAATTTGGCATTTTATTTAACGTATCTTACTCATTTTTGTATTTTTAATGTCAGTTTTCTTTTACGTTGAAACTTGAAGGGTTCGAAGCGGTAGTATATCGTCGGCCTAGTTATCAGACTGCGTAACTACACAGGTGTAACTGATTTGATATAAGAGTGCACGCACCAAGCGCTTTTTGACGCGATTCCTTAATCGCGCCAAGCAGCGGTTGATATCGGGTTACATGAAATCCAAGATGACGGGCCTAGCGTTTCCCTTTTGTTTTGTCTACGCCATGCCTCAGTGCGCGCTCCACTTTTAATTTATTTCACTAATTTTTAATCACTAATTTTTTTTTATTTCATAATAAAACTAGATTTTGAAGGGAGAGGTGGTGGCAAGCTTTTAACATAAAATAAATACAACAGAAAGTATATTAATGCATTACACTTCCAGATATAAATTATTTACTCTATTTTAAGCGTTCATTACACAAAATTTGTAACAATATCGCACGATAAAAATATCAAAGTAAACCATATTTTAATATTATCGCCTATCTTGGTGAACATAAACAACAAATTGACGCCTAGCCCTACTGTATCAAATTAGCATCCCAGATGGAGTTACGTAGTCTGATAATTAGACCGACGATATGTTAAAGCATGAAACTTAATATGTTTGCATATCTTTTACTATTAACTTTCTCCCCATCCCGGAGTGAGGTTACAACGGACATTCCTTTCACCCTTACGATGTCCGGTGTCAGCTATCCAAAAGCGGACATGGGTAATAAGAGGTTTTGGAAGATAGAGAGTCACAGGAGATATTTTATTTTAGTTTTGAGTGTAGTTACTATAAGTTAAAACAAACGCTTGTGATCACCACCACTAGTAGACTATTTTTCTTTGAAATTGGCCTGCTTAAGACGATTACTTTTATTTCATTTCACTCGTTTGAAATAATAACAAGTAATTATGTCCTTACTTTCGAATTATTTTGAATTTTCTAAGACATAGAGAGAGAGGCGGCATCTTCCATTTTTGTCTGGGGTAGCAAAACTGCTGGAGCCGGCCCTGGTGGTGGTGGTGGTGGGTGGGGAAAGCTTTCGAATTTTTGTTTTGTTCTGAAAAAATAAACATTACAGTGTTTGAATAATTTTTTACAATGGCCTCGACTCTCAAAATGTTTATTACAGTATTGAAGTTTAAAAAGAAATTTATAATTTGAAAATAAAATTACATAAACATACAAGAAGTATATATTGTCTCTTTATTTATAATCAGATGCATTATATATATTTAATCTCCAATATTTTTGGGATGGATGTGTCATGTATAATCAAATTTGTCCCCTTAATACCTGTTTTTTAATGCTTTATTCAATTCCTATTATTTTTTAGAGTTCACACACTCTCTCTCTCTCTCGATATATATCTTATTCAAATTTTCAATCGTTAATAAAATACTTTCTATTGATCTATTCAAGTTCAAATACATTTTTTTAAACAAGTGGCAGCTTTTGTAGTGGATGACACTTGATGTTATACAGTTTTTTCAAATATTAATTCATTAATTAAATTAAAACTTGAATAAATAGTAAGAAACAAAAATAATAGTCCAACACCCTATATAGAAAGGATAATGGAAAATCGCTTTCTATTTTGTCACTTAATATTGTGATTGTGTGCCATACGTATATACTACATATTTATATTAATTATAACTATTTACTAAAAAGCAAGTAAAATAAAAATTTTCTTTGTTGACCTCTAAGTAGGAATTGACAATTTTTTTTTATATTACTTGTTTAATTTGTTTTTTGTTATAAATTGCAGTAATAAATAACTTGTTGAACTAAGAATTCAATGTTAGTATACGGAATCAAATATTTTCATCGAACCATTTATTGGCTTTGTTAGGGCTCGTACACGTTTTATTAAAGCTCTGGGGAGTTAAACCTTCAATATTATCCTTAGCTTGAGGCTAAACTGGCATTTAACGACATTCAGGTTTTCAAAAGATATTTTTAGAAAAGGCAGTGTGTGTGTGAGAGAGGGCCACCCCTTCGATGTAAACCAATCGATTCTTTCATTCATGATTTGAATTTCATTGGACAATATGCTTTGACATTTTGAAATGTTGTCACTTCCGTTTCCGCCTGTTTAGTTTTATTAAGTATCCAAGGTAATATATGGTATAAAAAAGAGAATTCTTTCAGATTTTAAATATCCAGTTAAAATTTTATTTGTTATTAAAAAGGGAATCCGGTTCAGAAAGTTTTTTTTTAGTTCTTTTTATAAATAATATAAATAGGTATAAATTGTTAAAATTAAATTAAATTTAAAATTTGTTTCATCTTATGAGTATTCGGCTTTTCATAAAAACATATTCGTTTTACATGATAATCATTGGCATTACCAATTCTTACGACTCAAATGACAATTTGCTTAGAACAATTTGTTTCAACCTCCCTCTCAAATAGTTAATTAATTTTCCTTCAAGGAAGGTTTTAAATATTTAACGAGCATAATATTTAATTATACCTGACGTATAAGAATCATAACATTAATCTATTTTTGTTCCCCACTCCTTTACTTGTCCCATCATCGATATATTTTAAATTACATCGAAGCTATTATTATTGGAGCATGGATTTAAATTAAAGGCTTTCAATTGTAAATCAGAATCTTTGGATCTCGGTAAAATACACACACAAGAAAAAATATTTTACAGATTTAAATTAAAATTTTGGGATTGAATTTTGACTGTCAGCTTACCCCATAACTTAACCATCTTGTAGTATTGTAAAACTGATATAAAGTAAAAGTATATAAATCAGGGGTCGGCAACCTTTTAGCTGTGATGTGCCAAACTAATCTACCAATAGGATTCAGTGTGCCACACAGTAAGACATTTTTTAAACAATTCAATGCCCGCTATAATATATGTAGATTTAGAGAATAGAGTTCAATAATATAGATATTTACAGTTTTATTATATATTAATTTTGCATCCTTTAAAGATATTTCTTAACATAAAAATAAACAGCATAAAATATAATTATTTCTTCAAAAAAATAAATTAATTAAAATTATATATGTGTATTTTTAAAAAGATTTATTAAAATAAGAAATAGACAACGTAAAATATCAGTATTTCTCCCCATACAGTTAAATAAAAATTTTAATGCGAACCTAGTGCTTTCACCGTTCTACACACATACACTTTCATATCGCAAATGTGTGTGACTTTCAATTTGACAAGATTCGTAGCACATTCATTCGTTTATCAACTTCTTTGCAGACTCGAAATATTTTTCTTATGAAGAAAGATTTTTTACTTTGATATGTAAAACCAAAGTGGAAAGCAGATTACATGTAAGCAGAGTACAGAGTTAATTTTCTCTCTTCAAACAATAAAATCTTTCCAGCAATGACATTCATTAATTTACAAAATGGCTGTAAATTTATCTCTAGTTATTTTTCAGATTTTTTCTAATTTTGTAAATATCTATAATTTTGAAAATTTTTTCAAATAAGGTTCATTACAAATTTTTCAACTACCGTCCATTCAAAAATTGACAAATTTGTAGAGTAGTGTAGGGTGCCATAGAGAATTACACCGCGTGCCTCATGTGGCACGCATGCCATAGGTGGCCTGACATAGGTGATATATATACAAGGTGGCCTGATATATACTATTCTCTCATCAGCCCAGTCCGTGTAGGGCAGCGATGCACGTTAAATCTGTCGAGAGCTGAAACGTCCTCCCGTTGGTGTGGTGTGGTAGTTAGGAGAGGGGGTGCCAGCTCAGGTGTCGTCCACGTCACTTGACCATGGTTCAAAATTACGAGGTCCGTCGCCAAAAGCCCTCGTGTAGCTGAACAGTGCGACGTTAATATTCAATCAATCAATCTCATGAGCCCAGTGATATAGGCAAATATTGGGGGTTGGCCGGATTTGAAATTTAAACTCTACAATATTAGTTCCTAAGGTGTTGTTTTGAATCTGCTATGCTACTGAGGCTATCTTATTTTTTACCTGTATTGTCTTGTTGTATTTCTATTTATTACTTTGCTTTCTCAGATTTATGGCAATTTGTATACGATTATATTTATATATATATATTGAAGATAATGGCCGGGGGGGAGTGGTTTTACTTAAAGATGAATTCCATATTGAGGTGATCTATGTCAAGCGGTTGAATGAAGGATGCATATTGCTTTTAGTCCACTTTATTTTCCAAGCAAGACATTCAAACGATTTATAATAAACACGCTCATAACTAACGGCGATTAAACAGTCACATAGCAGTTACAAATAAGCAGCAGCAACAGTTCACAGGAGGAAGACAAAGAGAAAAAGAGTTCTGGCTATTTATATGAAACGGCACTGCCGTGTGACTGCCTCTTACGAAGACTATGATTGGTGGAAAGCTATCGTTCACGCTCGCGCTAGATTCAGAAAAAATTCTAAATTCTGTAAAAAATGCAAGCTGTTATTTTTTTCCTAAATAATATTACGTTTAAATCCCGTCAGGTGGGTCAGCAATAATTATTTACGTGTGAGTCCTGAAGGAGAGGAACATTAAAAAGTTATTCAGGCTGAAATTAAAGAGAATTATTACATATATATAACATTTCGAATATTTCAAATAATGAAAATAATCCGTTAAAAGGCGAATTAGACGTTAAGATGTAAATTTTAAAATTGTTCATGTTTTTTTTAAAAGGAATTAAAGGCTGTAAGCGAAAAATACCTTAATTTGAAAACGTTCAACTGCTCAAACGAAGGAAAGTATTAGAAAGTAAATTTAAAAACGAATAAAAATGAAGGTAAAAAATTAATTTCTCCTTACAAAACTTGTTGTAAGACACAGAATTGTTCATTGGCCACTAAATTGAAAAACACCACCATAGCACAAAAACATTTTATCATTTAAATTTAAAAAGAAATGAAATTCAAACCACAAAGCAACCTATGTATTTAAATGTATTAAATTACAAACAAGTAATCCAATATATACAATCATTCCAATCCATTTACACAGAACCATTATTCAACAACACGATGAAATAAAAATTTAAATCCTTTTTTTACAGTCTAAAACTATTATCTTTCCTTCATTTAAAAGAGAAAAAAAAATCTCTTCAGGGTAGAAACCAGGGGATAATGCAGATTAAGTGTATAATGCGTTCCCTGTAAAGAAGACTATACCATTGTGATTGCTTGTAAGGAAGATATTGTGAGTCTGTCGAAAGATTATACTGGAAAGACATTAGTGTAGGTTACGTGTTTTTTTTAATTAAATCTTCTCTGCAGTGTTTTTGAATGAAGCTTTTAACTTCGCTTCTTGCTCTAAGGAAGAAAAAGAATTCGTTGTTAAATGGGAATCCTTTTCAATTAGGAAATGCGAAGATCCCCTGTGTCGTGTTTTTATTGGTTTGTATAATGGGATGAGTAGGTACGTGTCTGAATTGACGCTGTTCGTACTACTGTAAGAGTGGGTGCATAAAGTGAGTTTTCGAAGGTTCTCTTCTAATGCTAATACTTAGAAGTTGTTTTTTTTTAATTTTCCATTAACAGAAAGATTAATAAATCTTGCAACCATTGTTACTGAAAATGAATGTTTACATCTGGTGTATTGAAAATATATTACTGGCTTGAAAATAAAGAAAGTAACTGGGTCCACTGGTCGATCGCGATCGACTTAATGCCCACCCCGGTTTTAGATCTTAATTGTAATTGCGTAATTTCAAGCACCATAGCCAGACTACGTACATGACACTTCTAAGGGATGAAAATATCCCCTGATGGCCAAAGAAATTACAATATTTTTCCTCACTGTCCTGATATTCAACTTTGTCCTAATCATATACTTAATTGTCCTTCTATAATAGTTAAACTCCACAACACTGAACTGAACCCCACGGACCATCAACTACTCTATTCGCCAAAGGTCATCGACATAGCAAGGGCCGCTTTGGATATCTTCGGCGCCATTTGCTTTCTTTGCACTACTTGGACTAGACAACAACAGATTGATCGTTTGAGGTTTGCGGATCACAGCTGCCATACGAAACCCCTTCCCCATCTTTGACGTTCTGAATTTTCAATTACAAACTTATTCGAACTAGAACTAGGGGTAGGCCCAAATTGAGATGGCTCTGATTGAGGGAAGGATGATTTTAAAATTTTAATTGTGACTTATTGGAGAAATGTTACTGCGTGAAGATCGGGATGGGGCTCTTGTGAAGGCCTTGGCCCATTCAGGGCTGTTGTGTCAATAGAGGAAGAAGATTCTTCCACTAAAACTTCAAGTTTAAGTGCCAACGTTAATTTCTGGTTTTCATATGTTTTAAATCAGTAGCTTATTCATCGAACTTAAAGATTTTAGGATATTTTTACCTTATATATAGAACAGTAGTTCACACATACTCAGTAAAAAATTGGCAAGTTTTCTGTTTGGCTCTTATATTTTACACAAGTTAATTTTAAAATAAATGGTCTTATATATAAAGTTAATTCTTAGATAAAATAAACTGTGTGTGTGTGTGACAAAATCTAAATGAATTATTTTGGCCAAAGATGAATAAATACAGTAGTTTATAAGTATCTTTGAATGTCTCAAGTAAAGTAATCATTTTTATCAATGCTTGCTAGAAATAAAAAAAAAAGCGTGAAGTTATTACACAGATATATCTTAAATTCATCAATTTTTAAGGTACAATGTTTCTGTAAATTGAAATAAACATTGTTTTGCACTAATTTTGTAATTTTTAACGTATAAAAAAAGATATAAAGAATGTTTTGTTAAAAGTAATGCACAAAATGTAAGATGATACTTCATTCTGAGGTAAAAAAACTTTGTCCATTTAGTTGATTTGCTTAAGAGTTTCAGAATCTCCCATGTAGAAGACAGTCAATTTAAGTAGACAGTTATTACAAGAACACTCATAAAAATACTTTTAGTTAGTTTTATTTATTTATTTATGTTAAAAAAAAATTCTGCATCACTCTTTAATCATAAGTCTGAAATTCCGTGCTTCCAATCAGTAGAAAGCAAAGAAATCCTTTGTCACTGCAGAAAAGAAAAAGGAGAGGAGGAAAACAACCTTTTTAATATTCACCGGATGTTTCATTTTTTGACAGAAGTCGAGATGACTTTCCCACTTTATAATCAGCCAATAAAAAAATGGGGAATAAATAAATAAATCGGAAGCCAAAGTGTCTGAAGCCGACGTGACACGCAACCCCTCGGGCAACCTGATCGTCTATTTATTATTGCATTAGGGTTCTGTTGAGATTAATCAAAAGTTGGGGCACCATTCGCAATAGTGTTGTTGCATTGGCGAAGGTGGCCAATCAATGTTTCTTTTTGCCATGCATATTCCCCTCCCCTCCACTTTTAAATACGAAAGTATTTTAAATGTGTCTTTTGGGTATCGTGCCAAAATGCTTTCAAAAGTCAAGATAAGAAGAACATGATGTGTGGAATAACTAAGTGGACTGTGAAATTCCCGCTGAAACGAAGGACCAAGCCTTCTTTGTTGTTGAAGTGGAAAGTTTTAGAATGTTATCTTATTAGAAAAGAATGTTTAATTACTTCTACACTGCTGACACGAGAATGATGGAAACGATATAAACTAATACAATATATATTTAAATGTGCACAATGACTTGTTTTTTTAGATAGGCTTGTCTTTTAAACACGCTCCGAGAGTTAATTATAGCATGAATAGTTCATTTGTTACTTCTGTCACTTAATAAATTAACGAATTTGATCGATCAATCATATTCCTTGTAAATAAAGTTTATTTTTAAACAAATATTACTGACTGGAAAATGTATATTGCAAGCATTGAGCTGTTGAAAGTGTGAAAGTATTTTTTGATGAAGAAGTTGAGGATATGGTGGCTAGAAATATTCCCGCGGAAAGAAAGTAGAATCTTATCTTTGGGAATCATGAATTAATTCACAAGTTAGACATATACAAGTCGTTGAATTGATGCATTGATTTTTCTTAAAGATTCGAATTTAAAAGACGTTGACTTATAGTAAGAATGTAGATGTAAAATATTAAAAACTTGCAATTGATATTAACGTAAAGGGTAATTCGTTATTTAAGGATGTATCATACAAATTCTTCGTAATCTAATATATAACGTGAGGCTGATATGATTTTTTATGCTACATCCTTTTTCACTAAAATATTTACCAACTTTTTCGCAGATTTTAAAGCAATCCTGAAAGAAAAAAAACAACAAGGAAGATGGTTCTTGCTGCATTAAACAGCAAAAGTGCATCGTATTCACTCTTGTTCACCATCATTTTGAATGTCTTGCATGAAAGATTTTTTTACATATAATTTTGGATCATTTTTCAATTTTAACATACTTTTAGTATCTGCATGAATTTCAATAAGTATTACTATATGTTTTTTTCTACTATTGTCTTTTCATGATTCTCGTTATTCGTGATTTCGTTGCTTTACATGTACATATGTAAAATTTCTATTAAGACATTTACACTAGGGACGTAGAGTATATTACTAATGCAATAGGATCGTAGAACATATAATTTGAATGTAGTAGGATTGTGGCATATTAAAAAATATGTAAAATGTAATCGGGAATGGAAACACCTTAAAAGTTTTGAGATTTTGGGAACAATTTCTGGAAACATATTTGAACCATGAAAAACGAGGGGGTTCCGGGGGGCCCGGACCCCCATAGCCTTGATTTTTTTCGATTGGTTATAATCCTATTACATATTACGAAAAAATTTAATTATGTATTTTTATTAATAATTAATTTTATTAATTAATGCTAACTATTTATTGAATAATTATTTTTGTATTGTTTTTGTTCCCCAAAATCGACTAAATCAAAAGAATAAGTTGGGCGACAATTGGAGCCTGATACCAAAATGGTGGACTTTCGACCCTATACACCCCCCTTGAAAAAATTTTGTGTGCGCTACTGGTTGGAACCTATTACTAATCTGAAACTAATATAATTATTAGTTTAGATTTTTTTTTTATTAGAATCTATTACCAAAATCTGAAACTAATACGTTGGAACCTATTACCAATCTGTAACTAATACGCTTGAATCTGTTACCAAACAAACTAATATTTTGGAACCTATTACCAATCTGAAACTAATACGCTGGAACCTATTACCAATCTGGAACTAATACGCTTGAATCTGCTACCAAACAAATTAATATGTTGGAATCTATTACCAATCAAATTAATTAATATATTGAAACCTATTACCAATCTGATACTAATATGCTGAAACCTGTTATTTAAAAGTCACAGCTCTTGAGCATCTCTGCTTCACACAGAAATCTTTTTCTTACAATCTTCTTTAAAAAGCAACACCATACTTTAGATTAAAAATAATATTTAATTAACTTTATATAGAACTTGGCAGCACATACGCTGTACTGAAATTTCTTTTCCACATTTACTTCAGCTGCGACACAAGTGCTGTAATAAGCGATTCATCTACAGTTCGACCTCTCCCTTGACCAAGGATGAGGATGAAGCGCTTGTATTGTAACCGAAACAATTTAGGAAAAGAAAAAAATGCAGTACAACTAATGTACCACCGAGTTCCAAAGGTTAAATGTCCTATGTGTGTTTTAAAAACATTTAGGGTTATAAAATTTTAATGCTTTAGCAAAAGGAAGGAAGTTTTATTTTTAAAATCATAAATCTAAAGTAAAAAAAATTAAATGAATACTTCCTTTTCATGTTGTTATATATTGCTTCTTGATTTCACCTAATATTCAACTCAATCGTTACATTTTGATTACTAAAATGGACGAATATAAATTGAAGTGATTGCATATTTTTTTAAATTTTGTAAATAATTTATCTATACAAATGCAATTATAAGTGAAGCAATATGAAGGGAAAAAATTATATATGTTCCTTTTAGAAGAAAATTTAAATCATTATTAATTAATTGCGTTTTTTAAAGGTGATCAAAGATGTAATTTTAATACTGAGCAATTAAATAAGAATAGGAAATTACTCTCTCGAGGTGGTTAGTAATTGGAAACATCCTGCATTAAAATGCAGCAAAAGGTCGAGGAATCCTTGACTTAATAACAAGTTCATTTAGGAAGTAATAAATATTTTACTGCTGATAAATATTCTATATTTATATTTAATTTCTTTTCATAAGTCTTCTGTTTCAGATACGAATATTTCATTAGTTTAACATTTAAAAACATTTTTATGGATTTCGTTTATTTATGTCTTCATTTGTCCGAGTGTTGTATTTGTTTCTGAGAAGAAAAGATCAGAATTCAATGTGAATCAGTTTTTATGTTAGAAAAATGGTGTTGATTAACGGGGGTATTATTTTTTTTAAAGTTTAATTGATAAGCGGTATTAATGAACCCCTCTTCAAATGTCATTTTTAGATAGCCAAGTTCAAATGTAGGATTTGTTGTTTTATTTATTTATTAATATGATATTTTTTGTGCTCACTGACCCGGTGGAAATTCATACAATGTTACATAAAAGCTTTGACTACAAGTTTATAAAATAAATTTACGCTCAATAAATATATTTCATCAATAATAAAATTATAATCTAGTTGGAAGAAAAAGATTAGCATGTTCTACCATTTCATGGATTTAAGGTATCCTACTATGTTCGGAACCGTGATTTTGCAAAAGCGTGTAAATGAATAATATTTATGATATTTAATGTCACTTAGATTAGAAAATGTATATAAAATTGTTTTAAGAATAATATTACAATAAAAAATTATTTAAGTACAATATTTTGACAAAAAATGAACATAGAATGACCACTGTTTAAAATATTCTCCTTCTGTGAAAAATGCTTCTATTATAATATTTTACCTGAATATAGTTCAGATCTCTCCACAGAGGCTCAACTAGAATTTCTGAAATTTATAACTTAGAAGTGGGTTTATCCATGTTTTATACGACACAACAAAGGGGAGAAATTTTAAGAAAAATACGTCGATAATTATTTCAATAGGTTGTAACTCTGAAAATAATGAGAATTTTTCAAAAATCATAGTTGAGCTTCTGTACAGAAGTCTGAGCTATATACAGGCAAAATATTATTACATAATAGAAGCATTTTTCACAAAAGGAGAACATTTTGAAAAAGGGCTATTCTAAGTTAATTTTTTGTCGAAATATCGTATTTAAATAATTTTTTTTTCAAAATGTTCTTAAAACAATTTATACATTTATTCTAATCTAAGTGACTCTAAATATCATGAAAATTATCCATTTATGCGCTTTTTTAAAATTACGATTCCGAAAGTAGTCGGATACCTTAATGTTATTAAAAGATTTTACAATTAAATGGGGGTAAAAACTAGTAAAGAAATGAAAGAAGTGTATTATTTTGGTATTTTTATACAGTATCAAAATGTTTGAGCATAGTTTATCTCCAAACATGCAAGAAGAAAGAAGGACAAAAAACAAAAGGTTTAAAGATCAGGAAGAAAAATGCACCTTCACAATTGTTTCAAAAATCTGTACATAGCACAGGGAGGGAATAAAATAATGTATAGGCTCGCAGGGTCTTTGTTGCTTATTGCATTGAGCAAAATGTAACAAATTTCGCTTGTATGCACAGTAGAGCATGCGGTTTTGATTTTCAAAGAAAAAGTAATACCAAAAGTTGCCGCTAGAGGAAGTTTGGCACTGCGTTCAAAAAATAAGTAGGAAATTATAATAAAAGAATTTAGAGAGAATCTAGAATATAAAGGAAAAGAGAAAGAATTATCAATATTCACAGACGAATTGTCTTTTAATGGTGTTGATTGTACGTGAGATGTGCTTTATTAGTCAGATATTTCATCATGTGAACGAAAATATCTATACTAGCCTTCGTTAATTCTAGCGAAAATTAAGTATAATTAATGTGTGAAAAATGATTTAACGATTTTAAAATATAAGAACTCTGAAGTGTACCCATGCCGGATTTCAAAGCAATAGCATATTGAAAAAGTTGTTGAAACTGCTGTTGTGAACAGAAATGACTAATGTGAGGTGCAGAATCAATATCGAGTCAGATATCCCATATTCAACAGAGAGGAAAATCTGCATAAAACTTTTAAACTTCATCCCTTTAAAATCTTTCCCGTTCCCTGAAGATGAAGAAAGTTATTAATTACTGTTTCGCGCGGTTGACAGATACTTATTTATCGTACATATGAGCTTGCAGTGCCGAATTTTTCCTCCTGCTGTGACTTTTGGTATTCATTCTTTTTTCTTTAGAAATCGAAACCCCAACCTCTACTGTGTATGCGAGCCAAATATTGCTACATTTCGTCCAGCATAGTACACGCTATAGGGCCTTGAACACATCACATTATTTTATGTCTATCCTGTATATCGATTTCGATTAAAAGAGTGCTAGCTCCATCTACTTGATAAACGAGTTAATTTCGTCACGAAGAGAAACGGAGAACTCTTGGGCTACCACCTGCAGAATCTGTAATTCTGGAGTTTATCGTCTTATTCCTCTTGAAAATTTGTTGAAATCGTATTCTAGTATGAAAAAAATGCTCGATTGGAAGCGTATTAATTGGGCATACCTAAAAATGGTTATTTTATTTTTTATTTATCAAAAATGTAGTAGGAAAGTCAGATGCCACTCGACTAGAATGTATAGATACCAAGAATTGTCTAATAGTGGTCGATTTATGTTTTGCTCTCATTTGGAGTCATTTTTTGAATTCTTGTTTTTAAGTAAACTGAGGGATAGTATAAAAAGCAAAAGGTTAAAAAAATACTTAATTTTCTTATATAAGCTTTGTTTCCATTCATAAAAGATTTTTTTAAAAATTTATTTTTATAGTCAAATTTTTTTTAAATGAAAGTTTTAACACAACAAAAAATTGCTGAGGCAAATCCTCATAAATTTCATTTTGTAATTCTTTTCAGGAACATGCTCCTTGTTAAAAAATACCGAAACGTCTCTTGCTACATTAAGTATTGAGATGTTGAACTGTCAATTTGACGTGTGGCCGTGGTGTGCCAGTGGCCATGGTCGAAAACTCGCAGCCGATGCGGGTCGAGTCACGGGGCTGGAAACCTAGTATCACTAAAAACTCGCCGTGTAGAGGGGCTATGCTCAGTAGCTCACACAGGAATTTTTCAATATTCCAGGGTTGAAAGTCTACCATTCTCATAACAAACCCTGATACACTGCCAAACGTATTCTTTTGATTTTAACGATTGTCGGGAACAAAAAACAGTAAAAAGGAAATTATTGAATAAATAATTAGCATTAATAATTGAACTATTAAAAACAAATACTTAAATTTTACTCACTATACTTATAGGATTACAATCAGTCGGAAAAAAATCAAGAGCAACGGGGGGGGGGAGGGTCCGGACCCTTATGGGCGACACTGGCTATCTTTTTAAATCTGTCGAGGGTCAAAGTCACCCCACCCCTTCCTTTAGGCTAGGTATGGAAACTTTAAGAGGGGAATTGACTGTCCAGGTGTGAGCTACCATCTTGCCCATTGATCGTGGCTCAAAATTACATGGTCCCTCTCAGTGGCGCACACAAGGGGAGTGTCCTTAGTGGTCCAGACACCCCCCATAGCCCTTGATTTTTTTTCGATTGGTTATAATCCTATGTATATATTACATAAAATTTAACTATGTATTTGTTGTTGATAATTAATTTTATTAATTAATGCTAATTATTTATTCAATAATTAATTTTGTATTGTTTTTGTTCTCAAAAATCGACAAAATCAGAAGAATATGTTGGGCGGCGTATTGGAGCATAATACCAAAATGGTGGACTTTCGACCCTGACCCCCCATCTGAAAAGTTTTGGTGTGCGCTACTGGTCCCTCGCCAATAGTCCTCGCTTTGTTTTAGAGTGCGACTAAATTGCAAAAATCAAATCTTGTCAGTTTTGCGGTTGAAGTGTATCTAACATCAACATCTTCGTTTTGTTTGTTCTTTGTACAAAGTCATTTATTTCGAACAAAAAGGATTGATTTCCTACACGGGCGATAACTCAAAAAATTAATTAAGCCTTAAACTAAAATTCGTGAGCTCTGTACGAAAATAAGAAATTTTAAAAGTCGCTGTTTTCTGAAGAGTGCGAATATGAATCATAGCCCTTTCGATCCGATAAAACACGCAACTTCGCGAAATTAGCACGAAAACAAACATTTAGAGATTGGGAAAGATTAAATACGTTGTAGGATCGAGTAAATATTTAAAACTTATCGTGTTTTCCTATCGCGGTTGAATAATTAGCATACGTGCGCTGGATTGCGAAATGAAAACTAAGGAAATGATGAATATACGAAATTTAGTATCACTCTTTGGGATAAGAATTTATGCAGAATACACACACACATTTCTCTTTTCTTATGAAAGATATTTGTAAAAGTGTTTAATTTTTTTTATGAGCATGCATACTCAATACTTTAGTAACTTATTTCGGGGGAGGATTATTGTTTTGCGTTTACATTTTGAATTTTAAAGCCTTTAAAGTTCATAATGAAACATATTTGAAGAATTCCTATTCGATCTCTCTCTCAAGTAGTTTTATCACTCTTACTATTTTTACTTTTGCACCTTCTTCCTAAATGTACTTAACCTTTTTATGACCAACCATCAGTGGCGTAACGGAGAATACTTGGGCCCCCAGCAAAATAAGGTTTTGTGCCCCAAGCCCAAATAAGTACTTGGCATCAATCATGCTTTGGGGACCCCTAGAGTCCTGGGACTCCCCCACGATGCGGGGGTGTATGTTACGCCTCTGCCAACCGTAGCTAGTTTCATTGTAGCATGTGGGATGGTCATTAAAAAAGTTCGTTATTTGATCGCTATTACTTGTGTTATTTATATTTCTCACATGTAACAACAGAGAGTTAAAAAGAAACTTTGATTGAAAGTTGACATTGGATTGGTCCAATAATAGGTGAATTCTTGATGGTCACATGATAAGTATAATCACGTGTTATCCATTGAATTCAAAGAACAGACCTTAGATTCATTCGTTTTCTTGTATTTGTAAAATCAGAAACAATTATAAATTCGATAAATAGACAAACATTTACTAGTATTAAGATTCAAAATTTTTCAAAAAAATATTATACTGGTTTTTAAAAGTATATGCATTTTGTACTTACTTGTGTGCCTTAAAAAACAGTATAATATGTTAATAAATAATTTTAGTTCGCACTCTAACCTATATATATTTATATACCTTTGTTCAAATTTTCAATCGTTAGTAAATACGTTTTATTCATCCACTCAAGTTCAAATACGTTTTTTTTTAAACTTGTAATGGATGACACTTGATGTTAATACACTTTTTAAAACATATTAATTCATTAATTAAATTTAATTAATTACTTGCAGTTTGAGAGTCGATATTATTCCTTTAGATGGCAGCACTATTGCATAAAACGGCTGCTGTTAAATTTGTGATGAAGATTTAACTTAACCTGAGTGTGAGCATATGCTAGTTAGACGCCAGCATTCCTTTTACACTGGTTTTAAGATAAATTCTTACCTATTGTATTAAATTTCTATAAAAAAAAATGTAATTACAAATTAAATGTGGTTAAAAGTTTTTCTTGTTAATTAAAAAGGTGTTTTACCACTTAATATTGTGATTCTACCATATGTATATACATATTTTTTTTATATGAATTGTAACTATTTAATAAAAAATAACTAAAATAATTTTTTTTTTTCTTGATCTAACAAGGGGAGGGCACGACTAAGAAATTAATTTGGGATCGAGACTTGGTGTAGCAGTAGTACTCCTTTAGAGTGTTCACTCCTCAATGTAATTCCGTCGAATGGCCAGTCGATTCGGAGAAATTAGCCTTCGAAATTCATGCTCAACTTTTATACAATTAAATTTTTATTTCCCGCAACGAGTTCGTAGCTCTGATCGGTAAATCGTCTGCTTACTATGCGCGAGGTCAGGGTTCGATTCCACGCGATCAACTTTTTTTCCTTCAATTCATTTAATTATTTTTTTAAATTAAATAAATTTACTTATGAAAGGTTTAGTAAATATTAAATGATATTTTATGTAATTATATTTTGTATTTTATAAAGTAAAAAAAATCAAATAAATTTATAACTTAAATTATTTATTAGTAAAATTATTTAAAATTATTATTGATTAAAAATATATTAAATTATTATTAATTAAAAATATTTAAAATAATTATTGATGAAAATTATTAATAATTAAAATGAGTAAATTAATTATTATTTATTAAAATTATTTACTTAGTTACTATTTATTATATATAATTAATTCATTACTGTTTATTGTAATTAGTTAATTACTATTTATTATACTTGATTAATTATTATTAAGCATTAGTATTAATAAGAAGTATTACTACATTTTTTTTATTAAAATTTTTTTTATGAAATAAAAATTTTTTATTTTCAGTTTTATTAAAAAAATAGACAAATGACGGCTGATATATTCAAAAACTTTCTTCAGTTTTTGGATTTCAAATCATTGGAACATTTTGCATGATTAATTTTTTTAAATGGTTTACAAATGTTATCAAAATTTTATTGTACGATTTATTATTAAAAATTAAAACTGAATTAAATGTAAACGAATTGCATTGAATGGTATTACGAAAATGCTTAGTACATTATTCTTCACTATTTTAAATGAGAAAATAAGAATTAGGAAAGAAAAAGATAGTGCATCCAATTTTTACCAAGGTTGTGGAAAAAAATTAGGTAAATTAAAGGAATTTTCTATGTACGAAAAGAATAAAAGAAGTTCTACATTTTTATTACTAAAATGAAAAGTGTTAATAAAATAACTAGTCATTTATTTTTATTCAAAAATGTATAGAGAGTTACATTCTAATTTTTTTACATGAAATAGTCATTTTTTTTATATTCGTCACTATCGAAAAATAAATTTAAAATGCAGTCTCTTTTTTTAATCATTCTTTAGTGATTTGTTTACAGTGACATGTGGAACATGCTGATTATTTTTCTGAATTCGTTTACCGTAGTGAAACATATTACTATGTACTGATTTTGAAATGGTGAAAAAAATTATGAAGATTTATAAATATTCATGCAAATTATTTTATTGTGAGGAATACCTATTTTTTTTCTTTGTTTTCGTTTATCTTGATTGCCCTTATTTTTAATCTTCTTTAAAGAGTCAAAGCATTAATGAAATTAAGATTTATTCTTAACAGCACTTGCTTGTGAGAACAATTCTTTAATTATTTATAAGGGTATGTCAAAGAAAGATTTATCGTCACTGGAAAGTATATCATTATAACAAATAAAATGTTACTAAATTATCTATACATATTGTAAAATTGAAAAAAAAAGCATTATGCAATGCATTGCAGTTGAAATATTGCCTTATAAGACATTATTGTAATCGACCCAAACTGTAGTGACACGAAAAAATATTTACTAAAAGCGACATGAAAAAAGAAAACATGTTCTTTTTTCACAGTTAAAGTCAATTAACGACACTATTCAATAGAGAGCATCTGTCTGGGAGGAAATGCCGCTGAATACAAATTTGCAAATGATGTAAAAGAATTGTACTAAAAATGAATTATAATTTTTGCTAACAAAGTTTTGTTTCTAAACTTTTGTATTTCTGGCTGCTTCATAAATGCCGTAAGATTTTTATAAGCAAAAGCAAAATTATGATATAAAATATTTATCGGTACCGTGTCCTCTTAAAAAATAAAAAAAGCTTGGAGCACAATTACACAATACTATAGTCTCCTTTGCTTATATTAAGGTGACCATTTTTTTTACAATGAAAAGGAGGAAGAAAAATTTTAGAAGAAATTATTATTTAAGTATATGAAACGTATTATTAATTCAAATAAAAACACGCTAATTATGCTCACATTCTTTTTAATTATTATCTTAAACGAGTATTTTTCCATCGAATGGATATTCTTTTGTCAACATATCATTTTCTAATAAATCGGAAAGTTAGGGGGGAAAATATCCTTCATACTGAATTCTACGGTAAGCACTGTAGCTAAAATATTTACATTCAATTTTGATTTTTCACTAGTCACTTCACAAAAAAATCATTACCAACTGAAAAAAAAAACTCTTTCAAATGCTACATTAGTTCCAGGGCAGCACAACGTAAATCAACAAGAACAACTAAAACTTTACGTCGTTCACTCAGCCCGCCTACAATTTCACCTATCTTTTATCATCAATTTCTCAGCACGTTGATTTTGCAATCATTCTAATTCATTAGAGTTTTTATATACATTCAGTCTTCTTTCTACTTCCAACAGACAAATGTCATCGATTTTAATATCAGGCATTTTTCTGGATAAAAACTCGCCGTAATTTTCTATATCTACCCAATTTACTTGCGACAAAGTCAAACATACAATTGAAAATTGTTATTTCTTGTGATATTTGTTTCAGATCATTCTTCGACAGTTTGGAAACATGTTTGATTCATCTCTGAATACAGAGATTAACAGATCAGTTTTAAAATAATGAAAAGGAGGACACTTTTCAAGGAAGGACAGAACCTCTAAAAGGAGGACTGTCCTCCCCAAAGGAGGATGGTTAGTCACCTTATTTATATGGTTATTGAATGCTTCAAGCCGACTATATTTCGGCTGCACATACCAGATGTCCTCTTTCCACAGCCATTTCGTATCAAGGTCAGATACGTCGAGATTGACACTAAGCTAACACTCCATTTCGTCTCGTTGTGTTAGGAATATTTTTACAAATATTTACTATAGCTCCGCCGTTCACGTCTCCAATCCGTCTAAAACTTGTCACACTTGCTGATAGAATATTTTAGGTAATAAAACCTCAAAATAAAGTAGTACAGACATTCACATGTTCTGGAAAAAATTGGATTTAAAATTCCACAACCATTTAAATATTTTTTATTTCAGTATTTTACCCGAAGTACTATTGACCATGTTATCGAAAAATTGACCATTTGATGCAGATAAAATGTTGGTTGAATTTTTTTTATTTTATATTTAATTTAAAAATTATTTTATTGCCTAGAGAAAAAAATTGTGTAATTCGATTTTGATTTTTTACGTGTTTTTATATTTGTTTAAGGTATCCGACCACGTTCGGAACCGTGATTTAGCAAAAAGCGCATAAATGGATAATATTTATGATATTCACTGTCTTTTAGATTAGAAAATGTATATAAAATTGTTTTAAGAATATTATTACAATAAAAAATTATTTAAGTACAATATTTTGAAAAAAATGAACATAGAGTTCTGACGCAATTTCAAAATATTCCCTTTGTGAAAAATGCTTCTATTATAATAGTATTTTGCCTGTATATAGCTCAGACCTCTGTACAGAGGCTCAACTAGAATTTTTGAAATATATAACTTAGAAGTAGGTTTATCCATGTTTTACGTCAACAGGGGGAGGGGGGAGGGAGAAATTTTAAGAAAAAAACACCGATAATTATTTCAATTGGTTGTAACTCTGAAAATAATGTGAATTTTTCAAAAAAAAAAAATAGTTCAGACTCTGTAGGGAAGTCTTTACTTTATATAAGCAAAATATTATTATTTTAGAAGCATTTTTTATAAAAAGAAGAACATTTTGAAAAAAGGTTATTTTAAGTTAATTTTCTGCCAAAATATTGTATTTTTTTTGTCAAAATGTCCTTAAAAATTTTTATACGTGTATTCTAATCTAAGTGACACTAAATATCATGAACATTGGTGCTCCCACCGCACCAAACTACAAACTACGAACAAAAGATATAAAAAATGTTATCAATTACTTTATGAAAATATATCCGACTACGTTCGGAACCGTGATTTTAAAAAAGCGCACAAATGGATAATTTTCATGATATTTAGTGTCACTTAAATTAGAATACACGTATAAAATTTTTTAAGGACATTTTGAAAAAAAAAAAAAAATACAATATTTTGGCAGAAAATTATTTTAAAGTAACAATAACCTTTTCCAAAATGTTCTCCTTTATAAAAATGCTTCTAAAATAATAATTTTTTTGCTTATATAAAAAAACTTCCCTACAGAGTCTGAACTATTTTTTCTTTGAAAAATTCACATCATTTTCAGAGTTACAACCAATTGAAATAATTATCGGCGTTTTTTCTTAAATTCTCCCCTCTTGTCGTAAAACAGGGATAAACCCTTCTAAGTTATATTTTAAAAATCTAGTTGAGCCTCTGTACAAAGGTCTGAGCTATATACAGGCAAAATATTATTATAATAGAAGCATTTTTCACAAAAGGAGAATATTTTGAAAATGGGTCATTCTTTTTTTGTTCATGTTTTGTGAAAAAATTGCATTTAAATGATTTTTTATTGTAATAATATTCATAAAACAATTTTATACGTGTATTCAATTCTGAAATATTTAATTTAATCTTTCTATAGTAAAAAATTGTATTGCGTCAGCTAAAAAGATCGCAAAATATCTCAAGGTCTTAAGAGTAAATGAAGAGTTGAACTGTGGGTAATGTTGGAGACATAGGTCACACATCTTAGAAAATGTAGGGAAAAAATCCAACTCAGAGCTTAAAATTTTTTTTAAAAATCAAACCGTTTGAATAGTTTGTGTTCTTAATGCAAAAAAAAAAAAAATATTTTTCAACATCTAGGTTTATGAAGCTTTTTTTTTTTGGCGCGATAGAAAATTTTTGAATACGTTCTTTGGTAATTTTTATTTTACTGGCTAAAACACAAATCGCGTACGCTGTTGACATCTTGTGAATTAAGTGGCTTAGAAATTTTTGAAGAGCATGCCAAAAGAGAACACTCTTCATTGTCAACCCTCTTTTAATAAGCATATCTGCATTTGGGTGTGTCAATTGCACCGTTATTAACCTTGAAGTCAAGATACTAAACAATTGCGGACGGAGATCACGTGATTAAGGCTTATAGAAATTCTCCATTGCATCCCCGTGTTATGTTTTTTTAACGTAGACAATTTAATTTTTTTTAAAAGAAAATTTTATTCCACGACCTATATATAATCTCCAATTGACAAACATTAAAGTTTCTCCGAATGACGCACAGAGACAACTTTCGTATTTGGCACACAACTTTAAAAGGAGTTCTAAAACAAAGAGAAAGAGCAAAAGCTTAATTTATTTTGTAGTTCTTTCACGCCTTTTTAATTAATTTATAGCATTATTATGAACCACTCAATTTTTACTTTTTGTTAAGGAATAATTATGTTGAACACACACGTACTTCAAAAATCATGTTCAAAAGTCGTTCAGATGTTATAATATTGCATTTTCTATCGTGTTGTTGAGAAAACGAATAATAATTAAGATAGAAGTAGACAGGCGTGTTTTTTACTATATTGTACATATCAGTATATTTATTCAAAATTTTCACTACGGAATAAGTGAGTGAGTGAGTGAATATTAACGTCACACTTTTCAGCTACACGAGGACATTTGGCGACGGACCACGTCATTTTGAACCATGGTCAAGTGACGTTGACGACACCTGAGCTGTCACCCCCCTCTCCTAACTACCACACCGCACCAACGGGAGAACGTTTCAGCTCTCGACAGATTTAACGTGCATCGCTGCCCTACACGGTGGGTCTTTAGTGGTACTGGGCTCGAACTCATGACATGCCTGCCATGATCCGATACCTTGACCCCACTGAGGTACCACAGCCCTACTACGGAATAAATTCATGATGGTCACGTGATAAATGTAATCACGCGTTTTCCGTCGAATTCCATTTGACATTAGACATGTATTTGTCGTTATGCTTTGAAAATTTAGATACAATTACAAATTCGATAAAGTGTCGTAAGTATTGAGATTTTTAGATCAATATACTGAATTCAATAATATTATACTCTGATGCTAAAAATACGATAAGTCTTTAACCTCTTTAGTGCCACCAGCGTATATAAACGTCTCGCTCAGCCAAAGCATTATTTCCCCTGATGTATATATACGTTTTTCCGAAGTAAGGTCTTTTTAGTGCACTGCTATCCATAAAATTATTCCGAAGGTTTTGGAATGCAATAAAAGGACCTTGACAATGCTTGCGAAGGATCTACTTATTTCAGATTATTTACTTCTTTATTTCTCCCCCACTCAATATATTTTATACGCGCGAAAACGTGAGGAAAACGGTTGGCATTGGAACGCTCTAATAGCGTAACTTTTAATTGGCAGTTAAAGTATTTATTATAAACCATACAAATTATTAATATAAGTGTTTTATATATACTTTTTGTATATAATTTTATACATGACAATCCCATAGGGTCACTGGTAATTTAAACGTTCTTAACACTTAGTATTGTTAAATTAATCACACACACACATAAAATACATTGTGTAGCATCGATACATTTATAAGTGTAATATATAAATGTGTATTTTATTTTTTATTATGTATTTTGTTTGTTTACTTTCACAGTATAAATTAATTTTTTTCAAATAATCTTCTGTTTTCGACTTTTCAATATGCTCGTGCCCCCCTTGTAGAGTTGTCACACCCCTCAAGGGGGCGCGCCCCACAGTTTGAGAAACGCTGGGGTAGGTACTTGGAGGCAGTCAGGCTTTGCGGTTGCGGGGGTGTACGTTACGCCACTGAAAGACCTTCATATAACACAGATATACTAGGTTTATTTGCGATTTGCATATTATTTTGTTCATGAATCAAAGGCAAATTAAAAGATTAACTGCGGATAACAAAACTGCTATTTTCTGGAATTTTTCTTCTATAGAATCACCTTCACCCTACAGTCTATAAGTCCTATTTCCTCAAAAGGAGAGGTTTTACACAAGGTACGTGAACTTGCATGGAAGGAAAATATCTCTTTATTTTCAGACAGCAACTGGATTTTTTCATCCATTTTTTTCTTAAAAATGTTAGGTGCCAACATTATTAATGTAATGTATTGTAATTTTTTATACATAACATTAATGAAATAATTACATAATTTAACAAAACTACAGTAAAATAATTTAATTTTTTTAATAGATGAACGACAACAATTCTCATATTGATATGTCTCTAATTCAAAAATATTAGCGAAATTTTTTCATTGAAACGCATTTAAGCATCATTCCTGCATAATTATTGATATTTATTATTGTATGTATTATTTTATGAGGTTTGCATGTACCAGATAACGCATATTAATATAACAGAATTTATAGTGGGAATGATTACGAACATGTGGCCTGTGTGTCATGTTATGAATTCGAGCCCTAGTACTTCTAAAGACCCGCCCTGTACAGTCTGATTACAGTTAAATCTGTCGTGGCTCAAAGTCCTCTCGTTGGCGTTATGTGGAAGTTAGGAGAGGTGGATGACAGCTATATGGTGTCGGGGTTCAAAATTACGCAATGCGTCACTATAATAGCCCTCCTGTTCATTTAGTGTGTCGATAATGAATACTTACTCATTTTAACAGAATTTATTTTTTATGCTCTCAAATGCAGATTATTGTGTTTATTTGAATAAAATAAAATACTTTTGAAATAATAAAAAAATAAAGGAAATTTCGTACTTTTTTCCTTCCCCTTTCATTTTAGAAAGTGTATTTCTCTGCCTGTTTCAAGTGGACGTTCAGATCTTTTAAAAGATGCGTAACCTACTTGTGAAAATTGTAGAGTAAGGTATAAATTCATACAAAAATTTATCTTATCTTTTAATTTTTCGGAGGATTTTTATCGCATTCAAATAAACGGAATTATGTAGATTTGAGAATGTAAGAGTAAACTCCTCAATATTAACTTTATTCTTACGAATCATAGATGCTGGCAGTTTGAAATCCTTAACGTATTTAAGAAGAAATGTATTTTCATCAGGGATATCTTAAGGCATAAGCCAACTGGGCCCGGGCCCACAGCTTCGGCCAAAATGGAGGCCTCGTCTAGTTTTTGATTTAGCCTCTTAATAAGACCATGATTGAATAATTTCAACAGTCAAATGTTACTGATGATTTCGGACGATACGTCAAGTGTCTACATGTAGACTGTAGCCCATATATAGGCCTAGGCCTACCATCATACACCATTATTACTCATTCAGTCTAACGGTGGCAGACGGTCGAGCCATTTGTGAGATTGTAAGTCATACACAGATTTTTGTTTCGAGTTTGTACGAGTATTTGACAACGAATGCCATGCACTGTCTACTTTAATGGGACATAGATGGAGAGAGAGTCCCAGGGCCTGCTTTTGCTTAGGGTCACAGGGTCTACTTTTGCATAAGGGCCCAAAGCCTCAAGAAGTCTTAAGACGTCCCTGTGATTTTCATAGTAACTAATTAGTTTCCGTAGTAGCTTATGCGTATTACAGACAATCGTAAAGGTGTTACGGAGCTCGTTTGAAGGAAAAAAGCATCCGTAGCTTCATCGTTTCTAATTAAGGGCCCTTCGAACAAAAGATGTTTACTTGCTTTAGATTTCCATACTTGACGGTTTATAAAACTGCTGTTTCTCCATTCTTGTATTATACTCCTTAAGGTATAAGGAGTCATATATTATAATCACGGTTTCGACTACGTTCGGGACTGTGATTTTAAAAAAGCGCATAAATGGATAATTTTTGTGATATTTAGTGTCACTTAGATTAGAATACATGTATAAAATTGTTTTAAGGACACACACACATTTTGACAAAAAGAAAATTTTTTAAATACAATATTTCGGCAAAAAAAATTAACTTAGAATAACCTTTTTTCAAATCTCCTTTTGTGAAAAATGCTTCTATTATAATAATATTTTGCCTGTATATAGCTCAGACCTTTGTACAGAGACTAAACTATGATTTTTGAAAAATTCACATTATTTTCAGAGTTACAAACAATTGAAATAATGATCGACTTTTTTTTCTTAAAATTTCTCCCCTCCTCTGTTGTCGTAAAACATGGATAAACCCACTTCTAAGCTATATATTTCAAAAATTCTAGTTGAGCCTCTGTACAGAGGTCTGAGCTATATACAGGCAAAACATTATTATAACAGAAGCTTTTTTTACAAAAGGAGAATATTTTGAAAATTGGGCATTCTATGTTAATTTTTTGTCAAAATATTGTACTTAAATAATTTTTATTGTAATAGTATTCTTAAAACAACTTAATGTACATTTTCTAATCTAAGTGACACTAAATATCATAAATATTATCCATTTATACGCTTTTGCAAAATCACGGTTCCGAACGTAGTCGGATACCTTATCTGAATTTTATATGTCATTTTTTTCTGCGTTAAATGTTCAACAGTATTTCTCATTTTGCATTGATTATTCCGATATTTGCAGGGGTGGGCAAGCAGTGGCCCGTGGGCCACAGAAAATCCGCTTTAAACCGAGATTTCTTTTCCATGCGCGATCAAAGATTCGTCTTTTATGTTTCCCTGTTAGGAAAGCAAAGTACCTGAAAGTGTTTCTATTAAGAGATCATCTGCAGAGTTTGGAGGACGAGGTCACTAGAAGATTTCAAGATTTTAGAAAATTCAACTCAATTTAATTTAATCTGTTATCCCATTACGTTTGATGATACAGTACCTGAGGAGCTACAGTTCGAACTTATTGACTTGGAGTCAGATCACAGTGTGAAGAAAATGTTTAATACTACGCGTCAGAGTCTTTTACAAATCTTTGTCAGGTGAAAAATTTCGTGTGTATGAAGAAATTTGCGGGGAAATTGTTCTTTATATTTTAGTCGACATATAATTGTGAGTGAAGTTTTTTTTGCAGGAAGATTAACAAGAGTAAATATAGATGCAAATTGGTTGACATAAACTTGCAGGCTGTGATGAGAATTTTAACAGACAGTCTCATTCCTGATTTAAAAGAATTGCAGAAAAGTATGTAACGGGTCTATTTGCGAACCTTCACTAATCATATTGGGGAAAAACTGTTTCTGTAAATATTGTTCTATCGAAAACACTTTCTCCCGAAGAAGATACGGACTTATGTAAATCAAGGCTCATATTTAATAATTAACTTTGAGGTTCGATGGAAAGAGAGAGGTTAGAAGTTAGATGATAGGAGTTAGTGATTAACTTAAAGTAATAGAAAGCTAGTCAAGAGTGACTCGTAGATTATTTGCTTGATATTTAAAATTTATGTTTGATGATTTGATTCATATTAGATATTTAAATTGGAATAGTGTCGGCTTGAAGTAGATATTAACTTAACAAGTAATATAAAAAAATAGTTTTTAAGTCAATTCCTACTTAGATCAACAATGAAAATTTTTATTTTAGCTACTTTTTATTAAATAGTTACAATTAATATAAATATGTATATACATAGGACAGAATCACAACTGTAAGTGGTAATTAGTTTTTTTAATTATCATTAAAGTATCGTATTGTCCTTTTAATTTCAGTTCAACTGAATGATTTAACACGTGAGAAAAAAACCTTTTCAAGTTTTGTCACAAGTCTCCAAAAGAGTCACTTAGTAGCCAACGTGGCTGTATTTGTAATTATTTAAATAATTAGTTTTAATCAATTAATTTTTATTAATTATAATTAAATTATTGTATTGTCATCCAAAATGATCCTGTATATAAAATTTCAGCTCAATTCAGCGCTTTAAAATGTATTTTATTAACGATTAAAAATTCCACCATGATAAATAAATAAATATACAAATATATAAATAAATAAATATATAGACAGTGCGAGCTAATAGTAGGAATTGAAAAAGAAATGTCGATTATTTGTGTATTGCCAAGACGCGTTCCAAGAGAGTAAGTGATTCAATTTATAATTAAATATTAATTATCTCGTCTACCTCGCTTTTGCTCCCATACTTACTTAAAGGTGTATTTCCTAACCTGGGTTGTTGAGATTTGTTAGGTTGTTTAGGCTTGTTAATATATTAAATTTGTTTTGACTATGGCTAATCTACCTTCTAACTCTCGAACACTGATGGATGGGAGAGCCCATCCATCCCAAGTATGACTGGGCACATTTGTCTCATTGAACTGATTCTAAAAGTAAATATGCTTGCTGCAATTGAAATATGAAAATAGCACAGTAAATAAATTGAATAAAACTGTCAATATTTTAATTAACATATTTACTATTCTTTATAATTAATGCAATCATTTTAAAAAGGTGCGGCCCGCCAGCCAAACAAGTGCCGACCCCTGGATTACTGGATGTATTTTATTTTACGGCCTGAAAACTTAACCCCTTCCCGGCTTTTCACGAGCTGAGCTCGGGCAGGTGAAACGTACCATCTTGACTGATCCCGAGATGCTCGGGCACTGTGAAAATTTACACTGTGCAATCGGTCTTTCCCGAATCATTTCACATGTGCTTTTAAGGTTTCGAATAATTGAAAAGTACCACTCGGTAGAATTTTCTCAAAAATAGGACGTTCTTTTGCTGAGCACCCCCTTTTCAGCTTGTCTGAAGAACTTTTGTTGACTACGTCTCCCCAACTGCGGAGAAAACTAATCCAACACGACAGTGCATTTGTGTTCAAAGAGAGAAGAAAAGGGAAGAAGGAAGAAGAGAAACAAGATTTTATCCATATTTATTATTTTCAAACATACATATTTTTTGGAAAAAAAGCCCATTCGCATACAAAATTTCAAAAATATTTTTAAAAATCGATTTACAATAAATAATGTTGCGACCCGGATCTATGATTTTTTTCCCTAAAAATTAATCCTCTTTGGGAAATCTTCGGGCAGTAAACGCCATTTGGCTGACTAATCCTTCGGAAGAAGAAAATCGTACACTGTCAATTCGTCTTCCCGAATCATTTCAAGTGCTTTTAGGTTTCGAATATGAAAAGTACCACCGGAGAATTTTCTGAATCAGGTGTTGCTCTGAAGTAAACCCTTTCACGCTTTCTTGAAGAACACTTTGTTGACTACGTTTCCCCAATTGCGGAGAAAACTAATCCAACACGACAGTGCATTATTTGCTGTTCAAAGAGAGACAGTGAAAGGAAGAAGGTAAGAAGAGAAACAAGATTCTACTGTCTAGATTGCAATGTTAAGTTATGTACTGTACCGTGTTTTCGAATTTATCATACACGATCAAATTTTGATTAAGAATTTCATAGTCATTTATGTAACTAATGTAAGATGTAAATGAAATTTGTAATTCAAGAAAAGAGCTAAGTATTCTAAACTTTATATTTATAGTCAGTCTTAATTGACTCCGAAGTCTAATGATTTCTGTCGTACAGAAAGCCTATTTTACAGGTAAACTCTTGAGAGGCTTTCACCTCTCTCTCGGGCACCTAGATGTGTGGGAGGTAGGAAAGCAACACTCAACATGATCCAATTAATCTATGTATTTATCACACAAAGAACAGACACAATTTCAACTAATAATAATGAGAGAATGTCCCAATGCTAACCGCGAAGGTGGAACAACGACGGTAATACGCGAACGATTAGGAGACTATCATATCCTTACCATAATAAATGATCTAACCTATCATCCAATTTAATCTAATATCAATTCAATCTTAGTAAATAATCGTCACTTTAAAGTTCCCTCCTAATAAGTCTCAAATCACAATAATTCGAATATTATACCTTCAGTAGCAATCTCACCTGATTCGAGTATATCTCCTCTCCTACTCTCTAATCAAGCTAAAAAACTTCGACTATATATATAGTAAGTTAATTTGATTGTCACATTTTCTTCTTCCGAAGGGTTAGTTGTGAATAGCGCAAATTTATAGCCCAAAGATTTCCCAAGAGGATTAATTGAAGAAACACGTATAGATCCGTCACAAACAATTAATTTATTTAAATCGAATTTTTATAGTAATTTTTAGGAAATTTTGTACGCGAATGGTGCTATTATGTTCAAAAGATATGTATTTTTGAAAATAAGCATAAAAAATTGACATTTTTTGATCCATAATCCAGAAATAAAATGAACCTGGAAGGGGTTAAATCATCCACTGACACTATTTCAAAGTTTTACTATTAGTTTTACTTCGGTCCCAAAATGAAAAAAGAAAACACCAGGACATAGCAAATAAAAAAGAAGTAAGAAAGAAAGATGCGGAGCACAGTTTATGGCAGTTTCGATCGCCCATCCATGTTAAAAGACGTTGCAGCAGATGAAGTCGAAGAACACTGACACCGATCCTTTGGCCTGGACTCGGTCGTCTCATGTCACGTTGATATTGATCGAGATTTCCCTTCTGCAAAGAGAACAAGATAATAAAGGGGAAAAAATAAAGATAGGGGGAAACGGACAAGATCTCTTTCATGTAAGAATTTTTATTTTTCAGAAGTCGTCTCAGATAAAGAAAACTTGATATCGGGAATCTGCCCTACTTCGACGTAGAGTTAAGTAGATTTTTGATGTGTGTATCGTATGGAGTGTGTCTCGGGGGTTTTCTTTTAAAGATTTAATTTTCTCTCTTCTCTCTCTCTTGAGCGTGTATGGGATATTTTTGAATTTTTCTCATTTTAGAATGTCAATTGAAATGATCTAAATTCGTTTCTTCTTAATTCTTTTAAAAGAAAGGGGGAATTTTTTTTTATACAAATTTTTAGACAATTGAAATACGAAATTAAATATTTTATCCGCCTGTCATGTCAAGCTAAAATATTTAGGCCACCGCTTTTCTTTGAATAACATTTCACATTTAACTTCTTTGATATGAGTGGGGAAAAGTAACACAGTTATTCTTTCTTGGCTTATTATATTTTAAATTATAGAAATATTTATATATATGTAATATATATTATATTTATATAATAATATATTTTAAATTATAAACTTTTCCAATATATTATATAATTTTAAAATCCTTTTGTGTGAATGATTCTCTTCCTAACATAATTGAGTTATTTTCAGTTATTACTTACAACCTTAAAAAATCTTTTCTTTTCCTGATGGGTTGTATATTAGTAGCTAAGTCTTTGCTGACACGGCAAGTTTCCAAATGGGAAAGCCATTGCATTGTTGGCACCACCTAGTGGCGGCTCTCACTACCAAATTTGGACTCCTGAGTTAACTTTAAATGGGCATACCACGTTATCATAATGTACGAAGACCGCACCACTAAAAATGTCTTCAATGCCCAACCAATTGGCACACGGAAAAAAGGTAGGGCAAATCTAAGATGGATTGATAACTTAGAAAAAGATCTCCTAGTTTTGGGAACAAAAAATAGGAGAGCACAAGCAGGAAGAAGACTGGCCTGGAAAAGGCTTCTTGAGAAGGCCAAGGCCCGCCCTGGGATGTCGAGCCACTGAGGAAGGAAAGAAATGTGGTGGTAGTAACCTAGTGGTTTTGGTTACGAACTTCTTTCAGGCGTTGCTTTTATCGAGTTCTTATACCAATTAAGACCCATCATGTAGAGGCTAATGTATGTGAAATCTAACGAGGCTGGAAGTCCTCACGGGGCATGGGGCGAAAAATTGGAAGGAGAGCTCAGGTGTGATCTTTGGCACTTGTCCGAGGTTCACAATTACGAAGCCCATAGCCAATAGTTGACCACAGTAGCCGAGTGATCATGGTCACAAACTCGTTGACGGCGTTCGAGTCCTAGTGACAATGAAGACTCGCCGTGTAGAGGGGTTGATGCACGTTCCTGAGGCTCGAAGAGTCCTCATGTTGGCGTTATGTGAAAGCTTGTTGAATGGGGTATCAGCTCAGGTATCTTCTCTCCTCTTGACCGTTCTTCAAAATTACGAGGTTCGTCTCCGGTAGCCCTCTTGTTGCTTCAGAGTGCGTTGTAATAAACAATTAATCTTTATTCTACTTAATTGCCAATTGTTTAATTATTTTTAAATTTAAGGCTTATGCCCTTTGTGAATAATTCTATTAAATTTAATTTTGTTACAATAATAATATTAATCTATCCTATATTTGTTCATAATCACTTCAGAATATTTTTGGTTAAAATTAATTTTAATTTAGAAATCCTCGCCGTTTTTAATTCAGTTAAGTTATTTTTTTCATGAATCTCCATTTGCATCGTAGCTCTTATCAGACTATACCTTGATTTGAAAATTATATATTCATCATTCTTATTTATTCATTGATATGTTAATTATTTCATTTTAAAAGTAGAAAGTTCTAATTTTTTGAATCTTCTCGTCACAATTTTTCTCTATCTTTATACACGACAATCAAACACAGTCTTTTGTCGAAGTTTGAATAAGTCAGTCAGATGTCAAGATCGGCCTTGCTTAACCGGTTTATTATTATGATATCTAGAGATATTGAATTATTTATATATATTAATTTCAAATTGAAATCCTCGTTAGTTGTTTTCTTGCACTGCAATTAAGATGTTTCTTAGTATTTTTTGTTATAAGTGTAGCTTAAATAAAATAGTAGGTAATTCATCTCTTATATCTTCGTAGGGCTATTTTTCAAAACTATTCACGTGCACAATCATTTAAAAAATATACTTCGCAACAATTATTCTGTTTTATTCCATCAAATGTTTTAAGGCGTGTGTTGGTTATGTCATGTTGAAAAAGTATAAATAATTCCATTCGAAAAAAATTATGCCTGACACATTAAGAATACATTAATTTTCCATTAGGATAATACAGGGTATTATCTCTCTTCACAAAACATAGAGAAAAATAAGATAAAGTGAATATACTTCTAAAAACACACAGATTTACATAAATTTACTTTTCACTATAACAAACAAACACCTCCCAAACAGTTTTTTCCAACCCCAAATAAATTCTTCATGGATATAATCTAGTATGTATTTTTGCACTTATAGTTCTTGGGAACCTATATAATGACCCTTAAGTATCTAGTAAAGGTATGTTCTTTTTTCAGCGTTAATGATTCTGTGCCTAGTGATGAATGCTGATAGCTGTCTAAAATAAATAGTTTCAAAGGGGTTGTTAGTATAATAGTTTGAGATTACTATAGGACAGTCATTATGGGAAATAGAGATGTCAGACAAACTATATATATTGAGTTTAGGTTATTGACAGAGAGAGAGAGGGTTCATTAAGACCTGGTATTTATTGCTGTAGTGCACTAGTAACAATTTCGAACAGTGTAATAGGCTCAATTCATGAAGTCATATGATAAAAACAAACACGTGTTTTCCATTGAATTAAAAAAAAACATTAAACTAATTGTACTTGTAGTTCTACTTGTAAAACTCAGGCAAAATTTCAAATTTCATATTTGGATAAAGATGTTTAAATGTTAGGAAAAAAAATCTCTTCAAAAAGATTTTTAAAATTAAAACAAATCATATTTTACGTTTATACTTTTAAATAAAATACATTTTGTATACAATTAACTTTTTAAGAGAAAGTTTCTGCAAACAGCAAAACTTGGCAGCACCGGAGCGCGTGAACTGATTTGCTGGAAACACTTGATAGTTTTTATCGCCTGACTATGACGTCGCATTAGTTTTTAAATTGATTGGCTAGAATCAGGTGGCTTTCACTATCATGTGACTATGACGTCACATGAATTGAGCCCATTGTTAAAAGAATAATAACTAAGAATTAAGGACAAGGGTATTAAACTTCATTCAAAATTGCTTTTTTAAAAATAAATAAATTCTGTATTATTAGTTCAAGATTAATATTGAATAAGTTCTTGATTAATATTTAATAAGTTCTAAGATTCTTTTCTAGTTCTACAATAACACAAGATAACAGTAGTTATAATTTCGGTAATATGGATTAAAAAAAATTATGTATTTTATGGACAGTTGAGAACATCCCTTTTCTCCTGACTTCCATTCTATGCAAGCCGCGGTAGTCAAGCGGTCATAATTACGAACTCGGATCTGGCGTTGATGAGTTGCGGATTTGAGATCTAGAGCCACTGAAGACCCATCGTGTGGAGGGGGCTGATGCACGTTTAATCTGTCATAACTCAAAGTTCTCTCGTTGGCGTGGTGTGGAGATAAAGAAGGGGGATGCCAGCTTAGGTATCGTCCTCGTCACTTATTGTAAAAAGGAAACCGTGTAAATGTTCATCTAATGTGGTGTTTCCAACACTTCTTACTTTCACTTGATGCGCAGTCTTTAGAAATTCGTAGTTAACAACATTTACGCTCTAAACATCCGCAGTGCCTTCAAAAGTATGATTGGTTTTAATTTCCCACATCCTCGACTCTTATTAAATTAAATGTAAACACAGTTGGACCTCTATTTAACGAAGTCGCTAAAGCCTGTAAAAAAGTTTGTTGTGGAAAATTCATTATATAGAGGTTCATCTTTCAATATACAGTCGGACCTCTATATAACTAAGCCACTAAATCCCGGAAAAAAGTTCGCTATATGGAAAATTCGCTATATAAAGGTTAATCTTTTTAATATACTTTTATAAACCACATAAAACAAATTTTTAATTCATAAACACTATTTATTAAAAAAATAATTATCCACACTTTTAAAATTAATATACGTTTATTTTATATATCTTACCCAGCAAAAAAGAAAAACTAAAACTGCAAGGAAAACAAGAAAAAAGAATGTCGAAGAACTGTATTTTCAATATTAAGAAGAAAACAATTTTATACTAAAATTAATGAATTTTAAGGACATTTTATAATTTAAAGCATACAAGTAATATTAGACATAGATTATTTTATAATTAGAACACGGGGACACGGGACAACTCCACTGAGGATGAAAGAGGATATCGAAGATGTTTCTAGTGAACTGTGCAATGGGGGTTAAAGGTTGCACTTCTTGCATGAAACATCCAGAACTCTATTGCTCTCGGCAAGTTAGGATCTAATAAAATCAGTTCAAGATTTATGACCATCATAAAATGTGTTAAAGAGAGAATAACTTGAAATTTTTCAGAAATACTTTTAAAAATAGGAAGAACCAAAAATTGAATCACAAAAGAATAAGTTCGTTATATAGAAAATGCACTTCGCTATAGAGAAGTTATTTTACGAAGAAAATCGTGAAATGTTCAAGGTTCCAGGAAAAAGTTCGCTATATAGAAAAATTCGCAATAAAGAGGTTCGTTATATAGGGGTTTGACTGTACTTTATAAAACACATAAAAACAAATTTTAAATTCATAAACATTATGCATTAAAAGAAGTAATTATATTCACACCTTTTTGTAGATTAATATCTACTTATTTTTTATATCTTACCCATCAAAAGAAAAGGAAAAATTGCAAAGAAAACAAGAAAAAAGAATGTCGAGGCATTTTCAACATTAAAAAATAATTTTTTCTTGAAATTAATGAAATTTAAGGAAATTTTCTACAAGTAATACACAAGTAATTTTATAAACATGCATTATTTTATAACTAGAAATTCTAAAAATTCATTACCACATGCAACCTTAAATTTAGTTACTCATAAAATCTCCTTCAGGCGTTTTTTCCGTGTCTTTTCTTAAATTTTTCTAGCCACGCATTGCTACTTAGAAATTGGCCATATTTCAATGCCTTCGCAAATTGAAGAGCTTTCTCTATTACGAAAGGTCCGGAGATCGGAGCATTTTTATCTCGCATTGTGTGTGTATCTACTTCAAAACTGTCTCGTCATCCTCTTCATAGACACATGTTCTTTAACGTTTTGAACACGAATTCGATGAATTATAATTTTGTAGCTTATCTCGATTTTTTAGAATAGTTGATAAGTTGTTTGGAGGAATACCAAATTTTAAGCTTTTTCTTGACGCCATTATCCTGAAGAATTAAATTTTTTTCTTTGACGCTCAAGCACTTACGTTTTGACATTTTCGAGTTACAAGGAACGAAGTTACCAATACGAATGATCAACAACAAATGAACGGAGACTAGTTCAAGGACACGAGACAACTCCACTGAGGGTGAAAGGGAATATCGAAGATGTTTCTAGTGAACTGGGCAATGGGGGTTAAAGGTTGCACTTCTTGGATGAAACATCCAGAACTCTATTCAGTGAGTTAGGCACCTAATAAAACCAGTTCAAGATTTTTGACCACCATAAAATGTGTTGAAAGAGGGAATAACTTGAAATGTCCAGAAATACCTTAAAAATAGGAGAAAAATTTGAATCACAAGAGAAAAAGTTAGTTATATAGAAAATACATTTCGCTATTGAGAGATTATTTTACGTGTGAAATGTTCTTTGTTCCAGGAAAATGTTCGCGATATAGAGGTTCGTAATATGGAGGTTCGACTGTATTTCATATTACTATAAATGTTTCTTAGAAAACTTAGTGCGTCATCTTTATCTCTGGATTTTTTGTATTCAATTAACAAGCTACGCGGTGATAAATGGTTTTCAGCGTTAAGTTTCAAAATGCTATTTGAATGTATAGATAGTGAAGTTTCAATATGTTTCCTTAACTTAGCATTAATTTCTTATTGGGTTATGATAAGAGGCTTAGTAATTATTCATGTTATGTAGGAAGTCGATAAATAATACATAGAAATTTAGTTTATTTCCGAAAAGAAAAAAAGCCCTTTTTCCCCCCTTTTTGGAAAGAAAGCACGATTTATCAATAAACACATTCTGGGAAAAGTCGTGAAATATTTTTTTTCCCTGAAACATGCGAAATTCCGAGAATTGCGTGTGGAAAAATCGATAAGCTCCCAGAATTGTGAAAAGAACTTGGCAAGAAGTAATGTTAATAGTGTCTTCCACTAAATATAATATTGACTGAACAAAGTACATTTTTTATTAGCACTGCTTAAAAGAACCATTCACAAAATTGTATTGGAAATTTCTTCATATTAAATTTACAATTGAATCGAACTCGAGGATAACTTTTAATGCTTTTATTTATTGATTTGATACATGTAAATAATTTATACGGTTCTTTTTAATTTTATTTTTGAATCATTAAGAATGCAAATTCTTTTTTCTTTATAAGTATAAATCGGGAATTAATTTCTAGAACTGACGTTTAAAAATTTAAGTATCTGTATCAACTAGTTAAATTGCGAAACGCTCGTTAGAGAAAATAAATATTTATTTTGAAACTCATATTCGTTGAAACACGTATATTTATTTAAGCATTTTTTCCTTCTGCAGATTATGTATTAGTTTTAAACTGTTCGTTATCAAGATGTTCCAGAGAGTTTTTGGAAATAATATTCTTTTCTTTTAATAAATATTCATTCACTGTTATTTTGCATTATTGTGCCTTACTGTGTACAATTGAATGCGTAATTTAAAACAAATCCACATGTGTCATATTGAACTGAACAATAAACTTATTCGGAAGAAATGATAAAATAATAATAATAATAATAATTTTTCAAGCATTCGCATAAAGTAGAAATCTTTATCATAATTTATTTTTATGTCGAATTGTGGTTACATGTTAAGTAATATTTTTTCAGTGCTTTCTTCTGAATTGGCCTGTAGAAAAAATTGGATCTGTGTTTTTAGAAACTCTAAATTTAATGCTTACACGTACCATATAAGTATATAAATAGAAATTTGGTATTTGCATTAAACTGGACAAATATATTGTTACGTAGATCCGAGGGTTCGAGGATTTTATGCAAAACAATCACAAAGAAAATAAACAGTTCTTTAAGAGCGATGCGAATTTATTATCAAAAATCCAATCCTTTAAATACAGGATTCAGCAGCAATATTCACAGAGTAAATATCCGAAGGTCTTCACACCTTCAACAGCAATCAAACACAATAATCAGTGTTTAAAAATACACGTAAGTAAAGATTATTCACAAGCACAGCCAAGCTAATCCCTAGTCAAAACAATCCTCACTACTCGCTGGTTTAATCAAGACTCATCGCCGTACCGGCGAGCATCTTTATTTATAAGTGCGACAGAAACTTCCAAAAATATAACCGCTCGTGGCATTGAACGTTACACTTGTGGAGAGATCCACTACTTTCTAGAAGATTCCAGAGGGTTCCGAACTCGCCAACATGGTCGCCAATGACTCCAAAAATGATGCCAACTTGGCTCTACGCCAAGATTTCGCCAAGCTCTCATTGAATCGCTATTATAACGTAAGGGGCGGCATTGCTTGTGAATGGTACAATTTTAACATGAAATAAACATAACATAGAGTAATATAAATGCATTAAACATCCAAATACAAATTATATACACTATTTACTCAAAATTCGTAACAATATGTTCATTTTTGTATATGTTACATAATTATTCATAAACCATAAATAAAAAAAATTAAAAAATGGAATAAAAATTATCATCATCTATGGCGTGACAGTGCAGAATGAGTCAAGGTCTTCAGAACCAGACGTTTCCAACAATCTCTACTTGCAGCCAAATTCAACCATTTCTTAGTTTTGAGTATCGAACAATATTTGAAGTCTATGTCTTTCTCTTCTCATATGGTCTAACCGAAAAAATATTTCTATGAAAATGTTACAGTCGTTCATACGGGTAACCTACCATAAGGTGGCTTATTTTAATGTAATGAGCATCTGGCTGTTTGATGATTGGGTATAATTCGATGTTGTTTCTTCGCCAAATATTAGTTTTCTGAATTCATCCGAAAGTACTTCTCGAAAAAGCACCCAAAATCCTTTCCTCCTTCATAGCCATTATCCAGGTTTCAGAAGCGTAAGTCAGAAGAGCCGGATTAGGGCAGCGTTTCTCAAACTGTGGGGAGCGCTCCCCTTGGGGGGCGTGATGACCCTGCGAGGGAGGGCGCGAGCATATTGAAAAGTTGAAAACAAAAGATTATTTAAAAGAATTATTTATTTACTAAAAGTAAACAAACAAAATACATTCTGACGTAATAAAAAATAAAGTGTGTGTGTTGTGGCTAGTCAGACGTAGTCAGAACGAGGCCCACGAAATTCATCGTGGCAAGAGGCTAGAAGTACGCCTGTCGTTGGCCTAGGCCTTGAGCACCATACAGGTGACAGTACGAATTAGCTCGGCGAAATTCCCCGAAGGGACGATAGATGGCGACACCACCTACCTCCACATCCACAATTTTGTCATGGGACTGGAGGGGAGGGAAATATTCTCGAGTCCCCTGCACTCGTGATTCAGCCCACAAGACTTTCGGACCCACTGATTTAACGAGCACACACTCCGTGTGTACTCGGAGGGCATTTGGTGGCATCGGGCATCGAACCCAGGCCTTCCGGTCTAAAAAATAAAGTACACATTTACACTGATATAATACACTTATAAATGTATCAGTACTGTAAAATATATTTTTGATAACTAACTATTCTAAATTAAGAGCAAGTTTGACAATTACCAGTGACTCCTGGGCTCGTCATATGTAAAATTATATACAAAATTTCACATGTATCTCGATAATCAATCCCTTAACTGCCGATTAAAAGTTACGCTATTCGCTCCTTAATGCCACCGTTTTCCACATAAGCGCGTGTATGTGTGGTGTATGGGGAGGGAGAAGAAAAGCAAGGAATAAGCAAATTCTATGAAATAAGTAAATTCTTCGTAAATAATGTCATGGTCATTTTATTCAATTCCAAATAATTTTATTGGGAGAAGTGTTCATAATAGATCGTACTTCAAAAAGACGTATATATACGTCTGGGGCAATTAATGCATTAGCTGAGCGAGAGGTTTATATACGCCGGTGAAACTTCAGAGGTTAAATTCGTTGTGTAGCTTTAGTGTCAAACGATACTATTATTGAATGATATTATATAGAGGGAGGCGCGATGAAACTTATGATTGAATGTTGGGTCGCAAATATTGAAAGTTTGAAAAGCACTGGATTAGAATCATGTAGAATAATAGCTTTGTCTTTTTTTAACACCCTTTTATAAGTTTCACTTGTATGTAACGGAATCTTTTAACTCAATTTTTATCCACTTTAAAACGTCAGATTAATTCGCAATTTTGCTCACTTGTCCAGAACCGATGACAATACAAGAATTTAAAAATTTTCTTCCATTGTCTTGATCAGAATCATCAGGATTAACGATTTCCTATTTTCAGATTCCATCTGGCGACTGATTTCAGATTCCATTTCCAGATTTGGCGACTAAAACATTAAGATACAACTTAGTTCAATTAACTATAAAAAAAGGGCGTTTTTTAGTTTTTTAAACGATAATTTATTTATAAAAATCTTCACCGTTTGGAGCAAGTGCTTCTGGATATAAAAGAAATGAACTTCATGGGAGTTTTTTCATTAGCTCAATGCTTCTCACTATTTTAGACCCAATTTTCATTCATAATTTTCCTCGACCCCCTTCCCTTATAATAACAATGTATTGAATGTAATAATATTGTACTTTGACGCTAAAGTTTCATTACGACCCTAACTATAAACAGTAAAAATTTTGAAGATAAGTATTAAATTTTGTATACGTTACTTTTAAGTAATAGATATTTTAAGTAAGCTACTTTTCAGTAATAGGATAAGTATTATGTTGCTTTTTCTTTCTAATTTTTAATTTGGAACAGATTGCAATAAATATGCTACGTATATATATACACTGGTGTGCAAAACTTAAGCAACAGGTGGGTTTATTGCCATAACTTCACGAAAAATCATCTGAGAGACTTGAAATTCTAAAATGAGGGAGAGTATTATGTACGTAAAGGATGACGAAAGCATCAGCACTGAAAAAGGAATACAACGCATACGGTATAGAATCAAACAAAAACAAGCTTTATTGAACGCATAGTATCGTGACTCATGATTGTCTATCCAACAGGAAGAACAACAAGCAGATGTACCTTAATATGGTATATGCCCTCCCTTACTACAATGGTTGCTTCATTTCCGTCTCCGCATACTCAGAACCAGCTGGTGCAACATTTCTTGAGGTAGGAATGCCCATTCTTCAATCAACATCTGTTTGAGTTGTTGGTTGTTCTCCGGATGATGTAAGCGTGTGGCAATACGCCTCCCCAAAGCATCTCACACATGTTCGATGGGATTTAAATCAGGGAAGCACGCTGGCCAATCCATTCGAGTGATATCTTCACTTTCCAGCAGCTCCTCAACAGCAAGAGTGTAATGTGGCCGTGCATTGTCATCCATAAAAATGAAGTCTGGGCCAATGGCACCTTGGAAAAGATGCACAATAGCGATCCCCGGTTACAGACCCTCTGTCGAAAATGTGAAGCTCAGTTCGCCCGTTCAGCATAATGCCTCCCCAGACAAGAACTTCAGGACCAACGTAACGGTGTCTTTCCTTGATGTTACTGGGATAAAACCGGATCCCGATCTCTCTCCAAATCAAAACGCGTTGAGAATCGCTTCTGGTACTGAACCGACTCTCATCCGTAAAGAGGACACGACTCCATTGATCAGTTGTCCCGTTTTGTTTCTCTGGCCCACTGTAACGATGACTTCGGTGGCAACTTTCAACGGGAGGCAACGTTCAGGACGGCGGGTGAACAGTCCCCCTTTGTGAAGGCGTCTGGCCACAGTAAACCGCGACACTTGTCGACCCGTTGCTGTACAGAGTTTCTGAGCAATGGCGCTTGCTGACTGCTGTCGACCTCTTTTCGCCTGCAGGATGATATATCGGTCATCCCCTGCAGTTGTCGTCATCGGGCGGCCACCACCAACCTTTTTAACAGCTGTAACTGTGGTTTGGAATGCTTTCCAAGCGCGCGAAACGACACTTTTGTTGATTCCGAACTCAGCAGCTACACCGGTGACAGTACGCCCCTCCTCCAGCTTTCCGATCATTCTTCCCGTGCGAAGTCGTCCAGGTGATTTCTTCACCATATTTTACGCGACGTGGCACGCCCTTTTAAT